>OU015501.1:76850938-76968438 GCA_907164885.2 Dolomedes plantarius
ATAAAAAGTTTTCATATTTTCTTTAAACTGTTAAATTTATATTCAATAGATATAGGAAAAATTGCTCCTCCAACATCTTCTCAACTACGAGGTCTTGCTGCGCATAGTGCTATGCCTTTCATTGGATTTGGATTTCTTGATAATTTGATTATGATAATTGCTGTAAGTAAATATGTGATTAAGTTTTGTTTACATTAAAGGAACTAAGTACAGAAGCCTTCTTTCTCTTTTGTTACTACATTCAAGATACATAACATTTCCCTTACATCTGATTGTGCACATCATAGAAAAAGCCTTGATATATATGTTATTTTTCCCTGTTTAAAAGAGGAGATAACTGTACCCCTTCTAGTCCTAACAATTTTTTTTTTTACTTTTTACCTAATTTTTTTTTTTGAGTATTTCAGTTATGAGAAAAGATAATATACGAATTGTAGTTAAGATTGAACAAGAAAACATTTCTGGTTAATAATTTATATAGACATATAAATTTATATTCGTGGTTCATTGTTATTCAGTTGAAGTCTGAATTAGAATTTAGAATTTCTCTGTTTAATTTAAAATTAAATATTCATTTTTAGCTTTATTTAGAGGTTTAGGCTTTATTTAAAAAGATATTGGTTTATATTTGCGAATTTTCTCCCATTTTCAAATGTTACTTTTGAAATTTTTCATCCTTATGTAACATGTAATCAGTTAATTTAGGATTCATGTCTCCTGCTTTTATATTTATCAAAAAAGGATCTGATATTTTTGATAATTTTATCTATTTTATTATTTGAAGATTATTGATCACTAGAGTTTTTACCTTTTAATGTTTCTTTTAAGAAATATTTGTTTTGGTTCTTTCTTCTATACTGGTTTCAGGTAGGGAAGTAAAACACATATCCCTGCTGGATAGAACCAGTTGCAACTATAAACACTTCTAACATATCAGGCAACCTTGGACCCATATTTCACAGGGCATGGCTGATTCATTGCATGTGGCTTGTTGAAGAGCCTGTAACAAGAGAAAAATATATGGCCTAGGCTGCCTAGTAAGCAGGAGGTGTGCATATTTGCATGTGAAGTAAAAATTTGTTTAAGAGTTATATTTGATATATATGGTACTTTTCAAAACACAATTCTGATAAATGGATTTGATGAACAATTATAATAATTAATATATAGCTGAAAATTATGATTCATTAGCTTTCATTAAACAGGTTATTATTGTGCTTCTGAACTTGATATACACAGAAATTAAAACATATTAGTAAAGAGCAACAGTTAATTTACTGCCATAATTATTTCTTTGCTTTTTATCACAAGAAAGTATTTAGTATTTAATCACATGCTATATGTATGCTTGTATATTTTTATTCAGTTGTTTTGAAAATAGGCCTGATATATAGTTATTTTTTAATATTTTAGGGTGATTATATTGATGCCACAATTGGAATAACTTTAGGAATATCCACTATGGCAGGTAATTGTTTTAATTTATTTTCACTAACAGAAATAAAAATTTCTACAAAGCGTAATATATACATAGGATGGAACTTTAATAGTGGCAGCTAGGTATGTACAAAGTATACAGAAGAGTTACAAGGGTGAAACTTTTATAGCCCTTCAAATTAGTAACCAGCATTGTTTAGCACCTGTTGCTAACATTCTGGAAGCTGCAGGATGCCATTGGCAGCACCTGATCTGTTGATCCTTTGAATGGAGAAGTCTATAACTTGACGAATCTCTGGTGAAATCCACTGAGCAGTTCCTTCATGTGATGATCAATGTCACAGGGACTTAAGCCCGGGGAATATGGGGGATGGTAGAACATATCCCAGCCCCAGCGAGCAAACACATCAGCCACAGTGTGTGCACAAGCATTTTCCTTCCATCAGTACGATGCAACAAATCATTTCATTTGATAGACTGGTAACTACAACATGGCTGTGTTCATCCTGTCACTTTGTAGGCATGTGATGTTTGTGAGGAGAGCACATTCGCTCTCAGGTAAAGCAGGTATGTAACGTACATGTGGTGTAAGCTGCTTTCCTGTGTTCTGCTTCGTGAGGGCTCTACAACAGTGTTGCATCTATTAAGGTTCCATCCCTCATGTAAGGTACTTTGCTCTAACTTATCTAACAGGAAATGCCTTTCAGCTATATGAAATTACAAGGTTGTGCATTGCTGATAACTTAATGGAAAATTTATTTCTTTAATCAGGTCAAACAATTCACCCGACTCCTGCAGTTTTAAAATTTTATCATCAAGCTGCTGTATTTAATAATTTAAAACTTTAGACCTTGTTTGGCTTTGATATTAGAACGTATGATAAATTATAATTTTTCTTGTAAATATTTTTGTGTAAGGCTATTATTGTTTAATGTAGAGAAATAAACTTCTGATAAACATAATTGCAGGTGCTTGAAATAAAAAGTTAGATCTTGATAGCCAGTTTTAAAGATTTTATGCACAATCTGTTCATTTAGTTCACATATTTAGATCATGTTAAAAAGTCGATATTTTATATAGAATTATTCTGAGTATTCATAGAGAATAACTAGAGTAATCTTATTCAAAGAATCATCTATTCTGAGCGAAATAACTACTCTCATTCAAATAAATCTTTGATAAAATGATTATTCAAGACATTCTTTTATTTATTAATTTAAAATTGATTAATTTAAATCTTACAAATTAGCATTAGTGTGTCTAAAGAAAAACTATTTGATTCCTGTCTTGAAAAAAATTTTTTCCTTACCTTCTATACTTACGTTACTTTCAATAATTAACAGTTGAAAAAAGCAAATAAGGGACACACACTGTGCTCTTTTCTATAAGAAATTTCTTAATTTTTTTTTTTTTAAGTTTAGCTTGTGTATATAGAAGTTAGTACATTAAAACTGTCTTTTAAGATGTGTGTATATTAGAATACAGAGGCTGTTCACACATTTTTTAGACGATGTATATTGTATTCACAAAACTAAATTACATAAAATTCTTGTGTTTTAAATGTTCTATTTGACATCCCTTATTCTGAACTATCTTTCGACACCGCAATTTCCAGGATAATAATACCTTTTGAAGTGTCAGAAGAGGTATTCTATCCCACTCCTCCTGAACAGCTTTCCAGAGTCCTGTAAGGGTTTTGGGACGACGTTTGGATAATGCAGATTTTAAAAGTCCGAAAGCACAAAAATCCATAGGTGATACATCGGGAGATTTAGTAGGGATATCAGTGAAGGGTATGGCCTTGATACCAGTTTTTTGTTCCATTTCTTTTAGGACATTTACAGTGGATTTTGATGACTGCTAGCTTTGTCCTGATGGAATCTCACAGATTGATGGCACTGTGGGTAAAGCGATGGTATTTCATTCAGAAAAATTGGCGATAAAATATGTTCCTGATAGTATTTGGAGTTAATCTTGACATTTTTTTCCACTCTCTTTATTTTTAACTTGCCATTATAAGAAAAACTAGCAATAATCATGAATCCCTTAGAAAAACTTTCTTTCGATTCTTTGAACCATGTACTTAAATTTTTTTCTCCCCTTTTATGATAATAAATGGCTCTTTTTTTGTTGCAATCATTTAAATACACCCATCATTCATCTATTGTGACAATTGTTTTCCATTTTTCTTTGGATAAGTGTTTCTCATATAGAATTCTGCAGCGTGTCCTGCATTCAGCGATATGATTTGGAAGAAGACGATGCACATTGCGTTTTTTCGCTTCCTTAAGATTTAAATCAACGTTTATCATTTTGTTTACAGTGGACACCGAGCATTTTAATGATTTTGCAACTTTCCTTTGACTAGGGGATTTTCTTTTAACATTAAACAACTTACCTCTGCAATAGTCGAAGATGTCCGTTTTTTCCTTGGATACTTGTTTGGAATTTTTGTCCCACTTGAGGCTCCAATTTGACGATTTTTTCCTTTCTTGTTGACGATATTACCTATCGACGCTTTAGATATCACAAAACTCTGACTCTTACATCGTTTTTGGATAACGGAGTATGCATATTTCTCTTCGGAAAGAGCATAAATGTAGCCTCCGAACCACTGCTTCGTTAAAAAGGCCATTTTGAACAAAAACAAAACTTTCAAGCCGCAGACGATAATTTTGACTTTTAAAAACATAGTACAATTGCAATTATTTCTTTTGCAGCAAACGATTTTTTATTACCGCTTACCAAAATCATCTAAAAAATGTGCGAACAGCCTCTGTAATACAAATAAAAAAAAGTTTTCTAATAGAAATTTAAAAATTCTAATAGAAATTAATTATATTACTCTATTACAAGTTTCATGTTAGAAATTGTCTAGGAAAGTGTAATTAGGTGTAAAATTCAAGGAAAAACTTAGTTTCCCCAGAAAACCTGAAATTATCAGCAAATTTTATGCAGGATTCCCATAATTCATGGTGAAATAGCCAAGATTTTTATTCTAATTTTGATTGAATAACTTGAATAGTTGTCGTTTTCTATAGTAAATAAATATATTGTATTTTTTTGAAAAAGTAACTTCAAAACAATTTTCAAACATTTTATTTCTGATTTACTCCTATGCCACCCATGCAAAGGAAATTCTAAATTAGTCAAAAAAATTAACATACAAAATTGATATTGTTTTAAATAATATAGATCCATGCTAAGTATGAATGCAGTGTGTAAATAGAAATCTAAGGGCTGTTTTGAAAAGCAGGGGACAAACAGGAAGTTCTTGAATGAGCAGATGATTTCTACTTCAAACCAGATTTGGTTTAAAGATAGTGGAATGAAGTTAAAACACAAGAAGCCTATTAAATCTATGTGAAATCCTTTACTGATGAATGGTAGGTACTTATGTATGGTATTTTGTCATCAAAATAATTGGTTTGTTGGTTGAGAGTACAACCAACTAACTATTACAGTGAATTGGGGGAAATTCTGTTAATTATTGTGTACTTGTTATGCAATGGAAGATGATGATAGGGTAAAAGTAATTTGTTTCTCTTGTAAAAATACATAAAAATCAAGTTAGCATGATAACAACAAGCAGGGCTTTTAAAATTTTTATGGTATTTAATTACATGCAACAAATGTGTACCTTTTATCTAAATAAATAATGCCTATCTTTACATATGCTTTAGTCTGTCTATTAAGATATGTAGTTGATATGAACTTAAGTTCATGCCACATTTCTGTTATTGGAATGGTATGTTTGTATCTATAGAATTGTATTGCGGCCACAGAGGAACATATTTGAAGTTTTTTTCTGTTTTTCAAATGCTAATTAAAATTGGATTCATGTTAATTTGTTTACATTAAAAAAATTTAGTGACTGACCTTATTTCTCCACTGGTATATAGAGTTTCACTGTTTTGTTTGAAGTATCATTATTAATTTAAAAAACCTTGTAGGTTTTATGACTATAAAAGAAAATTGATTTTTTAAGTATATTTTATTTTATTTATAATCCTGATACAAAAGGAAATATAAACTATTAGTTTTTGTTTATTCTGGAGTTATTCATTTCATTATTAACTAGCCACTCTTTTATATATATTTTTTTCAGTTTGAGAAAGTAAGAAAGTTGTATCCCTTGTCACATTTTTCTGACAAGCCTTTTATACAGTTTACCACTGAATGAAATATGTTATGCTCTTCTACCAGTGGAAGAGGTAAGGTTACTGTCATATGTAGCGGTTATATTTATTCCAATTTTTTTTTATATACACAGAGTTCAAAGCGAATGATTTATAACATATTTGATGGCAACATTTTAGTATATATATGTTGCCATCATCCATAAATAAGTGAGCATATGTTGTATTGTACCAAAATTTTTTCGACTTATTTAAAACTAATTGTGGGTCATGAAAATTTATGATTAGAAAAAATTCCCATTCTCTAAGAGTTAGTACTGTGAAAGTAGTTAAGATAATACAATATTGGATTTTAATACTAAATTAAAATTGAATTGTTAACACCCAGTTTTACTGTATTTATATAAACTGATATACTGTAATATAACATGTATAAAAATTATATTGTGGATCCTAAACTATTTCCCGAATCTCACTATGAAGTTTCTGGCTTTAGAGAATAATACAAAATGATATATATACAGTACAACCTCCGAAATCTGGAATCATTCAGGACACGGCAATTCAGGATTTGGGAATTTTCTGGATTTGAGAGTAAAACCTCTCAAATCCAGAAAGACCACATTTTTGTAGTGCTATTTAAAACTTTTGTAGTGTTTTAAATAACACTACAAAATTTTAGGGAAAAAAATAAACCTGAATACAGAACATATAATTACATTATACTTTAAACATTTCAGTCAATAATGTCTGTTGCTGTAGTTTTGGCTTATTAGAAAGGATTTTTTCTCAAAACCTATATACTGCCATAATTTCATGTTCCGAGATAAAATTCCGCTGTTCTAAACCTAATATTGTTTTATTTAATGATTTTATCAGGTCTTCCATCGACATTCTTTTGTTTTTGGGGCATTCTGAATCACTTTCATGATTGCTATCATCGTAATCTTTGTTATTTACCACACTATCAGTAATTTCAGAATCACACAGAGAACCAACGATCAGCACATTTTCGTCAATGTCTAAAACTTCCCGTATGTCCGATTTATTCAAGTTAATGTTGCCTTTATTTGCCCATTCTACTAATTCTACTATTTCAGCTTATTTCCCAGATACTTGAAAGCCTGGAAAATCGCTGCTGTCACTTCCTTAAAAGAAAAGGATTTTTTTTAACTGATCGTTTTGGTAGCAACATCTATCGGTAAAATGGAAAAGTAAAATTTGCCATTTATTAAAACGTTCCGGATTGGGGGGAGGGGGGGGTTTTGGTTCTGAATTTGGGAGGTTGTACTGTGAAAGTAGTTAAGATAATATAAATTTGATTTTAAATCTAAATTAAAATTTAATTGCTAGCACCCAGTTCTACTCTATTTATGTAAACTGATATACAGTAATAAAACATGTATAAAAATTATATTGTGGATCCTAAACTATTTCTCGAATCTCACTATGAAGTTTCTTGTTTTATGGAATAATACAAAATGACATATACGTTAGAAGCATACTGTTATTCAAGAGATGGTAGCTTTTTTTGTATGAATAGATAGAAAAGTATTTTATGATTCAACAAATATTCACAAATGAAAAAATGTAGAATTTATTTTTTCATATACACCTATACCTTGGTATACGGCCGCTCTTTATACAGCATTTTGCTATAACAGTCTTTTTAATTATGGCACTTTTTCAATTTACGGCCCACAATGTTTCATTTTACAGCCACAACAGCAGAAAGTAATGATGGGAGCATATTATAGTTTAGTGATTCTTCATGTTAATGTTCGTCATCAGATTGAAAAAGTTTTTACATATTTTATTTTATGTTTTTCATTATATATATATATATATATATATATATATATATATATATATATATATACATACATATGTGCATATGATTTCTTTTGTTTTTTATTTATACTTTTACTTTTTGAATTTCTGTTTATTATTACATTGTTTTGCACTTTTATTTTTATGTAAGCATTTTTATAGGAAATAAAAAGAATTAAATGCTTTATGAACTAAAAACTACATTATTTATAAAAAATTGGAACAGATCCAATTAAATTTGTATGGGTTTGTATCAAAATAATTGATTCGTTATATGACTTTTTTCTTTATGGCCAACTTTTCTAGAACATATCTAGGCCGTAAAGTGAGGTATGGGTGTAATGCCTTTTTTCTCGCCTGAATCATTCGCCATTAATGACCAGTGCTTTTATAATGATCATATATATCTAAATCTACTTCATTTGGGGTATTTTATATTATCCCATTGTATTTTAATATTGTAATATATATATATATATATATATATATATTTATACATACATACAGTGGAATTTTGATCAATCATTTCATGAATCATTGTTTTCCCATATGGGTCGTTTATTTCACTCAGTCCCGATGATTATATTTCTTTGTTATGTTTCTGCATTTATCATTCAGTACAGTCGGTCCCTTGAAAAACGTTAGATCGAGATTCCACTGTATATATATCTACTTAATTTCAACATAGTTTAAAGTAGATTAATATGATCATTAATTTTCAGGCTGAACAGTTTGAAATTAATTTTTTAAATGAATGCTTATAATTATATTTTAAATGTTTTCATAAATATTTTGGTTCCTTTACTTTCTAAAATAATTTACTCCACTCTGTTAACAACATAAATAATGTATTTATTAATATTCTTTTCAGCTGCTGGAATGGGCAATACCTTATCTGATATTGCAGGAATTGGGTAAGATTTACTTTTTTTTTTACCAGATTTTATGGTGATATTACATTGTATATGCTGAATTATAGAAAAGACTTTTGTAAATGAATTAATTATAATCTCAAAAGGAAGGTTTGTGCAAGGATTATTAGCTTTATAATTCTGCTGTATTGATTATTTTCTATTCTGCATGTTTTTCTATATCTGAAATCATACAGATGTTAATTTCTGAATCAGTTGATTCAGTTTTATAGTTAAACTATATCATTTAAGATTTTTTTAATCTGTCAGTATATGAAGTAATTGTGCTTTATTTAGCACATATATCCCATGATTAATATCTAATCAGTTCATTATTCTTAACTCTGGTCTGTTGACAATGTTTTTCAATTTCCTGAAAGTAAAAAATAAACATAAAATTTTTTGTATTCTTTTTTCAAATTTGTGAAATGCATTTTAGAAAAGTTTTCGTTTGCTAAACCTTTTTCCTGTGCTTTCCTTACTTGTGAGCACATATTTTGAGTATTTATGTTTGCTGCCATAAAGATAATAACATTTAATTTTGTTTCTCATGCATTTTAATTGTATAATTTCACTATAATGGTGTATATCTTCACCAAAAATTAAATAATAGATATTATGATCATGTGGTAGAAAATTTTAAAAAAATTTAGCAGCATGTGTGTATTTGAGTCTACACAAAGAGATTTCATTTTTCTAAACATAAAGAAGATTTTAATTATAAATGCATCTTACAACAAGAATTAAGTGCTTCAAGTGAGCAAGAAAAATTGTGTGAATTAAAATTGTTTTGAATCTGTCTGAAAACCTCAAAATTATGAAAAAGTATTTTATAAATTTTGTAAAGATCTTGAATTTTTATTAGTAGTCTTTTTTGCATTAATTTGCTTAAGGATCATTCAGTTTTCTTCTGTTTAGTAAATTTTATATGATCAGTAAGGTTGTAATTTGATGAATTAATGAATACAAATAGAAAAAGTAACTAAAAAAATATGCTGTTAACTTCACGTCTTCATCCACTGCACGTGAAAATTAAGTTAAAAGTGACTAGTTTTTTTTCTAGAAACTTCAGTGCTATATGATGATAAATAATAAAGATAAATGAGCATAAAAATACTTTAAAATTGCATTTTAATGTTTATCTATTTTCCTGTCAAAAATACATTGATCAAAAAAATATTAATAAATTTAATAAATTTGAGTAAATGTTACTGTATTTTATTTTTTATTTCAATATTGAATTTATTCAAAGTATATGAAAATTTTTCATTAATGTTAAATGAATATAATTTGAAAGCTTTTCTAAGTGTTTGTTTCAGGATTATATTTAAAAATTGTATTAAATTATTAATTACTTCATGCTTCAAATTATACTATTTTATGAAAGTACAGTGTGTACATAAATGAATATCCCAACTTGCAGGGCCATTGAAAGAAAACTAAACAAAGTACAAACTAGTTCATCGAAAATCAAAAGTAACCGTTAAAAGTTTAATTTCGACACAGTTATAAGTGTTCAATGTGAGCCACTTTAGTAACATGAGTTTTCTTTCAATAGCCCTGCAAAGTTGGATATTTATTTATTTATTTACACTCTGTATTTTATTTATTTTAATTTTTAAAAATTAAATGTTCCATTTATAGTAAAATGTCAACCTGCAGAAAATTCTGACTCACCCTTAAGTTTTTGATGCTTAAGTGTGCATGTTGGTTGGGATAAATATTTCATTATTGCTTTCCTTAGGCAAAGGTTATAATATTACTGAATTGCCCTTTTTTTTATCTTTGATTGGGGTCCATGTGATAAACAATTATCTGCAGATTGAATTTCACCCTTTCAAGTGTAATTTAAGTCCAGGAATGTAGTTTTGGGAATTGAAAACAAATCTACAATCCATAACTTGTGCACGACAATTTATTTACTCTGTATACAATAATTGGAACACACTTTGCTGTTTGCTAATTTCTCTGTCCCCATATTTTAAAAAATTACATCCCTTTCTTTAGGAGTATAAATATCTGAAGATTCCACTGCTGTAATGGCTGGCATTGAAGCCAAATTTTGGTAGGCTCGCGAACATAGCTTCACTCACAAAACATTTCTGTTATGGCTTATGTATTGGTGAGTTGCTGAGTTTAAATCACCTGAATTCTCACCTTCTCAAAAACGTGTATTCTGCTACATAAAACTATGCAGTCAATTAAAGGTAAAACAGTTTGTATATTTTAATTTATACATGAAATCAATAAAACTCTCATATTTTAGTAGTGTGATTAGAATGAGAGAAAAATTTTCATATAACTTAGAAATGTGGAGAAATATAGATTTTGTTTAAACCATGATTTAAAACTACTACAAATGTTTATTACTGCTATGTAAAGCTATGTAACTAATCTTCAAAATAATTTTACTGGTCCTTTAAGAGTATATCACTAGTTTGATATGCTTTTTATTTCTCATAAATGTTGTCTAGCTTTATTCAGATTCCAATATTAAATCCTTATATTTAGGCTTCTTTTTTTTGCTCTTGCAAATAAATCTATTGGTAATATCTGGTTTATAGCATTCATCTTTTAATATTTTTAGATATTTGAATTTTTGCATTCTGAATGTAATTTTCAATATTTTGAATATGTGTATTAAGATTTTTGTACATTCTTTCTCTTGATTTTTAAATTTTGAGTGTAACTGTATTAAGAAGTATGAAAAGAAAAATGTATTATATATCTCCATTTTAAATGCCATTTTTAAAAAGCTGTATAATTGAGTAAAGTAAATAGTTTCATCCACATAAAAAAATGCAGATTATTTTAAGTAATTAAACTTTAAATATTTTATAAATATCCATACCTGTTCCAGATAAAATTCTTTTAGTATTTAAACTTTATTAATCTAAATTTTCAGTTTTTAAGTATTTAAAAAATATTTAGTAACATAGTATATTTTAAATATGCTTGTATTTTTAAAAATGCTCCTGCTCAATGTTAATATTATATATGTTAACAGACTTGATTTTTGCATTATATAAATTTATTAGACATTGAATATCTGTCTGTTTGGGAATTCTTGAAGAAGACATAGATTTAATTTATGATAGACTTCAGTTGAAAACTTTAAATATTGATTCTCTATTGAATCAGATTTTTATACAAGATGTTGTATTGTATTAATGAAAGGGATTTAATTATTTCAAAGCAAGTATAATATGCTATAGATAAATGTTTAGAATTCAACAAATTGTTTAATTTGCTAGTTCTACTTTATATACATAATGCCTGACAAAACAGTTACTAGTTTTATTCTTGCTGTTGATTCCATACCGTTAACTTACAAATCTTTCATGCTTGTCAACTGGGCTACCGTGCCTACAAGAGCAGCGAGCCAGTGATCTGAAAGTCCCTGGTTCGATGCTCGTCGCTGCAAATCTACTGCTGTGTTCACTAATGGTGGCCGGGGTATGTAAAATAGGGCATGGTTACAATGTCCTCCAAATTCTCAAATTTACCTCTGGAGGTGTGGGTTCAAGTGTTCCGGTTTCATCACTTGACTTGGTTCAAAATTACGGAACCGGTCATTTAGCCAAGTTAGACTCCGACCCTTGTGGTGCTAATTCAAAACAGGAGCCGCACCTTCATTGCTCATAGCCTTCAGGACTTGATCTGATGTTACTGTTGGTCAAGGGGCATAGGCCACAACAACAACAACAATCATGCTAAATATTTATTTGATCTGTCTGAAACTTTCTGTGGTGTTCTTTTAAATTGTAAATTACTGTAGATATTATTATAAAGGTAATAATAAAAGGAGATATCCTTTCAGATCTGCATGGTACGTGGAACGAATTGCTTCAAAAGTTGGAGTTCGAGCTCCATCATTAACTCCAGATCAAATAGCAATGTCCAGATCTCGTTGGACTATACATTTGGTAATGTAGAATTCTGTTATTGCTGTATGCTTAATGCAATTTAAAATTTATCAATAGTTAAAATCAGTGGTTTTTAATCTGTGCCATGTTATCCTGGGGGGGAGGGGGGGGGGGCAAAGTGGGTATTTGGTCTTGAAGGTTTTCAAATTTCAAATTCTAACAATCAAAGTTGATGAAAACAAGAAGTATAGTAAAGAAATATTAGACATTAACTGAGAGTAAAACTTTTTAAATGGCAAATAAAATCTTTAATCAAATAATTTAGTAAATCATATGATAACATTAATTTCATATAATATTCTTTTATAATCATATTAATAACATGTTTGTATAAAATTCCTGGTCACTAAAATTATTGTTACATTTGCCCATCTTTTCTGGTGGTCAAATGTACACTCTTTCATTCTGTAGGTAAACTGCCATTCAATGTATACTTAGCCACACAATGGCCAAATGGCTAGGGCATAAGTCTCCCGAAACAAAGTCTACAGGTTTGAATCCTGTGGTAGATTTGGATGTTTGTTATTATTTTAATTGTTAAGTAGGTCCTGGTCATACAACCAGTCATGCTTTTAAATTGGAGAAAATGGAAATAAAAGTTAGATGATATAAGCTTCTGATTTTTTCACCGCCCTTTTTTTTAAGTAACTTTATGCAGTGAAGGTGTAGGGCAGAGCTCCTTTTATCTCTCACGGCCAAGGTTTTTTTCGATAATTCCATGTCACACCACAAGTAACAGCTTGCAAATACATAAATTACTATAATACATATATGTTTTTATTAGATAAAAACACAATAAAATAGCTCTATGTATCTAGATAATTACAATTATTTAAGTTTTATATAAATCATTTTGAGTTGGGCACCAACAGAAGAACAAAAGTATAAAGTTATAGATTACAGGTAAAAAAAAATTCTCTTTAAATTTTAATATTAAGAATAGTTTTTTTGGTCTTTACTTAAGCTTAATTAATCAAAGTTAATTTAAACATAATAACTAATTTATTCATGAGATACTTGACCTTGTTTTGATGAACATATACATTTTATATTTGGCTCTATATTAGAAAGTGCTACTTGAAGTTCATGGGCAAGGCCCTTTAAACACAATCGTTTGTAATTTTTTAATTAGAACCAGTGTCGAAAAACTTTGTTCACATAAGTATGTCATAGAAAAGGGTGCAAAATTGCTTTAGCCTTGTCAGAAATTTGAGGATATTCTTTCTTAACTGAAATCCAGAAATCAGCCAGTGATATTTCACTGAAGATGAGTTTGAGCATCCCGTTGTTCCTCAGTTCTATAAATTCCTCTCGAATTTGAAGGGAAAGTGCTTCTATTGAATTTTTGGCATCAGCTAGGAAAGGATTTCTTACCCAATTGTATTGCTCCATATTAATTGTGAAAAAATAGTGATTAAATTTCTCTAGCAGTAAACTTAAATGTTGTTGAGTCAGATCCAGAATTAATAATTTGTTTTAATCATGTAAGTCCTTTGGAACATTTTCTAGAGATCCTTTTGTAACTCTTTTTGCCAAAGTTCGAGCTTATTTTTAAACCACATTAACTTGTCGCAACACGTGAGATAATTTTCGCTTCGACCTTGCATTGTTTAAATTCAATTCATTCAGGTGCTCAAGGATATCAGCCATATACACAAGTTTGGCCATCAAGTGATTATCTTCAAAAAGTTGGTGTAGTTTGATCATATTTTGTTTTAACAAAAACTCACGAACCTCGTTGCGAAGCTCAAACAATCTAGCCAAAACTTTGCCCGGGATAGCCAATGTACTTCAGTGTATAACAATAAGGATTCATAATTCCCGCCCATTTCTTCACAGATTAGTTAAAAATCTTGATTTGATAATGTTTGCTATAGTAATACATTGATTCATCAATTCCAATAGCTCTGTAGTTAATTTTTTTATCGTCAATGCTTTGCGATATATGCAAACAGTGTGTAATTTCTATATTAGGATTTGGCCGTTTTATGCAAGAAATAAAACTTTTTTTACTGCCCATTATTGCCGCAGCACAATCTGTGCAAATACTGGTACAATTACTCCATAAAATATCATAGGTTTAGAAAACATCATCGGTTACTTGGAAAATTTTCGTACTGGTAGTCTGCTCTGGAAGCTCGTTGCAAAATAAATGGTGTTCTTTTATGGTGACCTCATCAATGAAGCATACAATGGCTATCAGTTATGCTCAGTTTTTAATGTCTGTTACTTATCATCTGAAGTGCAAACTTCTGAGCTGCTTTCAGTTTTCCAATTAGTATTCCTAAATTATCGTTCCACAAATTGTTTTTTAATTGAATCATCTGACATCGGTACTATTTTCATTTTATTAGCTTCTCTAGGCCCAAGCATGGATTTCACAATTTCTGTGCATGCTGGTTTATGAGAGTTTCACTAATAATGTGGTGTTTTCTGATGTATAATTAATCTTGCAACATGGTAACTAACTTCTAAGGCTTTATCAGATACTGTAACTGATGATAATAGTGATAGCCTTTGTTTTCGCCTATGATCTAACAGCCTAAGAAAAAATTATTTATCCTTAGCGTAGCTGCGATGGTTTGAATTTAGATGGTTAAGCAGTTTACTAGCTACCATTGATTCGTTAGACAGCATTTCTCCTCAAATGATGCATTCTGGTTTGGGTGGTGTTTCAATATGGGTTTTCGTGTTGTGATAAAAAATGTAATCTTCGTTATACTTTCTTTCATAAATGTTCTGTTTTTTTTTCAGCACTACTTGTGCTAGGTTCATTTCATTTGTCACTGAATTCAAAAATTTTCCTCGTAAATATTTGTCCATATTTTTTAAAGGTATAATGTGCCAAGTTGAGGTCCGTTTTACACCAAATTAACAAGCTTGGCGTTGAAATGTCCATGTGGGCATTGAAAATGGCATTGAAAATGTCCATGTGGTTGTTTCACTCCCTGCAGCTTTCTGTTGACGACTAAATTCATAAAGGTGTTGTTGAACATCATATTACTGTTATATACCAAAATTAAATATTAAAAAGTTAAGGAATATTGGACTTAAAGAAATTTTTAACTAATGTGGTGAATAAACTTTTTTTACTATCAATAAAATCACTGTGGCACAGTCAAGATCACCTCGTGACACACCAGTGTGCCGCGGCATGGCGGTTGCAGAGTACTGGTGTAGGGTAACATCAAACATCAATAAGAGGAATTCTGCGGTTAGAAATCTAAGAAAAATTTCTGATGGTCACCTTCGTCTAGAACTAGAACCTGGCCTTAGAAACAAATTATGTTGATACTGTTGATATAATTATAGTTGTGTAATAGACATAGTTTATGAAAAGATTTGTTCTAGTAATTGTTTTTAATTTTTAACCTTATTGCTCACATGTAATGAGGGCAATCAGACACCCGTAGTGTAACTTATTTAAGCTGAAGGAATGGTATTAAAAGTTGTTTATACTTAATTTCAGACTGTTTCTGCTTAATATCAGGTTTGTTTAGTTAATTAGCTGTATTCCATGACATACCTCATTTATTGATGTAAAATCCCAAACCAGAAGTTTTGTAACCTGAGTATTAGCATAAATTGGTAGTTGTTTGCCACATTTTATGAAAAAAAAATAGTGCAAATGTTCTTCTTTGTGAAATAAGTTAAAATTGAGATTTTGATTGAAATGTTAAAAGTTACAAAAATATATTTTTGTAAAATAATATATAAGTTTTTGGATATTTAAAATAAATATTAGAAACCATGAACTTGTCCAATGATTTTTAAGTTTTTTAAATGCTCTTAATAATAAACAATATAGTAAATTGCTGTAATAGTTAATTTTGACATTCACTCTATATATCAAACATGTATAAAAAGGTAGTATCATTTTGTATATAATATTCCAAATGAAATGTTATTAAAATATTTGATTTCTCTCATACTGTTTGGCAGTTTTCATTATGTTATATACATTACTATTACAGGGACGAGCTCTTGGTGTTACTATAGGATGCTTACTTGGAATGTTTCCACTACTATTTCGCCGTGGTAAAGAAAATGATCCTGAGGAAAAGAAATAGCGTACAGGTTTTTGATGTGCAGCTTTGCAACCAAGATAATGCTTCCATATTGCACTTTGACTACTTGAGTGCTAAATTTGTTTTACATTACCTTGTGATACATTAACCCATGTAGAGCCTTTGACTAGGAATTCATAAGTACTAACTTACTTGCTCTGGTGGTTCTATTTTGTCACTGAGTTGTAGGTTTTTCTTACATGCAAGATGACACGCTGTTGTTAGGACTTTGTGCCCTTAATCCTTACACAAGCTCTGGCCTTTACTTAACATTTTAAATACACAGTACTCAAATTACTTATACTTTTTAATATGTATATAGGTATGAGCTTTAGTATTGACATTTAGTATTTTTTTACTTCTAGCATTGACATTTATGTTTCCGTGTACACATTAATATAAAGTTTAGCAATTATTTATAATTTATTGATAGCCTTATAAGCTGTTGGCCTTTTGGTATATGGGAGTATACGTGGGGATGCAGAGAATGAGCTTTAAATTTTGTCATTGCAATTATTTCCCTTCAAATCTGAAATGATATTGACTCCTTTTGAGTGAGAGAAATTGATGCAAAATTACTTAGGATTATGATAACCAGAAAAATCTCTACTTTTAAAAATTTAGGACAGTGCTAGAAAATTAAAACATTTGAAGTACATTTTTAAGCTGTTGATAATCTTTTTTTACATGAGAATAGCTGTAAAAGGGAGGTTATTGTTTGTACAATTTATACAAAAAAATGATCTGCCATTTTTGAAAGTAACATTGTCTCTTGTGCCAAGAATATGCAAGAAATGTCTCTTTCGATCCATATATTGCAAGTTCTTTGAAATATGCATGAAGTAGGAAGTATATGCATGAAGTAACGAGTTTGACTTAGCATTATTTTTACTACATTTTGTTTGTCTGATTCTCTTTGTTTTAAATGGTAGAGTATCTATGCAAACCAAATGCTTTTGCTAAATTTTGTTTTCTTTCTGTGATAATCCACTATTTAGGAATTAAACAGTATTATTAATTTGTTGGGTATTTTTCATATGATTTTTAAATATTTATTTGTTCTTTATGAGTAGAAATTCTATTGTTTCAATGAAGTAAATTATAAACAGTTTTAAGATGAGGTAAGAAAGGTAATATTTTTTTTTCTAGTTAAATAGTATAAATATTGAATGAAATTATTATTTATATTCATAACTTTGGAACTCTAAAATTGTGTTAAGACCTTTCAATTTGAATTCATGTTGTGAGAAATTTTTAATTCTTTAATATTTTATTTTTTAAGTTGTGCTTATGTAATGATGCTGGTTAATATTGTATTGCTGAATTTCCCTTATGAAAAATTGTTAAATGTATGTGCTTAGTCATTATTTATTAGATTTAGAAGTGAAACACATAAGATTGCCACGGTTGATCTTTAAGTAGGATAAATTAAGCTCTGAATTATTACCATATATTTATGCCTTGTAACTGTACATAAAATGAGAATTATCAATTGTCTTTATATTTTCATTTTCTGTTTTGTATTCATAAACATTTTTAATTTTAACTTAGTCATAGTTAAAATTAGGCTAAGTACCATGGCAACTATGATACTTAAAATTCTTAAGTGATTTGTTATCCATTATTTGTGCTTTGGAACTATATTTTAAGTCAATCGATCTCAGGATCTTAATAAAAGATTTAAAATACATGTCTGGAGTAATCTGTAGAATATTTCTAGGTTTGAAAATGAAATAAATGGCAACATTGTTGATAGCTGTAGATGGGGTGACTTGTATAAAAACATGTTTATTTATACGCACAAGTTTCACACTATCAACTCGGAAAAAAATATTTTTTTTTGAGCATGCATCGAAAGTCAGGATTTAGGAAAATTCTTTTAATATTTACCTTTTCTATTAATGCTGATAATTCTGTAAAATTAGCATTTTTGTCTTTGGAAAATTTTCAGTTTCCTTTACTTGATATATATTTCTTTTGATAAACTTGATGCAAGAAGTCTAAATTTGCTTTTGTGAAGGAAGAGGAAGAGGGGAAAAATCTCACAAAACTTTGGATAGGGTAATGAAGGCTATGTAGGATAAAACCTAAAATATTGCAAATTCTTGTGTCTTTTCAAAAAATTAGACATTTATATAAAAAATTTCAAAGACTTAATTACAAACCCTTTAACCCTTTGCGACACAGTGTTACCAGTCTGGTAACACCCAAAATGTTCCCTTTTCAAATGCTGAAAATAAACAGATGCAATGAAAATTGGAATAAATGTTTCTTTTAACTTAGTTTATCAACACTAGGTGAGAGCACCACAACTACCAATCCATAACTTTCCTCTCGGTCAAGTTTTTAGAAACCCTTATTTTTCAAAGAAATTTTTCAGATTTTTTTTCAGATAGAAAAAAATTTGCTGGAAAAAGTTTTCCTATGTTATTTTGTTGGATGTTTAATTTTTAATGTTGGATTTTTAATTTTGACATTGGAAGCTGTCTAAAATTGAGCCATGAATTTATGGTGTTAACAACTCGGCAACACTGCATCAGTTGTGCATCATCTCATATTTCACTTGAGAAGGGTGAACAGACCTGCATTTCCTTTTTTTATTTTTTGGTGGGGTTGTGTACAAAAGAAATGCGGGGAATATATATATATATATATATCCCCGCCAAATATATATATATATATATATATATATATATATATATATATATATATATATATATATATTATATTCTTAATTGTAAATATTAATAGTAGTTAGTTTATAGTATTTTTTAACTTCTTGTAATGCCTAAGAGAGGCCTGAGCATTTCAGAAGCACTGAAACTGCTTCACAAATTGCCTTTGGATAGATCCGAGTGTGCAGAGAGAAGTAACACTGAGGAGTATATCGCTGAATCCAATTAATGTTGCTTTGTGTTTCTTCAAAGGAGGTGCTACATGCTTCAAAAAGTATCATGATAAGAAGAAATAGCTCATATAACCAAAAACTTTTTTTTTCTCCTTTACCCCCCTTTTTTGGGGGGTAGGAGGTGGGAGTTTGTGGTGTAAAAAAGCAGTCCTACATGTGGTGCACCCTGTGTAACTCTAAATCTGCTACAGAGATGAGAATCTAGTGCTTTTAATTAAAGCCAAAACTTTTCTCTATTGCGTGCTTCATCGCAATGCTCATATTTTCAAAGCTATATGACTCAGTGTTGCTGCTTTGGTAACACCCACAAAATTAAAATGCTAAGTGCAATCTTTATGAAATTTTATGTACTTACCAATCGAGGCCTAAATAGACTGCCTACAAATTTTTTTGTTGAAATTCCAATTTTTAAAGGCAGTGTGCCGCAAAGGGTTAAAACTGAATGGAATGACATTTGCCGTCATTTTCTGTAAAAGTTGGTATCTTTTACTGAATGGATTAATTACTTTGGATTGAATTTTACTGAAAGTTGTTAATAAATATTGGTACAAAAATCTGAATTTCTATGTATAAATTATTAGTATGTATTACAATTATAAATGTGTTTAAGACTTGAAATTTGTGTATACTTTAATATATTTTATATATACTTGTAGATGGAAATGTTATATAACTATAGATATGATTAGTATTTAAAATGATTGTCATAAAATTACTCAACATGTCATTCTTTTTGGAAATATTTGATATTCTTAACAAGGATGAAACAAATTGTAATTCATGTGAATTTTTGACAATTAGGGAATTTGGCAAATAACCCAATGTTGTGAATAAGTTATTGTTAATGGATAAAAATTACATGCTTAGTAAATTTTTGTGGTTGAAAATTGGATAAAACTTTTGTTATGTGAAAAAACAAAGAAAAGGAAATGAAGAGCACAGTGCACATTCACTTCAAAATTATTAATAGCAGAAAGGATAATTTTTTTTCCTACTTAATGTATAAACTTAACAAATTATGCAAATGATAGAAAGTAAAGGGAAAGATTTCTTTAAATAGGATATTGCCATAGAACTAGTTTACTGTTGTATTTATATCACAGTCACGTTTCTCATATTTATTTCTTATTTTGTTGATGTAATCAAAAAATAGGCTTAGATGTTTAAATGTGTTACTTCAGTTTAAATTTAAATACTGTATCTGCAAAGAAATTTTATTCAAAAAGATTAATTTCTGGAAAAAATGCAAGTTTACTGGAGGCATGGAAGTTTTGTGATCATGTTTTTAAAAATTTTCTTTAGAAATTCTTCAAAATTTTCTTTAGAAATGCATTCATAAATTAAGTTTTTGCATGCCATGGAATGTAACTACTAATTTTTGTATCATATTTGTAAACTTTCACTTTGATGTCTTTAGTGTTGATACATAAAAAAGATAATATATATATATATATCTTAAACAGTTAGTTTGTTGCTAGATAAATTAGCAGGTATATGCTCACTTTGAACAAACAAATTTGACTGTATTGTATTAGGCAAAAATGGTTTTTATGATCAGCATGTTTAATAGCAATCTTGATCCTAGGTTCTTCTCTTATTATGAGCCTTGTTTATTAAATATGCCTTTCAAGTTTATTAAATATGCCTTTCAAATGTGCAAGACTGCTATCAGGCATTTTAAAGGTACATTTTTACATTTAGTTGGCTCTTTCTATGATATGATTCTAGTGCATATTTTGTCATATAGTATAGTAATCTCTCTTTGAATTTGACTTTTTTTATAAATTAATTTTTAGTATAAACCGTTGTTCTATAAGTCCCCATTTTGCCTTTAAAAGTTATATTGTTAAAAAGATTTGTCTAACAAGTAATTAATTTGTGTCATGTACTCATATACACTTGTTATAACTCTTTTGAATTATATTAATTAGCTTTATCAAATTTTATAGAAATGGCCTTAGAGAAGAAATTAGAACAGTGATGAGCTTTGATGAAAATGTTATGTATATTAGTGGTAGGTTTTATAGTTAAACAAATGGTACTCACTAAAGCTTATTTTGTTTAAAAGTTGTACTCCAATTATTAATGAAATTTTTTCACGAGAAGAATGTATATATCTTAGTTTCTAAATCTGTGCATTGTTTAAATCTATTTTAAAAATTGTTTTTGAAGTAACATAACAATACGTCAACTCCAAAACCTCTCAACTACTATATTTTGCAGTTTTCATTTTATGTGAGAATACAATAACCCACAGCTGCTTCCATCTATTGATTCTTAAGAAAACTCAATAAATAGTGTTAAGTGCATTCTAAAGGCATTTTAATGAGCAGCTGTGACTGATTTGTGACGTATTTATCTACAACTGTGACTTTATTTGTTAAAATGTTTTTTGGCTCTCCTGTAAAATTTGTAATTTCTCAGTTGAGAAGTTTTGGAGTTTAGGTATCGATAAGTAACCATGAGCTATTTAATTATGTTTCCTCATTTTCTGTCTGTATACTACTATGTATCTTGTGTATTGTTTATTTCATATTGCTTCAGGTCTTTCATATTTAATGAATCTTTGATCACAGAAATTATAATACGGGATATTAGATGTGTAAGCTGTAATTTCATTTAATTTGTTATGAATATCATTTACTTGAATTGTGCCAGTTTTGGGTTTATTTTGCATTATTTTAAGTTGGGTTTCTTCAGGAATGTATACTCTGGTTAAAATTAAATTAATAAATTAGAGGGAAAAAATTACATATGTAGCCAATTTTAATGGATGAGAAAATAGAATTTGTTTAATGGGATATTATATGCTTGAGTATTTTCTTTCTTGCTTGTCTTATGATCAAATAATTAAATATTTCAATTAATGGGACTTCAAGTATCCTCAGTTTTTTTTTATGTAAAATTTATTTTTCATGGCTTTATTTTAGGGAAACTTAACAACTTCAATTAGTTTTTTAAGTTGGGAAGATTTTTTTAAAAGATCATGCAGTATTGGGATAAATTGAAATATATTACGGTATTCTTGCACTTTTGTTACACTCACTCATAAAATGATAAAAATCTAGTGGCTATAATGCTCTCATTACTCTCATTATTACTTTGGTACAGATACTGCATATTTTACTAATATGAAAAGGAAACGTAAAGATGATTCATATTTATGTATGTAGTTTTCCATATTTACTGATTATCAGTCAGTCATGGATTTTTTAAGTACCCTTTGTCCTCATACATTTAAATATACTGAAGAGATATATCAATTAGATAATGATGTTATCAATATTATAGAGAAATACTGCTCTCATATAAATGGTGCTTACTTCTTTCCAAGTGCAACATACTCACTCTATTTGTAACAACGATTCTTTCGAGCTCTGATAAAATGCTACCTATAACATGTGGAATTTATTTTAATAATCTGGGTAAAATAAAAAATGATATGAGTCAAAAGTGAAAGGAGGACATTTCACTGTTTCATTATTTCATCTTTGCCCAAATGATGTACATTTGATGACATTGAATCCATTATCAGATCTTCAATATAAATATAAGAATTGTAATTTTGTACTTGTGATAATAACAAATAACATGATAAAACAGGAAAGCAAAATATATCCTCACACTCTAGCATTTTGTCAGAATTTCATGCTTCTCTTTATCATGATGTATATTTGATTTACATTTCCAATATCTGTGTGCATAAATATTCCTTAAAAGAGTTTATTCTTAATTTTTTTAGGGTCATAGCTATAATTTCTTGAAGATCTGATGACAGGATATTATGACATTTTCTATAAAATCATGTCATGCTTAACAGTATTGCATTTATGTGTATTAATATTCTATTACTAAACTTTGGCCATTGGCAGATTCTTGAGTTTTCAAGATAATTTCATAAAAGACACCATGACCTTGCAGATTCTGCTGACATGAATTTAAATTAGTAGTATTAATTGAAGATGTGAAGCAGATTTTCCCAGTATACATCATTATATATACACTAGAAAATAATACCGTTAAAATTTTTAGTTGTGTTGTGTACAATTTTATATTTTCAATCATTGTAATGCATCAGTTGACAAGAAACTTTTGGAAAATACAATACAGGAGCACACGTCTTCTGAAATTCCACATTAAAAATAAAGTGGTGGAAATGCATATTGATCTAATTAATATTTCATCAGCTGCATGAAGAGCATTTGGTTGGATTGTCTTTATGAACAATATATAACTTTATGAATTATCCACAGAGACAATCCCACTTAATGCTTGGCCTGATGATGGACTATCCATTATTTCAAAACTAGTTGCCACATTCTAATTTTTACTATGGATTTTAAGAGAGTGTGTTTATAATATACTCTAGCAGGATCTGTTATGAAATTATTTCATGAATTCCAATATTTACTATATATATATATATTTTGTAATATTCATTTCTCACCCATTTTATAATAACTGATTTTGACTTTTGAATATGATTACTTATTTTTGACTATCAAATACTGTCGCACTTTTTATGAGGTCTTTGACTTTTTTAAATGCAGATTTATGTTTAACTGCAAAATCAGTATAGTTTAATGTATGCCAGTACTTACTAATATATTCTCTTAATTATCTTCTTATTTCAGAATATTTGTTAGTTCAGAATATGTTTATAATAATGGTAGTTTGCTAAATATAAACTTATGTTCTGTATAATTATTAATATTTCACTTAATATCTCAGTATAATTTGAACCTTTTTTGAAAAAAAAAATTAATAATTTCAAATTTTTCTTAGAGCAACAATTTTTTCTGCTTTTTACCTTGCTTTTATTTTTGATTGTATGGAATGAAATTTTATTCAAGGTTTTCTTCAGTGAAAATGTTTCAGATTATCTGTCTAATGCAGTGAACAAAAGAACAAATTTTTTTATATGTTTGTATGTTAGGTTTGTTATTAATTTGTTTTTATTAATTAAAAATAATAAAGTTTTTCATGACATAAATGTTTATCACATTTTTTCTCTTCTCACATAAAATGAATAATTGCTGCCACTGACTTTTTCTCGTGAATTTCATCTCTGTTGCAATGAATTTTCATGAACTGCATTAAATGAATGTTAACACAATTGCAAGTTTCTGTATTACATATCATGTCTATTTTCATATTTTTCAAGTTGTTAACTCTAGTAAAATATGTATTAAAGATCTCATCCCGTGTCTTTTACAAACCTACAGATCTTTTATTATATTCTGTAATATTTTGACTTCTGTATTGTTAACAATAAACTTTTCTACAATTTGCCTTTCAACTTCAGTTTTTGAAACTGAATGCAGTGTCACATAGAACTCAGTATAGTTTGGACTCCATACAACTGAATAATTTATGATATTCATGTAACAACATAGTATCTTTCTCTCATGACTTGCTTAACCAGTAGCTGACTGATCTTTGGTATTGATAAGTGAAATTTGCAGCAGCTCTGGTAATAGTGAGTATTGTGTTGTGCATTCAGTGGATTTCTTTCCTGTTCTGTCCAATATATATATATATATAATGAACTTCACCTGGGAGGCAGTATCACCTTTAAGTTTAGTAACACAGATTGTCCTCACAATGCATTGCCTTACTTAAATTTTACCACTTTAGTGCATTTTGTATAGGTAAATATTGCAACCTTTAAACACACTTAAGTCCATATATTATGACTTCTAAGAGTCTTTCTTCTTTAAGAGTCAATCTTTGTTAACCATTAGGGTCTTTGTACATTAAACTGAGGTAGCTAATTACTGTTAAAGATATTCTATTTACAGTGTTAAACTGATATTTGTGCTATTTTCATTAAGTAATCGTTGATTGTTTAAACTGATGTTTGTTTATTGGGTTAGTTTACCAAAACTTTATGAAATTAAAAAAAAAATACTATTACAAATCTTTTTTAGTCTTTTCTTTTTACTTATTTCTAGGGTCTTTATATAAAAAGGGTAATCAGTTACATTTTTCATAATAATAAATAACTTATACTGAAAAGTAGTATATTTATTTCAACAATATTCTAACGTCAATGTTCAACTTAGTGCAAATAAATAACAACAAAAAAAAAATCGCTAAGTTCGGTAATTTAACAATTTGTATCTCTGTATGTTGATGACACATGCGGAAATATTCACCCTCGCTGCGTACAAATAAATATTCAAATGAATTCAAATTACATCAGTTAAACTTGGGATTTGTCAGTGTTCACGTATTAACGCTCTAGTGGGGAGAAATGGGATTAGATCTAAATTTCTTCCAGGAGTTTAAGTGGACATGTCAAAGGACTACTTTCAGCGAGTAGTGTACGAAATGTAGTACAGTGGAATCTCGATCGATCGTTCTCTGAATCATCGTTTTCCCGTATGTGTCGTTTATTTCACCCAGTCCCGACGATCATTTTGCTTTGTTATGGTCCCGCATCTATCGTTCAGTTCAGTCGGTCCCTTGACGAACGATAGATTAAGATTCCACTGTAGTACTTTTAGCCGGAATCCATCTGCCATGTAAATATGCAGTTCTCCGTTCGTTCTCGTTCCAATCCATTGTTCTTAATAAATGGTTTATGGGCTCAGGATTAAAGTTTTGCCTTGACTGCCTTTATTGCAAATTGGGAATTAATATATATTGTAAAGTCTTCCTCATAAAACGTCTTTGCTGCTGACGAAAACTGTTCTTTTAATCCTTCGAAATTCGATTTTAGTTAGTTTCTTACTTGTAGAGCATTTTCAGTATAAATTTTGTTCCATTTTCTCTAGTTTTGATGCTTATATAAGTTTCTGCTTCATGTTATGATCGAAAACTGTGGTTGTAATAGATTTGTGGATTTGTAAAAAGAGCATAAATGTAGTATATATGGTAAAGTTATATCACTAATCGTGTACGCTTTATAGAACTCGCACACATTCGCTTAGAAATACTGTAAAGTGTGACCTGTTATCAGCATTCATGTAACTTTGTTACAATAAGTAAATATCAACTGTACAACTAAATAATGAAATCATCGTTATTTTAACCGGTTGTCAACTAATGTTTTCATTTGGGAGATTGTTTTCAAACTTCAAAAGAAATTCTTGAAATCAGTTTTCAGTATATAAAAGCGCAGGGTTTGATTTTTAATTTTAATGTCGTAAGATATCGGGAGGTAAATTGTTTCCTTTTTGAATTTTGAAATTTTCCAAAAATGGAGTTTGTAAGCTCATACAAAAACCTACTTAAAAAGTGTATAACTGAGGACACCTTTACTCTCTCGCTCTTTTTTCTTTTAAACTTGAGTGCTTTATTATTCATCGTTACAGTTCTGTAATTAATTGAAATATATTTGTAGTAATTTTTGTTGAAAATGGTTTTATCTATTTCAAAGCATTTTGGTGTTGGGATTTGTTTCCATCATATAGTATTCATAGTTTTACTAGTTCATACATTCAAACCCCTTACCTTGATCCTTTCAAAATAAATTGATCTATTTTATTTCTTACCTTACCGAACTGTGCGATGTGTTTTTACTTTCATGTTATTTTCTTGTTTAAGAAAATTCGCAGAAGTTAAGGTACACTTTCTAAACTGTTTAAGGAACTATGAAGTACTTGATTGTTATAAAAATTGCAAGTAATGGTGATATGAATCGAACGGAAGAAAATCACCCAGATGGGCGATATTACCCCCAAAATATTTTGACCATTTCCCAGACGCAGATATCGATGAGATTGAATTATCCAATATCCATACTATAGAAGGTTGTTCGCACTTTATGGAAACGATTTTGATAGTTAAGTTTTATGTATAAATGCCGTATTTTTTGCGGCGATTTGCTTCTATCTGATAGCTATGGCTCTTGACAACAGCTCTAGCTCGAATTTTCCATGATAGTAAACTTTTTCTTAGCACTGTCATGTCAATTTTAATCCATTCCTCGTGGACCGTTTTCCAAAGTCCGTTCAGTGTTCTTGGATGCCGTTTTCCTAAGACTCGTTTTAATAAACCGAAAGCGCTAAAGTCCATTGGAAAAGCGTCATGGAATTTTACAGGTATTTCATTAAATGGGATACACTTTATTCCTGTTTCTGATTTTTTTTTGCTTAATAAGCGGCAGTTGATTTAGACGTGTGACTAGAGGCTTTGTCCATATGAAGCTCGACTTTATCAATGTCCTTTTTATATAAGGCTGGAATTCCTTCTTCAAAAATTGGTTCTAAAATATTCTGCTGATAGTAGAGTGAATTAATTTTGGCTTTACTTGAGATTATTTTTATTTTTTATTTGCCGTTGTAAGAAAATCCTGCAACTATGATGAATTACTTTGGGAACTTTTCGGTATACTAACGGAGCTATTTCGTGCGGTTATTCCTATCAGTTGAGCAATAGAAAATTGATCTTTTTTTATTACACTCACTTAAATACACCCATGTCTCATCGATTGGTACCACAATTTCCATTTTTCAGAAGCTAGGTGATTTTCATGTAATTTTCTATAATTTGTTACTCTTTCAGCAATATGCTTTGGCAAAAGGAGGTGAACTTTATGTTTAAACATCTATTTTAACTTCAAATCTTTATGAATGATTTTATTTACAGTGCCAGAAGACATTCCTAGTTTCGTTGCAAATGGATCTTTGAGTAGGCGGATTTTCTTTTAGGATCAGAGACTTCACTTTCTTGATATTTACCTGCGTTCGAAGAGTCTTAGGATGAGGTTTCGCGGTCATGTTTTCATTTTTACTTTCAGTTGGACCTTTTTTTTCCTTTCAAATTTGATATATTATAAATACCTTTTTTTGAAATTCCATAACCGCGATTTTTACACAGCTTTATAATTTATTGATACGAATATTTCTCCTCGGAAAGCGCAGTTACGTAACCTTCGAGCCACCTATCAATTTTAGGAGCCATTTTCAAAATAAATCTTTTTACGTTCCAATCAAAACGAAACAGTAGCAGACGATTATTCTGAATTTGCCAAATTTTTATCTCAAAATGCAAACGCCAAAAATAAATTACAAAATCGGTTCTATAAAGTGCAAACGACGTATTAGCGTAATTTGCGACTTTACCAATTTACTATTTTGCTGCTAATGAAAAGCTAAAAGAATTAATAAGTAAAAATAATTTCAGATGGGAAAGGTAATTCAAACTGATTGCAGCTACACACGCTCGGAAGGGGCTAAAGGACCCGAAGTCCTTTCGAGACGAAGATATTAATAAATCTTCAGATGACAACTGCTAGTTTAAAAAACTCATTCTAAAACAAATATAGTCGATGTTCCTGAAATAACTATTTTTTTTTCTCCGATATTTCCACAGTCTATTGTATTATTTTTTATGCACGTAAGTGTTTTATTTAGCGTTGGTCTGCGTAGTCTCTAGATGTCCACAAAAGAAAAGGCAAATTTGTGACATGGTAATGGAAGCGACATAGTTCGGATAAATGGAGTTAGTTCAAGTTGCAGAGTGGAAAAAATAATTAAAAATGCAGATCGTCAAGATTTACAAAGTTATTAAAAATTAGAGAAATTAGGCTACCTAACCTGTTTACAAAAAGTTATTACTCGTTCTACCTAATAAATTAATACTTATTTGAGGGATTCCTTTTATTACTAAGTATACGAACTGTTAAACGAACCGCAAGAAAAGAAAAAAAACTGCTTGCGATGGATGAAAATACCTAAGAGCTTTGAAATAGACCCAGTAGGGTTGCCAAGAACACTGATTTTTTACAGTTTGTAGGGTTTTCTACAGGTACTGAAAAACAGCGAATTTGAGGGATATTTTTGAATTAACATCATCTATGTTTGTGTGTTCCTCATGTGTTTGTTTTAAAAACTGCATTTTTGTTTGTCATTTTTCCGAAACAGACTGATTTGAAAAAAATATTTGATTTGGTTGGTCCAATTGATCTTACTTCATTCAAGGAAGCGGAGAGGGCTGAAAGCGTTTTATTTCTGTAGCTTGGTGACTTAATTTTGACTGAAAGTTGAAGCCTTTCAGATAAGCACAAAATGAGAGAAAACGCCGGAGACGATTTCAAGGTATTTGAAGGATGTGACGCCATCAGAAGTATTGTCTCTCAACCCGCCAAAATCAGGGATGCGCTACTGACTTTTGTTACCGAAAAATTTAGTTTAATAGTTGTTTTATAATACTTGCAACCTCTTTTTGCCCACTCCCCCCATAAAAAAATTGAGATTAAACGTATATGAGAAAAATTTGATTCTAGGTGTGATAGTATCGTGATTATATATACAGTGGGTGATCGGTTTGCGAACATAATCCGTTCCAAGACTATGTTCGTTAACCGATCATCGATTTACCATAGATTTTTATGGGACTTCGATAAATTCGTTCTGGAGGCCCTAAAAACTAAATTAACAGATATATATATATATATATATATATATATATATATATATATATATATATATTTATATTTATTTATAATTTATTAGTAAGTTTATTTTTTTTGCCAAAATAATACAGTCTTGCACATTAATCAATTTTTTTTTTCAATGGGTCGTTAAAGAACATGTCCAATGTCAATTGCTTTTCTCTCTTCGTATGACTTAGCAACCAGCGCCCCCACCATTTTTAGAGTTCGACGAGATAGAACTTTGCCATGTAAGCATGGCTCTTAGATTAGTGGCAATTTGTAGACCCCCTTTAAGGGTTGTACATACATGTAAAATAAATGTTTATAACTAAAACTGTATCGTTTGTAGACCTTTTGATTACAATTATTATATAAACTCACTGAACCAACCCTTGGTTGATCTTGGACTACTAGAAACTTCCTTCGACCTTTTGTCATAGAGGTGTTCGGTAGAATTCGTTTTAGTTCGTTATCCGAACATATGTTCGTTGTCCGAACACAAAAATCTTTCGTGAAGGTGTTCGTTAACCGAATTGTTCGTAGTCCGAACTGTTCGTTGACCGATCACCCACTGTATTCGGATTTATTCTAACCACTTTGATAACACGCCCATAGGAAGCAGAATGCGAATATCTATTTTGTGTAATTGAAGAAGCATATAGTCATTTCTCAGTCTGCTGCTATGAAGTTCCTTTATATTATTTAGTATGTAATGTACGTACTAAATAATATCAAATTATAAATTTGCAGATTTTTGTTTTCTTTATAAAGTTGCTATTCTTCACAAAATGTTGTGTAAACAGGAAAACCAACGTAAATAAAGCACAAATAGCTATAAGATGCAATTACCTTAGTCTTCGGCTTTTTCAGCTGGCACTAAGTTTGTTGCACTGATGAAGAAGCTCCTTTGTAGCTTCGAAACGGCCGTATGCAAAATAATTGCATCTTATTGCTATTTGTGCTTTATTTACGTTGGTTTTCCTGTTTATTCCTCGAGCACAAAGGTTGTATCTTTTCTTTTCAAAATGTTGTGTACTATAGCACATAGGTAAATTTTAAGAGGTTGGGAAGGAATTAATTTTCCATTCTCCAAACTTAACAGTCGTTGGAAATTGGAGATTTTTTATTCATAAGGGTGAGACATTTTCGACTATATGTTGTCACGAATTCATATGAAGAATATTCAGGTATTATTTGTCGTTCAATAGCTATGTCTATGCTATGAAGTTAACGAGTACTTGTGCTTCCTTATTTGGAAAGACGAACGAGTTTTTTTTTTGGAACGAAGTTCTTTTACGCGGCTTACAGTAGAGTGAACTAGCAGGAATCGTCACGTAACGAAAAAGCGTTATGCCCCCTTCATAAGAGCTTTTTCTCAAGGATTCTGTGGCGGAATGGTTATCGCTACGGAGTGTCGGACTATCGCACTACGGAGCGAGAGGTCCGTGGTTCAAATCCCCGCACAAGCGCTGAGTGTTTCTATTTCCACTCATTCTTGGAATAGCGCAGTGTGTGTGTGTGTGTGTGTATATATGTATGCGTGTGTGTATGTATGTATATATATATATATATATATCTTATCGTCATAGTTTAAAGATACTCATTTTATGGCATCATTTATTACCATAAATGTTTTTACTTCTACTGTATATATTTCGCACGCATATATATATATATATATATATATATATATATATATATATATATATATATATATATATATGCGTGTGTGTATATGTATGTATATATATGTATGTATATATATATATGTATATATATATGTATATATACATATATATAATCAATAGAAATCTACATATTAAATCACGTTTAGAGTGGAAAAACTAACGTAAGAAACTTCGTTCCTGACGGGGGTCGCCTGACCGCACAATAATTTTTTTTTTTAAATCAAACGGTGAAATATTTAGAAAATCCTCGAATATTTTTGTGAGCATTTATATTCTGATAAAAGAAAATGTGTATTGTTATTATTTCATTTATTTACAATCTTCTTGTCGAAATGTATTTATTGAAAAAAAAATGTACAATTTGATCACATAAGTGATCTCGTTGACAACCTTCCAACTGTATGAAAAGGAAACAACCTCATGACAAATAAATATTTATGACAGGGCTTTTTTTCGAGGAAAAATCAAGTTATTACAACTCCTTTGTGAACGCAGGGTCCTTTTCGACCTTCGAGTAACGTTGGCCAGAGATATGTCTTGATGTGGTTGGATTCTTGATTTGAAGAATGAAAGCGAACATGAAGATCTCTGCGGAAAGTTCTTGTTTCGTATTCGATGACGAATGGTGGGTACTGATTTGAAAGGTTCCACGCCAACCGAACGCAGTCCTTGACATAAATTTTCAAGCCTTCGCAGTTCTTCAGAGATGGGTAATCATAAAGAGTCGCCCATATTTGGGATAACACTTCCTGAAGTAGAAAAAAAACATAGATAGAAGTTTTAATTGCTGTTCGTGATTATTGAACCATACTTTTTAAAATTTTTGTTAATATTATGGACCTGTTCACATCGGAGTCCGTTGCGTTGCGTTAAGGGAAAGATGGCGTTGAGACGAAAATAAACTAATCATAGGCCTCCAAACGATTAGGAATGAAATTTTTAACGCCTATGATTGGTTTATTTTCGTCTCAACGTCATCTTTCCATTAACGCAACGCAACGGACTCCTATGTGAACAGGCCCTAAGAATGAATAAGAAATATAGGTTCTACAATTAGGTTCATATCGTCTTGAATTCAAATTGTATGATCTGATTAGATGACTAGGATTAAACAGAATGTTTTTGTAGATAAAGTGCCTGATTATAATTGTAAGCATTAGAAATCACAAATCAAATGCAAAAAATTTAAAGAGCGATACGATTACTACCCATTCCCTTTACATGTATGCAAGCTGATTTCCCACATGCATATATTAATTAATCTGGGTTCAAATAAAGGTCATCTCCAGCATAATTATCAGCAATGGATCTAGTTTTCGCTCTCATGGGTTCCTTGTCATGGAACAGCCAACAACTGCGCTGTTGGTGACAAAATTCCAAAAGCAGAATTTCTCAAAATTTTCAACACTTTAAGCTAAGGTTTGGTTAAGTGTTCGGTCATTGTAAGTCACAGTGAAAAAAACCAAATTCTTCTATGAATTTTGGGGCAAAATTTTGACAGCGGGAAGATTATAAGATTGCATGACACTGGTCTAATACGGGGTTACCTTCCCTCGTAAGTTTATATAATGAATGAAATACGATAAGGTGATGAATTCTATTGGATTTCAGATTACATGCTTCTGTCTTAACAAATAAATCTCTGCAAACAGAAGACACGAAATCAAATAACAGTGAAACATATGGATTGTTAGTAGTTATGGCAACTAAAAAAAATCATACGACAAAACGTCGAGATTCTATCTTTTTTGGCTTTTCTTTGAAACTTGACTCTGCATTTATTAGGTCTGAGTATGATTTTATTGTAATATATCATGTATGATAAATATTTAGCTAGTTCACTGTTCAAGCAGTTTTTAGACAGTAAAAGTGAATACTTATAAAGTGGGAGATGTGATGAATGACTTTCGAAAGTCTTAATGCAGTACAGCACTTCATTTCACATCATTTTATTGGATGCTTTTAATTTAAAGCATCCAATGTAGTGTCATCGTTTCAAAAAATTCATCTTATCGTCATATTTTAAAGATACTCATTTTATGGCATCATTTATTACCATAAATGTTTTTACTTCTACTGTTAGCATTGTATCTTGCAACATAGTGTTACTGTTACCAAATAAAATATATGGTTATTGCAAGAGAGAGGTATTTCTCTATTTAAGTAATTAATATGTTCTTTATAAGTAGCAACGTTTACTATACATAAAACTCAAAATACTGTAATACAGATAAAATTTCAAGGGGAAAAATGCTATATATTTGAATATCCTACTTCCAGATTATTTCTCAGGTCAAATCGATCAGCATTGTTCTTCATATAGTTGGTTACGCAGAGGTCGAGGTCTCTGATTGCAGGATCTGATCTATCTCTTTCCTCGATAATCTGCAGAATGTGGCGGATTCGAGAGCGAATCTCGCATATGGTATTGTACACTGAACGGAAAGATAGCTGCAATTTAAAAAGAAAATGAACCAAATGAATAAATTATCTGAGAAATAATTTTACTACAAATTACAATAAACAATAAAAATAAATTTATGTCAGTATAAGTTTTTTCATTAGCTGCATGGTTATATGAATTTATTTTCTGCCAGATATAAAGTATTTTTTGCATTTATAGTATAATAAGCAGTAAACAAATTTTTTTATGGGGTGATGAGCAGTTTGAATTGAGAAGCCGTTAGAGAATCGGATCAGCATTAAGATGCTTCATAGTGGTTAAAGATGACGAAATGGATAAAAGTTTTAAGGAGAGGAGTTTAAGGAAAGCAGTATCTTTAGATCATGGCAGACATGCAGAGTAATATTGATATCAGGTCATTTAAGGCGGATAATCCATACGCTAATGCCACTCTATTGGAGATATTTTACCAATTTAGCAGGATGTGGATGAGCATACCTTCTCGTACTTTCGAAAGGACTCATAAAAGAGAGAGATTATTTTACTAATTTTGTGGGGTTTTGCCCTATTTTTTGGTTATTAAGCGTCTTTTACTTAAGTTTCATTTGCTGTTCTAATGCTTGCAAAATCTATTTCAATTACTTTCATAGCGGGACTGGAAAGAAGAAAAACAAACGAAAGCAAGAATTAGGATTGGCGATTGACAGCGTTAAACGAAGGCTACAGATAAATTGTGTTTCTGACTAAGGAGGATATTTAACAAGTCTTGAAATTAGCATTGTTCAGCTGTTGTTAAAGCAATACTTGAAGGAAGTTATCTTCCGAGTCCAGGCAGAAACCTGTACAATTAATGGCGTTGTGTTGATGGTTGGTCAAAAGACAGCAGAGAGAATACTTAGCTAGATTGGGGTAACAGATTTTCGATAGAGGAAAATGTTTGATCTCTATGATGTATTTACGAGAACTTCTGGCTTCTCTAGGCTACAAATGGTAATAATTCTTCTTGTAAATATAATTTTAACTGTGCTCAAGTTAAGTCTTGAATAAGTTGTTCATTTTAGTTACGACTTGTTGTTGTTCCTATCCTGAAACCCAGGTATCTCGAATTGGATATCACTGGGCAAAAAAGTAACCCATTTTACCAGGTACAGACTGTCATACATACACTTTTAGCTCATGGTCACCTCCTGAAATGTTTGCAGGATGCGAACAGAACATTACGCTGTGCAAGATGTCATCTCAAGTGCTCTTTCTCAGATGCTGGAAAGATTATAACATCTGTAGAGCTTTCTGCCCTTGAAAGATGGCCTGCAAATGCTCTGATAAGCAAGAATGGACAGGTAATCAGATATATATACCCGTGTTTAGTTCCTTTGACTGAAAGGTTTGGCCACACATTTCTCTTTTATTTGATAGTAACATAGAATCATTGCTTGTTTAGTAGAAAGATCACTTCAAAAAAAAAAAAAATTTTGCATCTATACAAACTAACAATGTTTCTTTATCAATATTTGTCCATTTTCTTCTGTCAGAAATTTGAGCGAAAATCAGGAAGAATGACGATAAAAAACATATATTTCGGTAGTAAAGCAAACCCTTCTACTTCAGATCTTGTGATTCATATGTAATATGATAGGGAAAGAGCTTAACCTTGATTTTTTTATTTAATTATTCAATCAGTATCTTTCGCTGTTGTTAAGTAGTGACTTGACATTATTATTAATAAAGTTAATAAAAATACGGATTTCTAATATGGAATGATGGCCGAATGGCTAGGGCGTTGACCTTCGGTACCAGAGTCTTAGAGTCCTACTGTCGGCGTGGATGTTTGTTGTTATTCAGAGTGGGCTTGAAGCAGATGTGCTGGTATAATTATCCCCTGTGAAGCAAAAAGATCTGTCTCTCTCAACCAATACACTAATTTCACACACAATAGCTCATTAAAAATTTGTTGTAAACTGATTGAGATGATTCGGAGGCTAACACTTTTTTATTCGCACTTTTTTGCAAGTAGCAAAAGTTTTCTTTCATGCTTATCATTTTACATAAGTTGTATTTGAAACTTTTTATCTCTTCATTTCATTTGACGGATATTTTCACATGAAAATTATAACCACTCAAATAATCTTGTTGCGATTATTTCATGCAGACAACTAGTATTAGCCTATTGCTATAAAAATCGATATGGCTTATTCATTTTCCCTTTTCTACATTTTCCGTATTAGCATTTCATTTGTAACTTATTTGTATACATATAAATTCTACGTGATCGATACCTTGATGTTACCACTTTATGAAACAAAATTATATTTTTGAAAGAGATGCTCGAGGCAGTCACCCTCGCTGTTTATATGAAGGTCTTGCATAATCGCGATGTCAAAACAAACTTAGTTTAGTGATGGAGTTGGGAAAGAAGGAAAGAAGGCATCAATGGAGTAGCTTCCTCCCACTGGTTTACTTATGGTCTCGTGGCATCAAAAATTGATGACCCAGATTTCAGGTGGTCCTGCGAAAGTTTGCATAAGTCTGTTTACATTTTATTCCTGCAGATTAAGCATGAAAACGAACGAATAGATTTAGAGTTACCCTCTCGGCGTATGGAAAATATACACCGAAGAGCCAAAAACCCTGGTACAGACGTGCATATGCAAATAACGGAGATATGCAACCAATCAGCGTAACGCGATGCGGTCAGCAGTGCCTATATAAGACAACAGGTGTCTGGCAAAGCTGTTAGATCGGTTCCTACAGCTAAAATGGCAGGTTATCACGATTTATGTGACTTTGAACGTGGCGTTATAGTCGGCGCACGAGAGATGGGACATAGCATCTTCGAGGTAGCTATGCAATTTGGATTTTCGCGCACGACCATTTCACGAGTTTACATTAATATCAGGTATCCGTTAAAATATCAAATCTTCCACAGCGGTGTGGCCGGAAAAAGACCTTGAATGAAAGGGACCGTCGACGACTAACGAGAATCTTAAACGAGATAGACGTGCAACACTTCCTCAAATTGCTGCGGGTATCAACAAGTGTCAGCGTGAGAACTGTTCAACGGACCGTCATTGATATGGGCTTTCAGAGCCACAGGCCCACCCGTGTATCGTTGTTGACTGCACGGCGCAAAGCTTTACACCTCGATCAGGCCCGTCAACACCTCCATTAGACTGTTGATAACTGGAAACGTGTTTCCTAGTCTGACGATTCTCGTTTCCAATTGTATAGGGCGAATGGACGTGTTCGGCTATGGGGACAACCTCAAGAATCCATGGACCGTACATGTCAAAAGGGGTATGTTCTAGCTGGTAGAGCCTCTGTGACGGTATGGGGTGTGTGCAGTTGGCGTGATATGAGACCCCTGATTCGTCTAGAGACGACTCTGACAGGTTACATAAGCATCCTTTCCGATCATCTACACTCCCACTGGGGTGTGTGCAGATGGCGTGATATGAGACCCCTGAATCGTCTAGAGACGACTCTGACAGGTTACATAAGCATCCTTTCCGATCATCTACACTCATTCATGTCCATTGTGCATTCCGACGGACTTGGACAATTCCAGCAGGACAATGCGACACCCCACACGTCGAGAGTTGCTACCGAGTGGCTCCAGGATAACCCTTCTGACTATAGACACTTCCATTGGCCACTTAAATCCCCAGACAGGAACATTATTGAGTATATCTGGGATACCTTGCAACGTGCTGTTCAGAAGCGATCTCTAACCCCTCGCACTCCTATGGATTTGTGGGCTACCCTGCAGGATTCATGGTGTGAATTGCCTCCAGAATACCTTCAGACATTAATTGAGTCCATGCGACGTCCTGTTGCAGCACTTCTGCGTGCTTGTGGGGGCCCTTCACGATATTAGGCAGGTGTACCAGTTTTTATGGCTCTTCAGTATACTATAACTATAGCTGACAGGTTTGGGTTATGGAATGGAAAAAATTAAAAACAATGTTAGGAGTTCGTTTGTTTTAAATGAACTGTTATCTTCACTTATATTCTGCCTTCTTAGTGTGACCACTATATTAATGATTTGAGGGGTCTGCAAATTGCCACCCCTTTGTGCTTTAGACATGGAATCGCGGTTTTCGTTATCCCTCGCTTGCACGTACACGATTAAACATTTTAAATAATGCCAGTTCTTTAATAATGCGACTATACACATATATGCAGGATGAAGATAATACGAAAAATACGTCAATCTACTAGACAGTATAAAACCTTTCTATGAGAATAGGCATCTCTAGTAATCTTCTGTTTCCCTTTCAATGATCATGACGTCTACAGTCAGTCAACCACGGTGTTATATGAAGGTGGATTTTAAGAGACGAGAATACACGTGGAAGCTTTGTTAATATTCTCTTTGAAGTACGTCTTCAAGGGTTTTGCAATTAAAAAGAAATATCATAGGCTTTGAAAAATTCACATTTACGACGCATTTCACCGTATGCGGTTGTTGTTGCAGGGAGCTGACTTGAAACCCCAAAAGTTGATAGGTATTGAACCATATTCCGACCACAAATATTTAAGCACAAAAAAATCATAATAGACGCTTCTAGAGCGCCATATAAAGCGTAATAAGGCTATAGAACCATTTTCGAAGTACGGAAGCAGAGTATAAAAGACTAGTCTAAGCCGCTCATGAATAATGATATCATTGAATGATGATTAATTGTGGGCTGTAAGGATCTTTGAAGGATTTGCAAGACAAACGAATGGTCTTATCAGCTACCGCTCGCTCTTTGTCGTAGTCTTCATGAAGCTGAACTGTATGTTTGATAACCGTTTTATGTCTGATGGGGACTTATATTCTATGTAGAGCTTTAGAACAGGCCCTGATTTTCCATTAGGCCTAGCAGACCCGTGCCTAGGGGCCCCCGAATGTTGGGGGCCCCAAAAAATTTTTATTTAAAAAAAAATTCCCAATTAAATTTTTTTTTAAAATTTTACCTTTTTTTAATAGCAATTTTTTTATATATCTTTTCAAATTTGATAGATTGTTTCATCATAGGTATAGTTATATGTATAGTTCATTATATGTATGTTATAGTGTATATAAGGGATTAATAAGTTTTTCTGATTGCATTGTATCGGTGTTTTAATGATGACGTTAATATGTGGTATTGCTTTTCGTTATTTGATAATGTTCTAGGCTTCTACGCATCAAATAGCCAATTTTTGGTAAAATGGTCCTTTCGCAATGATTCATGATTAATATACTTTTTTTTGGTGTCAATTTTGGAAATTTTAAGCCCACATCAGTGTTAGGGGGCCCCCACCCTGAGTTGTGCCTATAGTCAAGAATTTTCTAAATCGGGCCCTGCTCGAGAAGAGTGAGTTTTGTAGCATAGAGACTGGAATGTTGCTGAGTGAAGCCTATTTTCCTCTCTGATAAGGGGAAGTTATATTTTTTCGGAAACACACGCACGCATTTTTGCTTAATTCATAATTTAACAGAAGTGAGAGACTCGGCTCTTTAAGGTTATGAACACGCAGATTTTGTTTGTAGATCATTAGTAATTTCGTTGGATGAGAAAAATTAATAAAGATATTGAATAGCTAGTTTTGTTTTAACATTATTATGTATAAAAATATTAAATTTTTCATTTTTTAATGTTAAATATCGTTGTTTTTCTACTATATAAAAGATTTTTTGTATGACTTAAGTTAAACTTTATTCGAATCATCAAAATTGTCATGCAATAAAGCTTTTCCTGTTGGTATAAATGCTGTTCATGCTGTTTTAAATGAGAAATTTTACTGGACAGCTAATCAAATTTCTGAATCAAATAAACATTCTCTTTTCATTCATAAATTTGCGGCGAGTTTTAGTATTGAGCACAAATTAGTTCATAGTCTTCCACTCGAAAAACACCACATCATACTACTCTCTAAGACTTTTGATACTTCTTAAGACTTTACGACTTTGAAATCTTGCCTAGTCAGGATATTAGTACAGATATCTAATATAAGACATCATTTTATATCGCAATTGAGTAATTTAATTTTTTTTTCAGGATTCATTACGCTCATTAGCTACCTTTCAAAATGCAACTGATGACTTTGCAAGATGAAACAACCTTGTTTCATCGTGTGTTTTTTTATAGCTGTGTTTTGTATATTTGTGAATTTTATCATAGCATTTTTCAAATGTAGTTGATAGAATTACTTTTAGATGGTAATTTCTAAAAAAGAAAATTTTCAGTAAGCATATTTCCTCACGGAAATGCTGTGTAGTTTATTGCTTTCAAGGAAATTATCACAAAATACTAAAAATTTAAAGTTGAAGGGATGCATTTGCACGAAATTTAATTTTCGTAGCCCAAGAATGTCTCAGTTTTTGTAAATCATGTCAGCGATAAAAAAATGAAAAAACTCTAGGGAAGTTAAAGAAACTATCGTAAAATCTGGAGTATAATACGCACAAAATGAGGGTGTGTATTATACTCGAGTACAAAAATAAACGCAGTTTTAAACATTGAATAAACGAACGTACAGCAGCTGTAAGACATTGTCGTAACATGGGTGCGTGCGCATCTCCACTACGTGACTCATCCACCCGTTTATTAAGCAGGTGCTCCTTTTAAACAAACGGAACTCACAGTTCGTATCGCACACGCGTTCGTTTAATAACAGGTCCCTTGAAATAGTGATAGTTCCCGGTTGTTGCAAGTGCAAAAATTTATTATTTTATTTTATTTATTTCCCTCAAAATGTCTTCGGTTCTATACGGCAACAGAAAAATTGTGCAATTTTTAAATAAAATATTGAAAAGTTATGGGTGCGTATTATACTCGAATTTTAATTTTTTTCCGAAAATTTCGAGAAAAATCAAGCATGCGTATTATACTCGGGTGCGTATTATAGTCGAGGTTTTACGGTAAGTGTTTTTAAGGAAAAGGTGAAGCCTGATACAAGAAGAATGAACCAGTAAAAAAAAAATTAACTTAAAAAAATTGTTTTTTCCTTAACTCTTAAATAACGTCGGTCTTAGACGCTCATGTATATGCAGCTCAGTACGTGGCAGAAAAGCGAAAATTTCTGAATCGTATGTTCTGTTTGCTGGATAGGAAGATATATGCAAGGGCATAGAGTAACACTAAACTAGAAAAGCGATTTAATCAATATTTGAACAATTTCAGTTTTGTAAAGGGTTTTAAATCTCGTATTTTTCTAATTTTTCTCCCCGTAGTTTATAGAAAACGTATACATTGGATGTGGATACGTTGCATAAATAATATATTTTTTTTCAATTCAAGAGTTGTATCTTTAAACCACAAACTATGTTAAAGTTTCTTAGAAGTACGACGAGTGAACATTGAAATAATCATGATGATTAAAAGTTCTAATTTTTATCGAAGTGTATACTTATTAGATTACATTTTTGTTTCTACGTTATATCTATTGATATGTTGTTTATGACATTTAGTGTGTGTGTGAGAGAGAGAAAGTGTTTCATAAAACAGATATGTATAAATATCTAATTAATAATAAATATTGTGGGAAATTACGTTTAAATTTCGGTTGTAAATAAGTTCATAATCTGAGAATGTTTTAGATACCCTTTTAGACAAATTTATAAAAGGCTATTTTATGACTAAAATCATTTACTTTGGTTATTACAATATTTATTATTAATTTGGTTACCACAATATTTATTATTAATTAGATATTTATACAAAGTGTTTCATAAAACACATATGTATAAATATCTAATTAATAATAAGTATTGTGGGAAATTACGTTTAAATTTCAGTTGTAAATAAGTTCATAATCTGAGAATGTTTTAGATACCCTTTTAGACAAATTTATAAAAGGCTATTTTATGACTAAAATCATTTACTTTGGAATATCTAACTAGCATAAAAGAAACTTTTTAAACTTTTTGAAAATAACTTACCATGTTTTACTGTTTCAAAGCCCGCTGTATATTGAATTTCGCAACAATTTTATCACTTTAAAATGTTTTAAAGTTTCTGAATTATATAACGATTCATCACAGATATTTTAAAGCTGATATTTTAAAGTGTTTTTAAAGTCCATGAAATCCAAAAGTGTTATAATTTCATTTTGAAACTGGGTGGAAACAGAAAAAATATGTATATTTTTCTTAATGTTATCTACTTACAACTACAGCTGAAAACAATATTTTTGACTTTAAGTCATGAGCATGCTCCAACTCTGGAATGCTGTCCAATGCATCTAAAGTGTCGACTCTAGATTGTGCATACAAGTTCCCGTAGCGACGGATTAAAGCAGTTGGTCGTCTCTCTCCGATCACAACATTTTCAAAGCGAATCCCTCTGTCTAACATCATTCTTGCTTGTTCGGCAAGTCTGTAAAAATAAACAATAGCAGTAGACATATTTACATAAACAGATAAATTTTATCAAAGGTGTTTCATTACAATGGAGTAAAATCCTTTTACAAACTTATGTACAAACTTGGTACCCGCCAAAACAGGACGGCTAGTAAATAAATGACAGTAAATAAATGTACTAATACACAAATTATACTCAACACGTCATTGTCAAATGTTAAAAATCATAATATTAAGAATAGAGAAATACACTTTAAAAAATTACTATTGAATCCAATAAAAAGAAATATGGTGACACAACAGCGCGAAATAAACAATTTCCGTCAGGTTTAATTTGATACCTCACAAACACAATTAAAAATAAAAATGGCAGAGAGAGATTCGACGGAATAAACAAATTAACATGTTAATGCGGCCTTGTTCTTAGTAAGTATCTAACTCCAGATTTTAAACATGTAACTGAGCATGAGCAATTTTTAATTGTAAATTATCGCTAATTAATAGAAATTGCGGTTAAAAACCAAATTTGACATATATATATATTAAAATCTTCCGTTTAAGACCAAAATGAAGTAAACTGATGCATTAGTATTCACTCACAGACTGCCCAAAGAATCGGCCGAGCAACTTAAATACAGTCGATTCCGGTTAATCGGACCAGCCGCTTATTCGGACCGAATCCCGTCTTGTAACATAAGGCATGTTCGTTTAATCGGACCAGACGGTTATTAGGACCAAACTGATCTCGTCCCGATGTGGTCCGATTAACCGGAATCGACTGTATTTCTTATGAGAAACCTTTCGCAGCTCAATTCCACAAGATTAATAATCTGGTATATCATAACTGTTCTTTTGGTTTCGAGTATAGAATATTTATTATAAATATTTATTTATTCGTTCATGGAATATTTATTGCCCTACTTGGCACACTAGTATGAGTATTGTACTTCAGCTATATATATACAGTCGATTCCGGTTAATCGGACCAGATCTCATCTTGTAACATAGGGCATGTTCGTTTAATCGGACCAGCCGGTAATTAGGACCAAAATGATCACGTCCCGATGTGGTCCGATTAACCGGAATCGACTGTATATAGATTTTTTAAACTTGCATTTCAGTCGTAGTGTTTTACTAAAGCTACAGTTTTCCAAATGGCCTTTGTTTTGGAAAAACTAGTATGTTTTTGTTGATTATACACCCTGGCCGGAAGTATTTCAGACCTGTCCATATAGGCAAGTGGGCTGAAAGGTGCGTCTCCGGTTTATAATGGTACTGGGGTTGGAGACCAACTTAGCCAGATGGCACCCCAATTTTGCCCGAGCACCCCCAGGGGTGACATCTGAGGATATCGTACCTTCTCCCAACCGTCATAGAAGGATTTCCCGGTCTACGGATTTAACGTGCACACATCGGGCCTAGACACGAAGGTATTTAATGGCGCTTGTCGGGATTCGATCCGAGTACCCTCAGCGCCGAAAGCCGACGCTCTGCCATTCGGCTTCTTCAGGCCCGGAAAAACTATAGGTAGAACATACAAATGATGAAACTTAAATTACCTTCGAGGAAGTTGGATGTTAAAAGCCCTTTTTCCCGTCTTTTATTTCTTCAATATATATTTCTCATTACCTCAAGACAAAAAGTATCTAATGAGGATTTTATATTGTATACTCCAAAAATTTTTTTTAAACACAAGGAAATTATTCTAGAAATGAATAAAAGGCATCCTACACTGTAAAAATGAAATGTTGCTTCAGCTCGAAAAATCTACCCATTTCAGGGTGTAATGTTTCAGGGTGCGAATTTACCTGTTTTGGGTATCCCACTTTTGTATCTTAAACATGTTTTCGAACCCTTCTAGTTATACTTCCATTTATGTAATATACCTAAAACAGCATTTAATTTTTATAGTGTAGTAAATCTATGAATACATGTACGAATAAAAAGTCTTCTACAATACAATACGGATAAAAAGTACAATACGAATAAAAAGTATCTTACACTGTAAAAATGAAATGTTGCTTCAGGTCAAAAAAGCTACCCGTTTCAGGGGGCAATATCTCTGGGTAGCGAATTTACCTGTTTTGGGTATACCACTTTTGTATCTTAAACATGTTTTCGTACCCTTCTAGTTATATTTCCATTTTTGTAAAATACCTAAAACACATTTCATTTTTACAGTGTAGTAAATCTATGAATACATGAAGAGGAAGGTAGTAATATGCAAAGAAACATTTCCGTCTAACTTCTTCGATAGGTAATTTTACATTCACAAGGCCTGTATTTTCGTGCAAAATAGTGTGAAAATTAATGTAAGAAACTTGAACCTTTGCATATATATATATATATATATATATATTTACTCTTCTTTCATAGAAAGCAAAACAGTTTGATATCTGTGACATACCAATCTCTTGTGAAGTGAGCTATTCATTGAGGTTGATTTCATACGCCTAGTCAATAGATTACCTACATAATTTTTAATATAATTGGTGTTTGCCCCGAATATACTAAATGTACCAATATTTTGAAAAGTTAGTTGCAAATATTAAAAATGACTAACAAGCTAAGCGATTTTTGTTGTTCATGAAACATATTGATAGAACTATAAAAGTAAAAATATCTTTAAAAATGTATTTAATAGATAGTAAAAAGTGGAAAACAAGGTTATTTTTCTTGCTTGTTAGAAAATATTTTAGTTTTACTTATATATTTATTTTAGTAGTCTTCTATTCACCAAAAACTTTTCAATGACTAAATCACAAAATGTTTTTCAATTGTAATTTTTGTTACAATTTCTTCTAAAAAGTAATTGGACTTACATTGCATTAAAATTTCAACACAAATACCTCCATTCCCCCCTTTTTTTGTTCACTTATGACCAAAATTGGAAGCTTTTTTATAACATCTCAGTGCCAAAACAAGAATGTTTAAAAACTCAGCATTTCTTTCTAAAGATGTTACTTCCTTTTCCTTGTCATTTATGGTCGTTAACATTGCAACATCACAGAACGTAACCTAAAACTGACATTTTTGCATTGCTGTATCGTAGCTGCAATACGGCAGCAACGACTTGTGTCATCAAGTTATACGTGAAATCCATAAAGTGACTTAATTAAACGTATTCTCTAAGACACAAGGCAGTAATGATATAATGTTTACTCCATGTGTAGTAAAATTCATTATCTTATTAAATACACTAGTAAAAATAATTCTTGCCATTTATGAGATATGCCTGAACATAGTTTCTGTTTCTGCTTTTCGTTCAACATTTATTAAGTCTCCTTAGTTACAAATGAAGTGGATTGAAAAATAACAAAACAATATTGGTCCTGAACATTTTATCATCCTTTTATAGATGTACGCATGATCATACTTTCAAAGCATGAATACAGTTTTGGTCTGGCAAAATTTTGCTTTTTACTCTGGCCACTGTGAGAATTTTCAGGCCTCTGATTGAAATTTTGTTGATTCCCAGGGGGAGACATGACATAAAATTTTTTTGGATACTCAGTCTTAGGGAAATGAATTGGCAAGCAAGGTACAAACTAATGTTTTTCGGTCTAATGGTAAAGACAACTGCTAAAACTTGTGTTCGATTCTCTTGTCAAGCTAGTTTATTGTTTACATTTAATGAATATGTAGCCAGCAATGCATGCGATCCATTTTCTTAATATATGAGCCTGAGGTACAAAGTACTGTGATGGACCACTCACAATCTTGGAAGAAAAGACCAGCACGTTTATATATAAGAATGAGGAATCAAATTCAGCAAAAAATGTTTACAATAATCTAAATTGGGATCAGGTTCAAAGTTAGATTTACAAAAGAAAAAAAATACCAAGTTCAAAATCAGGTATCACACGTTTAATATGATTAGACGTGACAGAAATTGTTCAATATTTTAAATTTCCAGGGAATAGGTAAATATTTTTCTCCCTCTAATTTCGGGAAAATAGTTTTTTGAAAGTTTAGAGATTACTTTCTTATCAGTGAGAATGCTCCGTGTTAAATTCACGCTAATGCTCGCTCTAAAGGAGTCACTTTGCGTTATATATGTGTTAGTTTGTTAGTTAGTTAGAGAGAGAGAGCGAGAGATAGCATTCTGTAAAGACTGACAATTTTTATAATTTGTCCTAAACTCAGTGTCATATATATATTTCCTTATTATACTTATTTGGGTATATTAGTTCATAAAATTTCATTTATTTGGAACTATTCTATTACAATGAAAAATAAAGTATCTTTCATTTCAGAGAATTAAGAAAATGTTAGCAATTGAACATTCTGGAAATTTGAATTCTATTGAGAATTTTTAGATGTGCCCTTTAACATCACAAATTCCTTATTCATTTATTCACTTATTCACTTACTCATTTATTTCAAGTTTAGATACATTACAGAATTATATACGTAAAGCTCTTCGATTTCATTTTCACAACTGCTTAGTGATACAAGTTACTGAGAATGTAACACACATAATCCATCGTGCATGTTTGATTTCTTTCCAACTTGCATGAAAAGTCTTCTTTAAGTTGAAAGACTATTTACGGTTAAAATCTTTATTTAAGAATTTTTCTTAACAGTTCAAGACTTTTTTTTCCCCCAGTTTTCTGAAAAAGGAAAACAAATCCCTGAATGAGCGGAGAAAATTTTCAACGGAGAAGTTTAGAAGATGGTTAAAAAACTTTTTTCTTCTCCAAATGAATGAAAAGAAGGCGCTACGCAGTGAATCCAAGTATTACATAAGCTATGTTCTAAACTACTTCATAAAAAATCACTCTGCTAGATTTGAAGCTGCTAGATTTTACAAAGGTACCCATGTTTGTGCCAAAAGAATTCAGGAAAATAGTTTTCCAGTTAAACACTCTTGGGAAAAATGTAGGTCTCAGATTGTCAGATTTCAGAATAGCAAGTAATATAAAAATCAACTAACTCCAAAAGATAATAGTGAATTTTTTTTAGTAAAGTAGTTCAGGTTGCTGCTTAAACAACATTCAAAGTCATAACTCTTAAAACTCTTTTCATTCAGTTTTACAAAAGAAAAAATAAGGTTTTAAAATAGGTCTTTTTACTTTGCTATGTTTGAACTAGGTATTTGAAAGATTGGCTTTTATACAGAATTGATTTTTAATACGTAAACGCTATTTATTTTTAGGTTAATTACTATCGCGGTGTAGTTGTATTAGACAGTAGAAGCGAGGGAAGTTTGTTAAAGTATTTGTTTTTGCTTGCATTTGTACTCTTCTGTACTTCAACGACTTTTGCGTTTAAAATACACATCTGTTGACCTCACAGATCTTCTGTCACTATATTAAGTTGTGAGGTAATTTCCTCTCAATATATTTCTATCACCTATTAGCAATGTCTATATTGGAAATCTATTTTCTGCATTTGGAAAGAAAACTTTTCAAGAGACATAGAGAGAGAGAGAGAGAGTGCAATGTGAGTGTTTTTCAAAAAAATTTTTTAGTTTCATTTAATCTTTTTATTTTAAAACACATTAAGCTATTAATGACTATTGCAAGAAAATTAAAATTGCATTTTCAAAAACAATTTTAATTTTCCTGCAGTAGACATTTATAACACAATGTCCTTTAAAAGTGAACTACTGAGTATTTAAAAATTTTAAAAACTAATCAAATTTAACATCTAGCTTTGTATGCAATAAACAGAATTCAAAAATATACATTTGTTAATCTGTGATTAAAAGAAATAATGAGAGCAAATTTCCCCTTAGCTTAATATGGCGATTGAAGATTTGCAATATCAACTAATACACTGAAGAAGCAAGCCCAGAATGAGAAAGGCATCGCTAAATGGCCATAGCAACTTTCATCCATCACAATTTTTGACAGTTCGTTGGTGGGGATGGATTCCCGTAAGTGCATATCCACATCTTATAAACCCCCCTTAACCTGTTTTGGGGGAATTTTAGGAACTAAGAGCATGGAGCCGTTTATCACTAATCGATATGATTGTGGTATATCGTATATCAGTGATTAATTCTGTTGGACTTTTCTTATACAAGCTTTTAATATTTACGGAAGTCTAGAAACACTTTTCTCAAAAGCTAAAGCAGAAAAAGTTTCAAATGAATGCTTTTAAAATTTATTTTCAATATGTGGTCTGTTTTCAGTGTTTTATATTTCTCATATTTCATTGCGGTTATTTCAAATTTCATAGGGTTTAACAAACCATATCCCTCATAGCCGATTTCTTAAACTACCCTTTCGCTACAAGTTGTCGATGTAGCCAAGGTCCGTATCTTTCCGCCTGTTTAGCTTTTTTTTCATACAGAATTTGTACATTTTATGGACACGACAATAAAATCAATGACTTGTATCTAAAAGTATTTTAAATAAGTAATGGATTTCATTCGAAATGATCGTGACATGGCTTGATGGGATAGTAGTTAACACATCCATTAGGATGGACGTCCTCTTGGACGTCCATGCCAAGAGGATCCATTAGGATGGATCCTCTTGGCATGGACGTTTGTAGCCGTTCGGAATCGACTTTAAGCAGTAGGTTCCAGTCTGATTAGCCCTAGTGTAGCAAAAAGTGACCGTAGCGCTCCAAACCAAACCAAACCATTAGGAAAACGAGAGATTCGGCTTCAATTCCTGGACGAACCAAATCATTTATCCCTTTTCATTGTGGATTTTAAGAAGCTTTTCTTTCTTATAATGAACCAATATATGCTTAAGTGAAAGGCAGTATATGTGTTGTGTAGAGACAGAAATGTAATAAAGTAAACAATCGTTTAAAAGGTGATCAATTCTTAAATTTTAATCAAAATGACAGGAACATTTTAGTTCGATAGTAATAATTACTCCCATTCGGGACTTGAAGACATCAAAAATTCACATTTTAATGTCTGGAAAATAGAAGCATAATAAATCAGAAATATTTCAAAGTGTCTTCATCCATTCCATTAAGAAATTGAGGAGAATTTTTCGCCATTTCTAATAATCATAAAAGCTAACGCAGAAAAGTGATCTAATAATCGTAACCATTGTGACTGAAAACTGTTGGATAATTTTACGATCTGACGTTCAAGCACGAGAAGCAGGCAAAATAGCAAATATGCGAAATATACAAGAGTTCGATGTATTAATTGCTTTGTTTTAGGAAGAACTCTGTATCTTTGGTCATCACAATTTTTAAAAAGCAACTTATAGGAACAATAGCTTGGTTTATGGATAAAGAAAAAAAATAATAAAGCGATGATTTTGTGAATCCTGATCATTAATTCAATAGCGTATGATTATTAAGTTGGCTCTATGGTATCTACGATGCATAAAGATTTGAAAACTATAGCTAATTTTGGACTGCCTACATCGTGTAGTGGTTAACGTCTCAAGCTTCCACAAAGTGGGCGCGTATTTGAATCTCTGATAAGGCATGGACCTATGGTATCACATCATAGGGAGCTCTACTGGTTCACCTGTATGGTGCTCCTATAATAAAGTAGCCAACAAATTCGTGGCGTGGATGTGTCAATGTTCTCAGAACAAAGTAACAGCCACGTTAGAAAAAAAAAATAGTTTCATCACAATAAAATGCCACCAAATACATTGCAAAATGTCAAAACGGTACTACTATGGTCATTATTGTTCTACTAATTTCTAAGGTTTTTCTGTTTTAGTAAGAATGGATGTTAAAGGGCGAATGCATAGAATAGATACACACACAATGAATGCATATGGAATGCTTGAGTTTCGGTTCATTATTACTTTTACATACAAAAGGGGTCAATAGTGTTAAATAATTTTTTCAAAATCTGGTCTTAAGTTATAATCTTGAAAATTCTATATGATTTACACAAATTCCATCAATTTTAAATGGGGAATGGCTAGAATTGTCAATTTACATTTTTTAAAAAAAATTTCAAACTTTTACAATTTACCTCATTTGCATCTTTAAAATGACACAAATCGACATCCATATTATTGTCACCAAATGTGTAATGATTTATTAATGTTTGTTAGATATCTAAAATTCATAATCCGTCAAGAGCAGGGATAACATTTTACTCCCCTAGCTGATTATCGAAATATGTTCCAAAGGATTAGGCATTGCATATGGTAAAATTTCAGAGCTGCTCTTAGATTTGAATAATTATCCACATAATGCAGTCGTATGAAGTCTTCTACTATTCATTTACTAATTTATACCATGCACAAAATGAATATAATTTTAATAAGGCAGAAGTGTATGTATATATATATATATATATATATATATATATATATATATATATATATATATATATATACACTCTGTCACAAAAAAATATATACACCCAGAAGAAATCGAGCTACTATCACGAAACTTGGCAGGAATGTAGTCTGGTAAGAGATATGAAAATGATTAAAATTTCAACGTCAGTGAGACAAGGGTAAGCGCGCTATGCGCATATGAGATGCGCAGCTGGGAGAGTTTAAAAACGTGATTGCTCGTGCCATAGGGTTATTCAAACAAATCTGTCGACTTGGATGGACGGTATTGTGACTAGAGATGCCCCTGAGACGTAACCGGTGACAGTACGAACAATTGTCGGACTTTGAAAGGGGGCGTATAGTAGGCCTCAGAGAAGCAGGTTGGTCGAACAGGCGTATCGGCCGCCACCTCGGTCGGAGCGATACGGTAGTTGCTCAGAGTTGGCAACAATGGATCACGGAAGGGATATTCTACCGTCGCGGAGGGTCAGGGCGTCCCAAGAACACAAACGCGCGCGAGGATGGCGCAATCATAAGAGCGGTCACGTCCGCACCAACAAAGTCGCTAGAAAAGATTCGATGCCATTTACCACCTTCCAGACATCCGGTAGTATCAAGGGAAACCATTCTGAGACGACTGGCCAACACAGGTATAAGGAGCCGACGTCCATTAAGACGCCTACCACTGAACCCACATCAAAGGCAGTGTCGATTGGATTTTTGCCGACCTCGGGCAAGCTGGTGTGTGACCGACTGGAGGCGTGTGACCTTCAGCGATGAATCCCGATTCAGTCTCAATGCTGATGACCAGCACATACGCGTGTGGCGGCGACCAGGCCACCGGTCTCATTCGGCATTTGTTGTCGAGAGGCATACGCGATTACACAAGGTGTGACAGTGTGGGGAGCGATTTGTTGGGACACACGATCATCTCTAATCGTCCTTCAACGCACTTTGACGGCACGCAGTTACGTGGACGAGATTTTAACGCCAGTTGTACAGCCTATGCATTAAGTCGTCCAGGTGCCATTTATCAGCAAGACAAATCTCGTCCACATACTACGTGACTCTCTCAAGAATGTCTTCAAGGATATGACGTATTTCCATGGCCTGCCAGGTCACCAGACCTCCCGCCAATAGAGCACGTCTGGTACGTGCTTGGAAGGCAACTGCAGCCGTCCCGGAATACTGGTGAATTAACTGCTCAGTTGCAAAGATTATGGCATGATCTTCCGCAGGAGGTCATAGGTGACCTCACTGATTCGATGCCACGCCGTGTTTCGGCTTGTATAGCTGCCAGAGGTGGATTTACTACTGACTGACTTGTAACCTTTTTCATGCCATATCTTCTTAATAAAACGGTCTGTTCTTCTGAATTTATAATCATTTGCTTATCTCCTCATTCACTACATACATGTTAAGTTTCGTGATAGTAGCTCGCTTCCTTCTGGGTGCGAATGTACGTGTATGTATATATATATATATATATATATATATATATATATATATACATATATATATATATACACAACATACTTCAATACGGAGTAAAAAATTAACTTAAAAAAATTAAAAAATTGTAATACCTTATCGATATTTATTTAAGCATCATAATCACTAAACAGAACAGTCTGCATAATCACTAAACAGAATTAAAAAATATGCATTTGCTGATCTGTGATTAGAAAAATCCCGAGAGAATATTTCCCATTGCTCAACACTGAGATTGATGATCAGAGATGTCAAATGATGCACCATTTTAAGAAAAAAACTTTAATCAAACCTTATATATAATTTTTTCTTTAACTTCCATAATGCTTTCAGAGTTGGAACAGATTCTACTATGAATATAGCCTTCAATATTCATAACAAGGATCTCTTAGAGGCACTCATTTGCTCTTATTTCTGTTGAGCTGTTTTTTTGCCACTCGCAGAAAATAGAAAAATTATAAACCTTTATCATGGTTTTTTTGGGAAGGAATAACATCTTTTAGCCCCTGTCAATGAATTTTTATGTATCACGTTATCATTGTTTTATGTTTCAGTTTTGTATAACCTTACATACTTCTTGTATAACATTTCTGGATCTTCATCATATGATAAAATTAATTAGCTACCTTTTTCTGTCTATACATAAATTTATGACAAGTATGTACGTATCAAATGGGAAGTATCTTGAAATCAAGGGAACTTTATCATGCTGTTTTAAAAACAAATTTGTACGACATTACAGACGGTATTTAGACCACAGTACAATATATGTTTTCTTCTAGATGCTCTAGAAAAGGAATTTAGCTAAAGACAGGGAATAAGTCTTTTATCTCTACGTTACATGTCATCTATTTATCCGTCTATCTAAATATAATAAATGGTAAATTTTAAGTTAAATTATTTACTTTTTAGTAAAAATCTGTTTAATATTTTTTGCCATTTTCCATTCTTTAACCAGTCAAATGCTTATGTCTGAATAAAAAGTATAAAAATTATTTAATAAATTTCTTTTTAATCAAATGATTAAAAGCAGAAAATTATATATCTTTTTAGAGAGATTAAATTGCATTTAAGGGAATTTTTATTTTAATGTAAACTATTTTAATCTAAACAACCACAATAAAAAAACATTCTAGCAGCTTATTTCTGTAAGCTTTTTGGATATTAAAGCTTTGACCTTTCCAATTCTGTCTTATTTGAAGATGCTCAAAATATTTCTTTAAAGCTTTAATTCAGGCAAAACAGGGAAGCGTAAACAGTATGCATTTTGTTTGGTTAGTCTTTAAGTACAAATTTTTACGGTTTAAAATTTATGAAGGTAAATTATTGAAATGGAGCTTACAAGTGGAGAAAGTAGAGAAAAAGCATGTCTTATATCAAATGGTAGCTAATAAAAATAATTTTCATTAATGTTTCTTATTATTAGAGAGAACTTTGAAACATTTGAATAAGGTATAATAACAGAAAGAATGACATGAATGATAAGAAAAATTATATTGAAGAGTTGTAAAACAAACTGAAATTCTATTAATTTCAGAGGAAAGGGAATATCAATCTTCCCATCTACAAAAATGCATATTTCATCAAATATATTGTATAATTTTTAGGGCATTATCTGTAGGTTATCTAAAAACATTTTAAAATTTTAAATGTGGTAAACACTGAGTATTTCTTCTATTGTAATATGTAGTAAGTTATGTTAGAAGATTAATTAATGTTTGATAAGAGTACATTGAGCTCCCGATTTTCTGTTAAGCATATTACCTATGCACCTCAAAATAAATAAATTTGAAATAAGTTGAAAATTGTCAAAAAAAATGTCCTCATGAATCATAAGCACGGGAATCTGAAAGTCTATGTAAGCTTTATCATTATTTTAATGGAACCACATATTAATATGTATACACTTTATTTAAAAACTTTTAGTATTTCACTTTCTCGGTATAAAGAGCTATTTCTGGATGAACTGCGTTTTTCAGTTTTCCAAGCACACCCTTGCTTTAACCTTTTCCTTACGGGGTGGGATAGCATGTATCCCAAGAATGAACATATATATATATATATATATATATATATATATATATATATATATATATATATATATATATATATATATATATGCATATACATATATATACATATACATATATATACATATATATATATATATATACATATACATATATCTATCTATCTATATATATATATATATATATATATATATATATAAATATATATATATATATATATATATATATATATATATATATAGATAGATAGATAGATATATGTATATGTATCTGATTGGACGTTCTTACAAAGGGGAATGAAATTGACCGTTGTAAAGAGGAAAATGGGCCCCGTAAGCTAAGGGTTAGCAAGAAAATCGAGAGTTCACTGAAAGGGAAAAGACATGCGTGTAGTTGACCGGTAGCCCTTTTTCTATATATATTTGAACGTAAAGATAGTTACTTATACAGGCTGTGCTTTATTAGCTTTATGCAAATATGCTTTAACTAAGATTTCATACCTATTTTGCTAATTTACATTGAATACAACAGTTTTCATTTAGTCAGGCTATACAAAAGGAGACATTTTAATCTATCATTATACAGTAAGAATATATTAGGGTATGAAATTTTTTTTACATGCTGTGAAGCATTATCCAGTGCTTTGAGGAATAATGTTTAATTAGGCTCACAGCAATGATGAACAATTTTATTAAGAATGACACCTTTAAAAAGTGGACCATTCCAGAACTAAACAATAGGAAAAGTGATAGTGTAAGATCATTAGAGTTAAAGAAAGTTGCATAAATAGATGTTACAGTAAATGTGTGGGCTGTCTTAGTCCTTGCAACGTTTACTTATGACTGTTGCTAACAAAGGTAATGAACAGGGAATTCTAAAGTAATGATTATCATTGTCTGTCACTGCTATCTGAGGAGCTTAACAATAGTTGCAAAGTGTAAGGGCATACGTCCTTATGAATAACTTCTGTTGTGTACTTTTATTAAGCTGTGAAGAGAAAGGTGGAGACAAAAAGCTAACTATCAATTGTAACTATTATTTGATTGTCTAATGCCGTAGTTGTATGTAAATTTTTTAGTATAATTAAGAATGTGTCATTGAATTAGGTCAAATGTAGAATGAATTTTGGGTGGGTGAAACAGTTTTCTTGTTACATGTTCAAACATTTGTATGCTGATATTTTATAACTAATCTAAAAATAATACATGGTCAAATGCGTTCTCAAATGCAAAATGAAATTTTATATAGGGGCAGAATTCGAAGAATGTATATAAGAATAAAAGAGTAAGTATAAAACTACTGGCAAATTTGAAAGTTTTTATAAATACGTGCATTTAGCATACTATTGAATTTTGGTGAAAAATAAATTTTATTATTTGCAACAAAGGAAAAGCGAATACAAATGCAATATCAGTAAGAAACAATAAATAAATAAATAAATATTCGTAAAAGCAAAGTAATTGCAAACTTAAAGGGTTGATAAATTCCGCTAGCAACTGTTAAGAATTTATATATATTAAAGTTTAGTGCAGTTCAATGCAGTTTAATGCAGTCTTCTACTTTTCTCGTGTTAGTTATTTTTTAAATATTTATTTCTTTTAGTTTTAAATACCTAAATTTAACTGCGGCCAAAAAAACGGACGAAAAGTTAAAATAAAAATAAAAAGTATGGTAGATGGATAGGTATAAGGCATATGGGGGAAAAACTCTAAGATGTGTGTAAATGTAAAGAAAAACTCTCTCGATGAAAATTTTACTTTTAACTTTCATGTTTGAAATGTTAATGCTATTTGTGGCTGTTTTCTTATGAAGTGAATGCAACAGGAGTATCAAATTTAACATAAGTTAGTTTGTGTATCCTTATGGAGTATCTATTAATAAAAAAATCTAATATTTCTAGGCCGCACACTTTAATTTCATATAATACTAAGCAGATAAAGAGCTACAAGGTAATCTACTCTCACTATTTGTAGAATTTCAGTGCAAAATGTCATGAAAACGTTAGTACCCGTGTGTTGCACTGTTTTCTAGAGAAGGTGTGGGGTTTGAGATGGCCAGCAACAGAAAGTATGTTAAGAGTGAAAGCACAATCTTTTCTTTTTAAGAACTAAACTTTTAAAATATATCCCATAAGATATTGTTAGAACTTTCTTCACGAAGTTTTGCTTCATAGTTACGAGAAGTGATGAAAATAAGTTTTCCTTTCAAGGCATTTATCATTTAGCAATTTTAACATCCAGGAATTTCTGAAGGTGTGCGTATAGAAAAACAGGAACTGACAGGTTAGCCTCCAACGAACACGGATGCAGAAAATAATTCAAAACTAACAATTTATTTTCACCTAAGCTTTATCTAAATGTACGCAAAAATTGCACGTGATTCCATGATTGAGGGGCATGCTGATAGTTCTTGTTAGCTGACAAAGCAGTTACAGTAAAAATGTGAATAAATTCTTCTCAAAGTTAACTAAGTTAATTCTTTAAAAAAAAAAATTAGAAAAGAGTTTCATAAAGCAAAAATACTAATAAGTTCCACAAACAGTTTTGCATTTCATGATCTAAATCTAAAACTAGCCATTTTCTTTTTATTTTTCAGTGAAATTTTACGCAGGAAAATAATTCATATATAATGGGATTGTAAGAAAAAATGATCAAAGAGAGACCTGAAATAAGATTATTTTGTTTATATAAATACTAAAAATTTAGAAAAATAATATTGGATAAAAAATATAAAATAAATTGACCAGCAAAAGAAGTAGTCACTATGTTCTACATAACAATGTCTAGGCTCTCAAATTTCTTCCTTTCAAACTATTTTCCTTTGTGTCAGTTTTTATTAAGGATCAAATATTTTTTTTCAAATGTGTTGAAGAGTGATTCCTAGATATATGTATTTGGGAATGGTTGTGACTGTTATAACAATGTTTTAGATTCGTTGTTCTTTTAAAGTTATCATTTTTATGTCCCTTTTCCCTGAAGGACGTTTTATTTCTGCATTTAAATAAAAGATCATCCTAAATAGAAACTTATGAAAACTACGTAAAACATTTTATGACGGTCCTTTAGTCCTTTCTAAACATCTTAAACGCTCTGCTGAATATTGTACTCCCATACATACATAGACACATAAACAAACAAACAAATAAATAACTAAATAACTATATATATATATATATATATATATATATATATATATATATATATATATATATATATATATATATATATATGCTCTGTAATGATATCTACGCTGACTTCAAAATAGCGAAACTATTTTCTATTTTTAGCGAAACTTTTTACATTTGTGTAAAATGACCAGTCTAAAATTTGGTTCGCAATTTAGATAGTTTTATCATTGAAATTGATGCTTGGCACTGCAGTTACTTTTAAATCCTGACATTTTAGTTTTTCCTTCTATATATTGGATAGCGCATGAAATTAACTTTTTCTTTCTCTATAATACTACAACACCGAGAGAAAATTTTACTGTGGTAACTATCAGATGTTCTATCATTAATATACAAAAGTGACGCCATTTGCGAGTTGGAGATATTTAATTTTCGCTTAAAAGGTCTTGGATTTTAAGTTGTATAATTATTTTCACAGCAATTTTTTTTGTTCACGTAAAGCTGGGATTATGTTATAATTATTATTTCTGTTTAATATTTTGTCTTTTATATGCTGTAGTCTTTAAAGGTCTTGGATTTTAAGTTGACAACATAAGCATGGTTTCATATATAATAAGGTCTTGTATTATGAAAAGATAGTAAATGTAAATATACATTTTAGAATATAAAACGTTAAAATGTTATAAAGCGAATCTAACACACAAGCACTTTAACATGTTTAACATCTTTAAACGTGTTTTACGTGTTTTTTAAAACACAAACAGGTAACGTTTACGTGTTTAAATGGGATTAACATTAACGTTGTTTATTCAATAATATTAAGTGCAGGCCCAGATGCGCTTCCGCATGGGCAAGTGGGGCACTTGCCCAGGGCCCCAAAATTATGGGGCCCCCTAATTTAGTATAAAGTTGTACATAGTTTTGAGAATTTGTTTTTTGGTTAATATAGTAAAGGTGCGCAGTGGCGGATACAGAAAAAAATCCTGGGTGGAGCACAGTGCACCCACTATAGTGAAAGTATGCTTACTTCCATAAGTGTTTCTGGTTTAATTTTTTGGTGGGTGGGTGGGAGGGGGTAGTTGTAATAACTCCAGACTGTGATTTATTTTGAATTTCAAAAGAAAATTTCATGAATTTATTTATTAACATTAAAAAGTAAATTAATTAATTAACACTTCTTATTAATATTCATTATTTTCTTCAAATTTTTGACTTGTCGGTCGAAATTTTTTTTGAATTTCTGGTCCCCATTTAAGGGAGGCCTGGGTGAGTGTCCCACATGTTCATGTGGAAATCTGGTCCTGAGGAGGTGGGACATGCCCCCCTCTGGATCTGTCCTTGAAGGGGGCCCCCAAAGTCTGCTTTGCCCAGGGCCCCATTGTGTCAAAGTCGGGCCCTGATTAAGTGCACGTTAAAAACGTTATAGGTTAAAACGTTAACGTTTTAACACATAGCATTTTTAACGAGCATTTAATATTTCACTGTTATGGAAATTATAAGTTACAAGTTACAGACAAAAAATGGGAGAACGAATATAAGAAACCAGGTCAAATTATGGAACTTTGTTGTCTTTACACTCAAAGCATAAACAACGATTCTTTCTTTTTATTTCTCTCTTAATTTTACTAGAAGAATACGTAGTATATCAGCGTATTGACATTCAGACGATATAGGAATTAGTATGCATTATTCTAATAGCCTGATGACAATTACTGAATCTTACTATTCAATGCACTATTCATAAATAGTTATAATAGTATAAGTTTTCATTCCTTCGAAAGAAGATTACTTATTTATAAAGTTCTAATTTGTTAAAATTCTAACCAAGTATTCTTGCATTAAGTTATTTTCACAAGCACTATTAAGGAGAGGCAACATTTTTGTGAGTTGTTCTAAGATACTGCTCACAAAATGCTCGGATTGATTATCGTCTCTTTAGCATTGGGAGATGCAGTTATCTAGGTTTGGGGGTTTAAACTCTTACAATTGTATTTGTAGAGGGGTGTATATGCCAGGTGTTTTAGTGGTTTTTAGCGTAGAAAGGAAATCGGATATACTTTCCCTTAGAGGATCCATGTAATACATTCTTCTTATGAATCAAGACGCTTTTATAGTATGTTGTCAATTCAGAAATTAAATCAAAATACATCATATTTTGACTCGAGGAAATCTGTTTACAAACAACAATTAGTTCTACGGTTTTAACCTGTGTGAAAGACTGAATGAGTGTTGTATGCAAATTATAAAAGTTACTGTATTAAAATACTTTTTTAGTTACATGGTGTGTAAAAGTTCTCGTTTTATAATTCAAAATGTTTACATAAATAATAAAACTTTTTAATTCCTTACTAAAGCTAAAACTTGCATTTTCTATTTTATTTACTCCGTGATACGGCTCATAAACTGCATTACGATTTTTAATACGTAGACTGCATTAAATTCTTTATGGAAGAGCTATTCTTCTGTATTGGAGAAATTATGCAAAAAGCCATGGGATAGAAAGATCATAAAAGTAGCTCTTTTTATTACAGTTTGAAGTGTATGCGTCTCTTCTTTTATAAAATGAAGCTCTGTATTTCAAAGACGCCGTAATAAAAATTTGTACTTCAAAATGAGATAGAGAAATGAATTATTCGACAGTAAAATATAAAAATATCTCTTGCGATACCTTTTGGAAACAACCTTTTCTTGACTAGGAGAAAATCATTAGCCATGTGGCAGAGATTAATATTAGAATGTTAAAATCTTAAATTTCAAAATTGATATTAAAAATTGTAACAGTAGTTTTTGTATGTTAATAAAACTTTGAAAATAACAGAAAGTTTTATTTATTGAATAAATCACGCAAAGAAATCTGCTATCAAAAATAATCTGAAGATATATAACAAGATATATAACATTATAACAAGATTATAATGTTAATTCAAATTTCATTTCAGTGCTTATAATTTGTGTCCATGAATATGCTTGCATTATAGGTGAAGTAAATAAATCATGACTTATATATTTTAAAGTAATGTGTTATTCAATACTGATAATCATAAGAAAAATGCTTCATATATATCAGGGGTGGGCATTAAGTCGATCGCGATCGACCGGTGGACCACCAAGACATTTTGGGGTGACCGCCTTTACTACGACCTAAGACGCGCATACTAAAAGAAACATATTTATAGAACACCAACACCATAGACAACGAGTTTTTTTTATTACAGTTATATAGGTAACTACATATTCCGTATTTATTATTAAGTTAAGATAAATATTGTAGAAATTGTTTTAGCTCACCACACCTACGCCACTGGGTGGACCGCAACACCTTGAAAAATTAGAAAGAGCCCGTTTCCTGGAAAAGTCTGCCCACCCCTGATATATAAATATATATATATATATATATATATATATATATATATATATATATATATATATATATATATATATATATATACTCAAGAGCCAAAACATTATGACCACCTGTCACTAACGAGTTGGCCCACCTTTGGCGCGCAACACAGCTTCAACCCGCCTTGGCATGGATGCCACAAGTCCTTGGTAGATGGCCGGAGACAGATTGTACCAGATGTTTAAGCAACGGTCACGCAAATCCGAGATATTGCGAATTGGTGGTCTTTGAACTCTGAGCTGCCGTCCTATGACATCCCAAATGTGTTCTATCGGATTGAGATCCGGTGAGTTAGGCGGGCAGGACATTAACCGGAATTCAGCATCATGTTCCTGGAACCACTCCAACACAATTTTAGCCTTGTGACACGGGGCGTTGTCCTGTTGGAACATTCCATTTACAGCTGGAAAAACAGAGGCCATTTATGGGTCAACTGGTCCGCAATGATGTTCAGATACCCTGTAGCATTCATGGTCTGCTCTACCACAACCACGGGTCCCAGAGACGCCTAGAGAACGTCCCCCAAAGCATAATAGCGCCACCACCGGCCTGTGTATGACCTACTGTACATTGAGGGAGCAACAGTTCGCCTGGAAGACGGCGTATCCTGACACGGCCATCCGCGTGATGAATGACAAATCGTGATTCATCAGACCAGGCAACTCTCTCCCACTGATCCATGGACCAGTCGCGATGTTCTCGGGCCCAGAGCAGGCGCAGTTGGCGATGACGCTTGGTCAGCAAAGGCACACGAGTGGGACGTTTGCTGCGTAGCCCCATATCCAACAGTGTCCGCTGAACAGTGTGCTGCGATACTATTCTACTTGGCCCTGCATTGTATTGGGCTGTCAGCTGAGCCACTGTCTGGCTCCGGTTTTGCTTCACCATGCGAGACAGTCTCCGACGACCTTTTTCTTTGATAGCGTGCGGACGTCCAACACCATGTCGTCTACTGCAGGTTTCACCGTCATTCATCCACTTTGCATAAGTACTAACAACTGTAGGTCGCGAACAACCCACGAGTCGTGCAGTTTCGGAAATACTTGTTCCAAGCCTTCGATCCATTACAATCTGCCCTCTATCAAAGACGCTTAGATCTGCAGCCTTTCCCATCACACACAGAAGTAAGTGAAAGAATGATTCTTCAGACTCTCCAGCAGCAGTTAAATACCACTTCCACCTGATCACGTGCCTTCCACGTCATCCAGGCGAATTCATTGCAAAATGTAGGGGTGGTCATAATGTTTTGGCTCTTGAGTGTATATACAGTAACCACCGCTTATAGTGATCAGTGGCTATAAGAATCAACCGTTTATAAGAATCAATATCACGAACACAAAAACAAATGTATTATTTCCATATTAAAATTTTCGCTTTAAAGAATCAATCCACCGGTTTTAAGAATCAGTTTACACTCTTCGCTTTCTATTCATTTCTCCAAAAAAGCCACTTAAACCCTCAAAAAGGTCGAAGTGCTTTCTTTTTTTTAAAAGAAAGATTGATAAGATGGGATGGAATATAGTCGTAAAATTCATCCCTTTCTTTGTTAGACATAACATAATAGTTTCCTCTTAAACACTTTAGCACAACACTGTCCTATTAGCTTGACCCAGGGGCATCTTTACCCGTCCGGGTCCGCTTTCACTTTTCTCCACTGACAAACAAAAATAGGGACTCTTTTTTCCTACCTCCCACATCCTGGTTGCGGCTTCCTGGACCCTGAAACACATAAATCTTCGGCGAAGTGTCCACTATCACTTAGGCAAACGTGACATTAGTAGATTCAGCACGTTATCAAACCGTGAAACGTAAGCTAGAAGGTGAATCTTCGTCTGAGACAATTAGTATTGAAAGAGGTATAAACAGCCTCCTGAAAACTTCATTACGTCAAACTACCTTATAAAACTTTTTCTTGCTCCCTTCCTGTAGTTGAAATGTTAAAACTGTTAAGCAGGTATGTTGTAACAAATATTGGATTATTTTTCTTGTTTTACTATAATCATGTGTATCTACGTATAAATCTAGAAATTAAGTTGTATTTTTAAAATTATAAAAAATAATTTCAATAAAAGATAATTAACGTAAATTAAAGAGTATTTTAGGGTAAATTATCTAATACGTATATATAGGTGTGTGTGTTCCTGTCCAGAAACCTAAATTTCGGCTATAAGAATCAACCGCTTATAAGAATCAAAAACAGTAATAACAAACGTGATTCTTATAAGCGGAAATCACTGTATATATATATATATATATATATATATATATATATATATATATATATATATATATATATATACACACACACACACACACACACACACACACACACACATATATATATATATATATATATATATATATATATATATATATATATATATATATATATATATATATATATATATATATATATATATATATATATATATATATATATATATATATATATAAAGCTTTTCAAGTTGCCCCACCACAGGTCTAGGGTTCGATCCTGTGACTGGGCAGGGTCGACTCAACCTTTCATCCCTTGAGTGGGTCTATAAAATGAGGACCAAGCATGCTTGGTAACTAACTCCGTGGGTCCAGCGTCAGGTTGACCCCCTGACCGAAATATATGCTGTATGGCACCCCAAGCCCACGGTCATGAAAGCGGAAGTGGAAGCTTGGTCCCCATACGGACTGTTGTGCCATGAGTTAGTTAGTTTACATACCTATATATATATATATATATATATATATATATATATTATGAGAGGGCATAGAGAATAAATGAATCGATTTTACAGGTAAATAAGGATTTTCTTCCGAAAAACGTCCAACAATTGCCTTTTTTATTTGAGCGTAATTTAAGAACATTTTTCTGATGTATGTGTACATATTTATTGATGAGGAAATTAATTTTTACACATATATGAACGCCTTTGCCAAAAAAAAAAGTTTCATAGACATAGTTTTATGACTTCTTTTTGTGCAAATTCCTCCTCATAAATTATTTTTTCAAGCTTTATCTTATTTAACTGTTGTAGTAAGAAAATTCATACATAAATGAAGGACAGTTATCAAACAGTTACTCAATCAAAGTCCTGCCCTGAAAGAGATTTGAGAAACAAAATAAGAGATATTTGTATTGAGTAGAAATGAAATAATGTGTAGAGGAAGGGGGGATTTGAAAAAAAAAATCATAAAAACATGTTTAAGAAACTATAGTTCGGCGAAGGCGGGCATGTATGCGTAAAAATTAATTTCCCTTTGAATAAATATGTACATCAGAAAAATTTCCTTACGTTACGTTCAAATAAAAACGGTAATCGTCAGAAATTTTTCGGATTTCTGAGAGACGTGGTTGCCATTAGATATACATCTAATAAAAAATTGACGAACAGCTTATTTTATTTTCATAAAAGTGCGTATCAAACGCTCTGAAACATATTTTAAGATTTTTAATCTTTTCTTTGCTAAAAAAATAGATGGATATCGAACCTGGATATAGTCTTCTTCTAAGACAAATGGGCTGACCATAAGTCTTTCCTATAATTAGGATTTTAGGAATTTGGCTAAGTCACCCTCTTCAAGACGCGTTGAAAGTTGTCATGGATATGTTTATCAGGCCGTCCGCACACGGAGCGACTCAAACGAAACTCAACCGGTTAGCGACTGAAATTGCTTATCGGTTGCAAACTCGTTAGTGATGCGGCTCCGCACACGGGCCGACTCAAAAGGGATTCAAATCAATAGTTTGCGACCTGTCATGGAAGGAAGAACATCATTATTCCGGGCATTATTTTTAGTTAAATTATTATCAGAAATTAATTTATTTTAAAAAATCGTCCCAATAGATTGTCTTTGATCAATCGTTTAAAAATGGACTGTATATATGGGCGCACATATTCCATACAACAAAAACGTTAGAATTTCATTTCATCGCTAGGCAGAAGTCACGTGACTCGTGTACGTCATTTGGCAGCTTGCCAAAAGAGCGGCTATAACATAGATTGTGTAATAACACGCACAACGCAAGAGAAACTGGTGACTGAAGTTGCTAGCGACTCGACACGTTGAGTTGCCTGCGACTGATTACGAACGCGTTGCTGACGGGTTTGTAACCAGTTGCGCCGTGTGCATAGCTCCATTCAATTACATAGGTTACGACTCATCACGGACTGGTTTGTGATTGGAGTCGGTTATCAGTTTCTTTTGAGTTGCTCCGTGTGCGGACGGCCTTATGCTTATGTAATTAAAAATGAATCCTATGGAATCTCCTTACTGCAAGCAGGAAAGTTTTTGTAGCATACTACTGTTACCTATGGACTGAGAGCATTTCCTATCATTGGCAACCCTAGATTAGCTAGGGCTAAAATTTTTCGACTACCTACCGAGATCAAAGTACTACTGGTTTGCGAAGCGCCGGTGACCTTGCTGCGAAGAACGGCCGTTGGATAAACTAAACTAACTATATTGTCGTGAATTACCCTAATTTTCCTAAACTGTCAGTTTTATGTATTTCGTATCACTAGGTTATACATTTCTCTTATTAATTAAAAAAAATTAATAGGTTAATCCGTTATTGGGAGTTGCTCAGTTTCAAAACAGATCTTAAAATCCTAAAATCAGTGACTCCTTGTATATACACAATGCCAAAAAAAATATATGCACCCAGAAGAAATCGAGCTACTATCACGAAACTTGGCAGGAAAGTAGTCTGGTAAGAGATATGCAAATGATTAAAATTTAGACGCCAGTGAGACAAGGGTAAGCGCACTATGCCCATATGAAATGCGCAGCTGGGAGGGTTATTCAAACAAATCTGTCGACTTGGATGGACGGTATTGTGACTAGAGATGCCCCTGAGACGTAACCGGTGACAGTACGAACAATTGTCGGACTCTGAGAGGGGACGTATAGTAGGCCTCAGAGAAGCAGGTTGGTCGAACAGACGAATCGGCCGCCACCTCGGTCGGAGCGATATGGTAGTTGCTCGGTGTTGGCAACTATGGATCACCGAAGGGATAGTCTACCGTGAACACAAATGGGTGCAAGGATCGCGCAATCATAACAGCGGCCACGTCTGCAACAACAACGTCGCTAGAATCGGCTCGACGTCATTTACCACCTTCCAGACATCCGGTAGTATCAAGGGAAACCATTCTGAGACGACTGGCCGACACAGGTATAAGGAGCCGACGTTCATTAAGACGCCTACCACTGACCCCACATCATAGGCAGAGTCGAATGGATTTTTGTCGACCTCGGGCAAGCTGGAGTGTGATCGACTGGAGGCGTGTGATCTTCAGCGATGAATCTCGATTCAGTCTCAATGCTGATGACCAGAGCATACGCGTGTGGAGGTGGCCAGGCCACCGGTACGATCCGGCATTTGTTGTCGAGAGGCATACGGCGATTACACAAGTTGTGACAGTGTGGGGAGCGATTTGTTGGGACACACGATCATCTCTAGTCGTCCTTCAACGCACTCTGATGGCACGCAGTTACGTGGACGAGATTTTAACGCCAGTTGTACAGCCTATGCTATCAAGTCGCCCAGGTGCCATTTATCAGCAAGACAACGCTCGTCCACATACTGCGAGACTCTCCCAACAATGTCTTCAAGGATATGATGTACTCCCATGGCCTGCCAGGTCACCAGACCTCTCGCCCATAGAGCACGTCTGGTACGTGCTTGGAAGGCAACTGCAGCCGTCCCGGAATACTGGTGAATTAACTGCCCAGTTGCAAAGATTATGGCATGATATTCTGCAGGAGGTGATAGGTAACCACACTGATTCGATGCCACGCCTTGTTTCTGCTTGTATGACTGCCAGAGGTGGATTTACTGCTTACTGATTTGTAAACTTTTTCATGCCAATCTTCTTAATAAAGCGGCCCGTTCTTCGGAATGTGAAATCATTTGCTTATCTTCTCATACACTACATACATGTTAAGTTTCGTGATAGTAGCTCGTTTCCTTCTGGGTGCACATATTTTTTTGTGACAGAGTGTATATAACGAATTCGTTGATGAGAAATATCCCTTTCGTTGTGAGTTTGTAGAAAAATTGTACAAGGATAGTCGAAAGCTTTTGATGGCTTACGGAATTTTCAGGTGACCTGAACAAACTAGGCCAAGTGGTTTTTGGTACGGTATTTGATATAGTTTGACAAGCATGCCTCAAGTAGAAAGGGATTTTGATGTAAATGTAACATTCTTTTGACATCTATGGCTTTTTGGTCAATTGCTTCATCATATACTCAAATCTTTTCTCACGGAACAGAAGCTCTGCAACTTTAACGCGAGCTTAAGGACAATTTCTATGTTGGACTCTCACTTCCCACTACGATTAGTCGATGTTAAATCCTCAATGACACACATCAGATGTGGGTTACACCCTTTAACTCGTTATCCCCTTAATGTACCCTATGAATCCCTCCTGTGCTGCAACATTTTGTTCAGGAGATCTTGTAGGTAGTGTATTAAAATCCCGCAACATTTATAGCAGTGACATTTCACGAAATAACAGAACTACTGTGTACTGTAACATTCGTGAATTGTTCAAAGCGACAATAACACCTAATGATCTCCGGCCTGTTCATGAACTATTAGTTAGTTCGAAACTAATTGTAACTCTTTGATTTTTTATTATTAATGTTAAGAAGTTGAGTATTCCTGTTTTGCATTTAACTTGGCCACAAATTTTCTGTATGTTAGAACTACCCTAGTGTTGCACACAAGGGTGAATACAACCACCCACCTCACAGCAATGCGTCAGCATATTCCCTTTACAAATATATACAGAACTACTTTATTCTTTCCACAATTCTTCAGATGAAGGACTATAAGAATAACTGATGATAAGTGCGGAGTAATTTTTGTCACGTTCTTTGTCTATGTCTGTACAGAAATAGTGACGTTATGCACAAAAATTACTCGGTATTTATTTTATCTAACACTTAAAGTAAGGCTACATATTAATGGTACAGTCATTAGTTTATGAATTATAAAAAAATTTCTTTATCATATAATAAGGATAGGATTGTTTCTCTGCCAACAAGTGAACAAATTATTCAGCATTATAGTTTCAACCCTTCCTTCGAAGGAGTGTTTTCTTCTTTCTCCAGCCACTTCTTCAAGAATTTTGTCAGCAACCAGTTTGAGATGCTTGTAAGCTAGTAGTCATTAACTTTCGTAAAGAGTCAATATAATTTCTTAAAAAGTTGCTTTTCTAATTTTTTTCTCTTGTTATGCATTAGATTTTCTCACAGAGGCATTTATGTGAAAAATTTTAGCAAAAACATCAGTATATAACCTAACAATTTTTCTTTCTCACACTTAGTTTATTTGCTTTTAAGTCGAAGAATAAGGAAAAGAGGAGAGTATGACTATATTTAACCCTATATATACAGTACACACACACACACACACACACACATATATATATATATATATATATATATATATATATATATATATATATATATATATATATATATATATATATATATATATATATATATATATATATATTGTGTTTTTCTTAACTCTATGCATTTTCTCAAATTTAGAAAAAAGTATTTTTAACTTCTGTACAAGAATAGGGAATTCATTGTTTTTTAATTCCACTGCATGAAAATCAATTTCTTAGGGAAGAGAAACTTCAGCAGCAACTTTATTTCGCATGCGATGTCTAGAGAATTAGTAGAGAGCAGTCATATCAAACTTTAGCTTACAGTGTTGAAACTTTAATTGTAACTCTACATTTACATGGAAACAAAAATTGTCCATAAATCTCTATTTACCTTCTATCGTCTTTAAAAGCTGTGCCCTTTTTTGAAAGACTGTACATAAAGTATATTAAAAACTTTTTTCATTCTTCCCACATATTAAAAAAACAAAAACTCTAGGTTTTCCTGTAACATTCTGGTAGGTAGCGTTATGTGCATGGTTGTCTTTACATTGTGCATCATATAATGTTACACAATTTGAATTTAAAAATTACTAAAGGGAGAAAATTCCTTAATTTCTTGGAAACCACGAAGTCATGTAAAAAAAAAAAAGGTTTGAAAAAAATATGTGTAGGTAAAAGTTTTGAGTAATAAAAAATTCTTCATACCTTTCTTTCATTTTCCGCTCTCTTTCTTGAAGACACTCAATGTTATGTCTCGACTGGGTTAGTTCAGTCTTCAGAACTTCAACTTCTCTTCTCAAAGAGGCTATTTTCCAAGTATCGTGGGACACTGAGGAATGACTGCTTGTTGACAACTGTATACTGGGAGTAGGAGATTCAGACAACTTACAGATACTTCGAGATTCGACGGAAGGTATCTTTATTTGATAACATCTTTGAGATCCTGAAAAATAATATACATGAATGTCGAGTAAAAGATAATAGCACGTTTTAATGCTGGATATTTCAAGGTTAATTCTTCCTTAAATAAAATATTAATGAATATTTTAGAATTGTAGATACTGATTATATTTTGTTCATTATGTAATTTTTTGGAGATGCCCGATATAATTGAAAATGTCCAGATTTATTACGCTAATTAGTGAATTCGCAAATATACGCCCCACTGAAATCTCAATAAAGTATGAAAGTACACACAAGTTCAGAAAATACCTGCTAAAAAATATTTGATTATAACACGAGGAAGTGAGCTTCAAATGAGGAGAAATCATTCGGTACTTTGCAGCATATTTGCAGCTGATCTGCTCGTGTGATTTCAACTATATGGCCTTATCCAATAACTCTGGTAAATGATTTATTGTGAAGTGGAAACGTGTAGGAGTTTTAACCGTGCAGATGTGAGGTGGTAGAGCGCACATACTTTCAATGTGCGGCCGCCGAGTGTTGAAGAGGATGGTTAGTCACGTCATATCCGGGTAAACAATCCACCTCAGGATATAACGTTTGCACAATGATTGTTTGTTGGGAGTACACAGCGAGGGACTTCAATGGCCGATCAGACATTTACTTACTGGGCATCAGTCCGATCGATTGTAGTGGTGTACTTCTCTTAGTCACTGAACTCCAGAACAATTACCCTACAACAAGTGTTTACGGAGCGACGAATCTCCTTACGTCATCTAGTTGTCCGAGTTTGAAATTAGATCTGGAGGATGCCAGGTAAATGTTTCTAGCCAGAGTGAATTGTTCCAGTTACTTAAGTTTGGGGGAGGAAGCATAATGGTATGGGAATGTTTTACAGTGCTTTCGTTGGACACTTTATTTTCGTTACGAAAAACCTTAATATCAAGGCATATATTGACAATTCTAAAGTAAAAATTGTGCCAACTCTTCGGTACCAGCCAAGAAGTTAAGTTAGTAGTCATCTGTTTGGCTGTCTAGCAGCAAGTGGAGGAAACATATCTCTCTCTGTCCTCTTCCTTGTCCGCTGACACTGTAAATAATAAAAACTGTTATGTTCTATGCTGTTAGTGTCATCTGTCCGTATCACAAAACACCTTTAAACTGGACGGGAGCATTGTTATGTGCTAGGTTATCACACGATAACAGCAAGAACAGTACTCTGAAAGACCATATATTTTATTGCAGGAAAAAGCATTAATTGCGGTCTTGAAGAGTTTTAACGTAGGATTACGTTCCTCCATAACGGTCCTTCGGAAAGCAAAATTTCAGACACTAAAACCGTCCGTCCATTCGTCCTCACGAGTTATAGTTTTGGCAGTGTGCCAAACCCAGTCTGTATCACTTCTACATCCAGTAAACAGTGAAACAGAAAAGTACCAAAAGGCGTTAAAATTTTGACATACATATATGTATATATATATATATATATATATATATATATATATACATAAGTACATATATATAGATACATATATACAAAACATATACAAACATATACACATACAAAAGAGGTAAGCAACGATAAGTAATCCGACGTTAATAACCCGCGGTAGTTTCGTTAGAAGAGAATACCTGAATTTAAAAAATATACACTGCTGGCCACCCAAATTGCAACACCAAGAAAGACAAGAGATATCACAACAAAATTTATTTTGTAGATAACATGTTGACCAAGTATCAAATGATTAAATTTATAGACTTCTGTGAAGTGTGGTTCCTGCCAAAATCAGTAGCCAGAGTAGCCGCCATTGTTGGAGATCACCGCTGCCACACGCCTCGGCATTGATTCAAAGAGACTTTGGATGAGTTCTTGGGGTACAGCAGACCAAGCAGCTTGCACACGTTGCCAAAGTTGATCTGCTGTGGTAGCTGGGGATGGAATCTGGGTCAATCGTAGAGCAACCATGGACCACATGTTTTCTATCGGCGAAAGATCCGGAGAGCGAGGCGGCCAGGGAAGCAATTCAATCTGGCGATTGACGAAGAACCGTTGGACAATGCGTGCCACGTGTGGTCGCGCATTATCCTGTTGAAATATGGCTGTGGGCAAGCCCTGAAGGTAAGGAAGGACAACTGGCTCCAACACCTCGGAGATGTAGCGCTGGCTGTTTAAAGTACCGGCAATGCGTACTAGAGGTGTGCGAGAGTGATATCCAATACCGCCCCATACCATAATACCCGGTGCAGGAGCAGTGTGGCGGTGCATAACGCAGCTGTTCAGCATCCTCTCTTCACGGTGTCTCCAGACTCGAATGCGACCATCGTGGTGTTGCAGACAGAAGCGTGACTCGTCAGTAAAGACAATTTCGTTCCATTCTGCCGTCCACATCCTTCTGTCATCGCACCATTGGCGGCGGAGACGTCTGTGGTTCTGCGTCAAGGGTAGACAAAGCAATGGACGTCTTGCGGACAGACCACTCTGCTGTAAACGGCGTCGAATGGTACGCGCAGACACTGGGTGATGCGTTACAGACTGCATGTGCTGTGCTATGGTTCGTGATGTGACTGAGCGATCCGTCACTGCCATGCGCACAATTTGCCTGTCATCACGTGAAGTGGTGCGCTGAGGTGGATGCGATCGAACACGCCGGTCCGTCGTACCCTCCTGCATCCAACGATCACATATCCGCATTACAGTTGTTTGGTTTCGTCCAACACGACTACCGATTTCCCTGAAAGATAATCCACAATCTCGGTAGGCCACTATCCTTCCTCTGTCGAACTCGGATACTTGTTCAAAAGATGATCGCTGTTTTCGACGAGGCATAATTGATCGTTTTTTTTTTTAAAAACCACAAGAAAAACACAATTGCCGAACTTGAAATCGTCGAAATCTCCAAGCCTTAAATAGCGCTTTGAAGTTGCGCCACAGGCGCACGTGATGTGCGTCTGCGCTGAAATTCTAATCATTTGCATATCTCACCTCCGCTAATGCATGTTGTAAATTTCATGTTATTTGCATGTTTCCTTCAGGGTGTTGCATTTACAGTGGCCAGCAGTGTATATATATAGAGAGAGGAATGTCCAAGAACAAGTCTGTCCTCATCTCAATCACTTCGAAGACCTTTGGAACGAAACGTAAGAGAGACATGGAACTAAGTCGCAACGCCTAACACTAATAAATTAACTCGCGAAAGCTGTTCCAGAATAATAGAGAAAATTTCCCACAGTGGTGATAGAATACTGAAATTGCAATGATGTCACTGGGAGCATACAGTAACTAAAAAGTAAGTAATATAAAGTTTCCTTAGAGTAATTTTAAAAATGAAAACTAAGCCGTCGTTTTTTAGGCAGAGTTATGCTTCTGTAGCGATATTTGGTTGCAATTTAGATGTTACTTGAAGAGATTTTCACCCGTAAAAATTTCACTCTTGAATCTGAAATGATATATGACAAAAAAAAAAACTGAACCTCGCAAAAATCAACTTTCCACGGTGTTGAGAAAAAAATTTCTGAATTCTGAGAATCAGGAACATTTAAAGTACCAATCCAGAAAAACCTTAATAAATTTATTAAACATAATATTTAAGTCAAAGTGTGTTTAGTGAAATAACTGCATATTAACTTTATTTTTAGGTAAAAGTTAGCTATCAAATGAATTTTGTCACAAGCTATATAAATCTATAAAATAATTGAAATCTGTTAATTTATTTAAAATTTACAAACTACATTCTTATATATATATATATATATATATATATATATTAACGTTCTTATACAAAAAAAATAATCTCCGGGCTTTTTAAAGTTTAAAATAAATTAATGTCCACATAATAAGAATGCCAAAAGAAGAACATTTAAAACACGAACATTTAATTAGGTCACAACAGAACGCTCTACATGCTGATACAAAAGTAACGAATTAACACACGAAAGAACAACGGAAACATGGTCACATGACACAAAAGGTGCTGAAAAGAAGAGTCTATTTGTGTGTGGGGGAGGGGAGAAAGCAGTCCTATACAAAATATATATTAATTTATTACATTAATCAGGTTACAAATCATAAAAAATAAATCAGATATGATTTTAATCAAACCTGATTTGATTTTTTTTAAAAAGGAAATGAAACCTAATATTTGATTATCTATCTCTACTATGTCCAGCGTAAGAGCCTATAATGAGGGCTAACGTGGAACCACGGCTTCTTGGTTTGCTGGAGTTTGGTATAGCATGAAACATAGAATGCCCTCTTATATGAATTTCTTAGTACATCGATATGGGAAGGTTGGTTGGTTGGGTTTTGGAGCACTATGATGACCTTTTGAATCCTGGGGGCTAAACAATTGACACAAAGAGAGAAAGGAGGATTTATTTGTCACTAATTTATGCAAAACTTTTGAAAGTTCTTCATATCACACATTTTCTTTAAAAAAATCTTTTTAATAAAACTCGAAAAAAAAAAACGAACGACAGATCACAGCTCATAACTAAAAAAATTATCGGGGGTAATTAGTTCACCCCAAAAAAGAAAAAAAATAGATGCAAGTAAAGAGAAATTAAGGGAAGTAATTCTTTTTCTACTTACGGAAACTTGGAAATATAAAGACGCACGTTGTAGGGTTCGCGTGTTGCTCAGATGCAAATTTCTGGTAGCAGCGCTGTACATGCCAGCCAAAGTGAGTTCGGCGCAGGTGTTTGATCTATTTAAAGGGCACACGCTGAGTTGGCAAAAGCCCAAGACTTTAGTAGCGATACGAGAGAGAGCCGAGGCAAGCTTGATGGAAGGTGATAACGGTGTTTAACTGATAGAGCGTGTATTGGTATTTAGCCGAGGTGGCTGCACGACTTCGAGAATTTGCTCAGAGCCGAGGTTTACGTGTATTATTAGTAAATGCCTACTCTGCCTGAGGGATTCATTGCGACCTTTAGTTTCTTAGTACCGCGGGTTGCGGTACTGCTGTGTATTATTTGGGAAGCCCCAAGTCTGGCTATGTTAGTCTGCCTCTACGTAGAGAATAAAGGAGTTATTCCAAAGTTAGCCCTCGTACTTTATAATGTGCCTGGACCGTTAGAGATATAAAAAAGAAAGGAAGAACCACATAACGTGTAAGGGGACAAATGCATCTCCTTGTCTGTGAAGAGCGGGAGCAAAAGATTTGGACGAGGACTAGCGTCATTTTCAGAATGATTCCTTGCCGCAGCGAGCAACAGTGCCATTTGCCAATAACACTATGGGCTAGGCTGACAGGCTAAAAGCTGCCAGAGGAAATATCCAGATTCACCTTGACGAACTACGAGGTGAAAGACACAGGTCGAGAATGGTACACTATGTTTGATTCTAAGAACTCACCTTCGGATATATTGTCCGGCTGCCGTTTCAGGCTACTTTTTGTAGACCCCAAGAAAGAAGAAGTATCTCCCATCAAAGACTGGTCACTACTGCCACTGCTTCGTTGGCTCCTATTGCGATTTCCAAAACGGACTGCAAAAGATAGATGGCTGTTAGAAAGTCACAACATATGATACAATTTCTTTTAATATGCATTTATTTATTTTAATCAGTATGGAAAGAAGCTGTATTGTCTTCCCTGGCAACTCAATAGTAATGTTTGACACTAAGGGTTTCCTTGACTTGCTGGTATAGTTGCGAGAAAAGATTGTGCTTCTAGTTTGCGAGTTAGAATGCATCTAAATATTACGTTGGAATATAGGGATTTGTGGCAGAGAAAATTCACTTTTTTAAAAATTAATCTCCAGTTTTTTTGGTAGCTATTCTTATGTAAATTGTATCGAGCCTGGATCGAGCATATAAATAGGTTGGTGAATAGAAAGAAGTGTAATTTAGGGAGTTAATTAATCCATGCGGAGATGAATCGTGAAAAGAGAGCTGAGTGGGTTAGGACTGTATTCCAGGCAGATTACACTCCTTCTAGAGAGAAACAGTTGTATTGTATTTACTCGAACTTAACAGGATCTCGAATGTAATGCTCACCCCCACCAGCTCCAGAATTAAGTACAAACTCAAGAAAAAAAAAAGAAAAACGATTATCTATTATAAGATTAATAATACCAATGACCGTAAAAACTGGCTGATCCATATCACTAATAAGTCATTATCACTAATAGCATTTTCCAGCTCCCGATGTTCATCCCCACAGTTCACGCCATACCAGACATACTTCATTACTTTCCTCCTCAATATTCCATTTAAATCCGCATTCTGATTTTTTCCATGATCTTTATGCAGGAAAGTGTGAGCTATATTCAAGTAAACATGATAATTCCCACGTAGAATTAAAAACAACAGTTTTATTTCATTTTTTAGCAGTGAATAGCTTTCTCCTTGAACTTTCTATTTCCATGCGGTAGGCATTTGCCCCGCACATTCGCAATTACACCGCGAATTTTCTCGGCTTCTTCATTATGAAAGAATCATAACTTTTTTTTCCAACGCGTTAAGTACTTTGTCTTAAGGGCGTTGACCCACCGACACCCCGCAGTTGTTGGCTTCTTTATTATGAGAGCATCATATAGGTGAACCAACATCGCTCCTTATGGTGGAGCAGCATAGGAAAGTCGAAGCGTTTGACAGGATTCGAACTCAAGCCCAACATACCCTCTTTGTAAGTTCATGATGCTAGCCACTATACGATGTGGAAGGCCTGCGGTGAACTTGTAAAGGAGAAATACTCTATTCAAGATAAACTCACTGATAGAGGGAGATTAAAATTTGGGGATATATAGCCAAATTAGAAGAATACCAGAATCTTAAAATGTCTTCAGTTAAATTCAAGTCCCTGAAGAGTAAACTTGTTGAATTCTAATAATAGAACATCTTTATTCATTTAGAAAATGATTTAAAGGACTTTACTACCGGTACATTGGTCACATAAATTTACAAACTGGAGATTTTAGAAAAGATTCTTTCATCTAGACTAAAGAATATGAGGAAAGTTGCTTCTCAATTAGACTGAAATTCGTATTATGGAAAAAAGCTAAATTAAATCTAAGTTAAGTTCTATTACATAAAACAAATGTGTCTTACAGGAAGCAAAAGAGATCGATTTTGCTTTATATAAGAGGGGAGCAATCATACCTATTTGCAAAACGCATGTAAATATGATGCTTTAGGTCAATTTTAGAATGTCTTTGTCTGTTTTAGAATGCTTTATTATTTGCGATCTATGTCCGAAATTAATCTCGCCAATTCAAGTTTACTGCCCTGTTCGTATGTTAGGTAGTTCCCTTTTGAAATACTCTGATTAAACTTGATTAGGCAGAGCAGCAATTCCATATCTTCTGATTGTGTTACTTAAAGATGTTTATATTTCGTAATACAATTATCAGTGAGTACGCGTAATTTAATTCTTAGACAAAGTATAACAAGCAATCGGATCACGCAGGAAAAGTATTGGGTTTGACCTTATAGTTCCATTAGTGCTATATTTTCATTATTATTCTATTTTTTTTTATAATATTTTACCTTGAACAGTTACTTTGACAGTTACTTGAAACGGCGAAAAGAAAAAAGAGCAGAGGTAAATCGAGGATGAAGGCAATGAGGGCAGATTTTATAAGGCATTTCCTTTGTTTTACATGAACGATGAGATACTTATGAAGTTAGCGGAAGTTATACAGTTTATAAAGGTAAACCTTAAATGAAATTAGAGACGTCAAATGGCAGTGAAGCAGAGCTCCCGAATATATGCAAAACTAACATAAATGTAAATAACATGTTGCGTAGTGATATAAGTGAAGATCTTAATTTCTCGATAGAACACGTTATAACTGCAATACTTGTTTTTCACCCGAAAACAAGCGCTTTTATATTGGGGTAAGTTTAGAAAAAATGAGGTACTTGAAAAATATATAATGTAATATGATAAATTTATCGCCTTTGAGTTGACTATGTAAATTCATTTAAGTAAAATATATTTTATGGGTATTATACAGCATTAATGATAAGTAAATCCCGACCTATCGTAGTGAGAAGTTACAAACCTTAAGAATTATTAAAATAGGTAGAATGTTGACTCCTAGGAAGGATATAGGACAAATTTCATTTTTTGTGGTTTGTTACACGAGGAGACTGAAAAGAGCATAGCGATGACAGCTACATATATATATCTTGAGTGTTCTCTACCTTAAAGTATATTATTATGCTTCAAGTGTTCTTACTTTCGAATGAAAAAAATCACTTTCGAAAAATTGTCAATGCGGTATAATAGCAATTAGTAGTAAGCCGAATTTCAATCTGTTAACCTTATAAACTGGATTTTATCTCTTTTTTGAGTCGACTTTATGCCTTCGCTGGTAATTTTGAAGAACTTTTTTGACGAAAAATGAGAAATAATCAAATATTACAACTCTAAAAAAAATTTCGTTATCTCCTTTAGAAGACGGACATTTATAAAAAAAGAAATAGTTATATATTTCAAATATTATGTTATATCCCTTTAAAAAATATTTTTAAGGATACCAAAAGAACTTTGCTAGTGAAAGTATCATTTCACTAGTAAGAGAATATTTGAGGGTACACATATTGCACAAATTGCTTCATGCTCAGCTTGACATACCTGGTAGATTTATATTAAATTATATATATATATATATATATATATATATATATAAATATATATATATATATATATATATATATATATATATATATATATACTAGTAGGTAACCCGTCATTTTGACGTCATAATGGAAAAAGTATATGAAAGTTAAAAAATATCCTGAATTATCTAAAATATTGCATTTAATCCACACCTTCTAAAAGCAAACCCTTTCATTATTTTTTATTTATTTAGTTTTTCATGCGATTGGAGTAGTAGACTGCCATCCAACCCGTCATTTTGACGTCATAATACTAAAAATGACGTCATAATGAAAAAAGTATATGAAAGCTAAAAATTTTTTTTACAGTTCACTGCGCGATTCATTCACATTCAAGTTTGTTTACTTTCAGAATTCATCGCAGAAGTAAACAGATTTTTAAAAACTGTTAAATATACAGCTAAAAACATCCAATTTTTTTTAGTTCTGAATGTTTTATAGAAAAATAGGCTGAACAAGCGTGATTTGATGGAGAAGATATTTATTTTTAGGTAAGAAAAAATTCTGATCCACATCTGAAATTGAAATTAAGCCTAACGGGCGGTTTGTTTACTGCGGGCTTCAATTGAAAGATGACTACAGCCCGGAAGTGTCATACAGAGACAACGGCTATTATATATATATATATATATATATATATATATATATATATATATATATATATATATATATATATATATAACAGTTCCGTAACTGACTCATTCACTGACTGACATACAAAGCACAGACCAAACCGCTGGACCTAAAGGGCTGAAATTTTGCATGGCGATTCTTCTTATAGTGTAGGGGTGCACTAAGAAAGATTTTTCAAAAATTCTTCTTAGATTTTTTAAAATTAAATTTTTAAGCTGTTTTTTTAGCTTTTTTTACGTTTGCATTTAAAATAATACTTTGAGGGTTATAAAATTTATATCACGAGAAAGATCATAAAAATTCCTTTAAAATGAAATGTTTTTCGAATCTTTACCTCCATTTTCTGATTTTTGGTGAATTTTTAAAGATTAATTTTAGAATTTAATTTATTAAATGCTGATCACGTGATTTCTTTTTCTGGTACTTTAAATAAATTTATCGTCACGTGCATAACAACTAAATAAACAAAAAATATTTTTTTTCCTTGCTAATGCGGCAGACGATTGGACATTATCCAAAAAAATATTAAAATACAGTAAAAGAAATGTTCTACAAAACTGTTCTATATTAACTGTACTATATTCTTTAGTATTCTTTATATTAGATTTAATTTGAATATTTTCTTCTACATTATTTTGTCTATAAAATTATCCTTTACGATTTTCTTATAAATATATATATATTTTTTACATCAATTGTATACATTCATCGTCGTATTTATCATATAATATATATATATATATATTTGGCATTAATTGCATACATTGACCGTTGTATTTAATTTGAATGTACTCCGTAGCGAAGTACGGGTTTTCAGCTAATATATATATATATATATATATATATATATATATATATATATATATATATATATATATATATATATATACACAGCCTATTCCGGTTAATTGGACCACCGGTTAATCGGACCAGCCGCTTATTCGGACCGAATCACGTCTTGTAACATGAGGCATGTTCGTTTAATCGGACCAGCCGGTTATTAGGACCAAAATGATTGCGTTCCGATGTGGTCCAATTAACTGGAATCGACATTGTATATATATATATATATATATATATATATATATATATATATATATATACAGTCGATTACGGTTAATTGGACAAGCCGGTTATTGTTACCAAAATGATCGCGTCCCGATGTGGTACAATTAACTGGAATCGACAGTATATATATATATATATATATATATATATATATATATATATATATATACAGTCGATTATGGTTAATTGGACAAGCCGGTTATTAGGACCAAAATGATCGCGTCCCGATGTGGTCCAATTAACTGGAATCGACAGAGTATATATATATATATATATATATATATATATATATATATATATATATATATATATATATATGTGTGTGTGTGTGTGTGTGTGTGTGTGTGTGTGTTTGTTTATGTGTATGTAACATGGTTAAATTTCAAAAATAACTTGTCCAAAGGCTTAACGTTTCTAAAATTGATCTTACTAATATCTTTCCCTAAACTTATTCTTTTGGAGTGATATTAAATTGTTTTATCTTAAATATCAGTATAAATGGAGAAACGCTATTCATAGCATAATTCTTGCTTCTAAGCCGTATTTCCTTCTAGAACTGATAGGTAACAATCAGTAAAATGAAATGTTGATAGATACAAGTATATTTCGTTGAAGCACTTTAAAATGAATATATAAATTTTATAATGGCCAAGAGAGATAAGGAGGGAGAGAAAGAATTAGGACTGTTAAAAACTTCAGGTACGTCTGAAAGCATAATTTTTAATGATAAGATTTTTGTTATTAATTTGATCCGTATCACATAAAATAAGGCCTAGTCGAAAATATGCCACTGAGTTTTATTAGTAAGTTTTCTCCCCACCTCTCCGTTAGGACATATTTTATATAATATCTTACCAATTATCATTTTAAACAATATTTGAAGATTTTTGGGAGTGTTTTTGACAGGATTAGTGGATTTGTGAATAACATTTTAGAGGTCACAAATTACCTCCTCCTCCCATTAATGTGATTTGTAATTCTGTCGTCCTGTCGAGTATACAGTAACTAATAGGCATAAGTCCTGAGTGAAGTCCCCATTACTGTTACAAGAATGACGTCAACTACTTTTAAAAGTTTTCCCCATACAATCCTTTAAAAGAGCAACAGTTCGAATTCATCATCATAGAAAGTAGAAATTATTTCTTACTTAGAGGGCATGCCTTTTATAGAAAAAGCTTTCTTAGAGTTAGTATATCGCATTTACCTTAAGTCCGAGAAGTAATTTATTTAAGGATATTTAAGGTAACGAATATAACATGAAATCTTTATCTGCTCATAAATGTACACTGCTGGCCACCCAAATTGAAACACCAAGAAAGACAAGAGATATCACAACAAAATTTATTTTGTAGATAACATGTTGACCAAGTATCAAATGATTAAATTTATAGACTTCTGTGAAGGGTGGTTCCTGCCAAAATCAGTAGCCACAGTAGCCGCCATTGTTGGAGATCACCGCTGCCACACGCCTCGGCATTGATTCAAAGAGACTTTGGATGAGTTCTTGGGGTACAGCAGACCAAGCAGCTTCCACACGTTGCCAAAGTTGATCTGCTGTGGCAGCTGGGGATGGAATCTGGGTCAATCGTAGAGCAACCATGGACCACATGTTTTCTATCGGCGAAAGATCCGGAGAGCGAGGCGGCCAGGGAAACAATTCAATATGGCGATTGACGAAGAACCGTTGGACAATGCGTGCCACGTGTGGTCGCGCATTATCCTGTTGAAATATGGCTGTGGGCAAGCCCTGAAGGTAAGGAAGGACAACTGGCTCCAACACCTCGGAGATGTAGCGCTGGCTGTTTAAAGTACCGGCAATGCGTACTAGAGGTGTGCGAGAGTGATATCCAATACCGCCCCATACCATAATACCCGGTGCAGGACCAGTGTGGCTGTGCATAACGCAGCTGTTCAGCATCCTCTCTTCACGGTGTCTCCAGACTCGAATGCGACCATCGTGGTGTTGCAGACAGAATCGTGACTCGTCAGTAAAGACAATTTCATTCCATTCTGCCGTCCACATCCTTCTGTCATCGCACCATTGGCGGCGGAGACGTCTGTGGTTCTGCGTCAAGGGTAGACAAAGCAATGGACGTCTTGCGGACAGACCACTCTGCTGTAAACGGCGTCGAATGGTACGCGCAGACACTGGGTGATGCGTTACAGACTGTATGTGCTGTGCTATGGTTCGTGATGTGACTGAGCGATCCGTCACTGCCATGCGCACAATTTGCCTGTCATCACGTGAAGTGATGCGCTGAGGTGGATGCGATCGAACACGCCGGTCCGTCGTACCCTCCTGCATCCAACGATCACATATCCGTATTACAGTTGTTTGGTTTCGTCCAACACGACTACCGATTTCCCTGAAAGATAATCCACAATCTCGGTAGGCCACTATCCTTCCTCTGTCGAACTCGGATACTTGTTCAAAAGATGATCGCTGTTTTCGACGAGGCATAATTGATCGTTTTTTTTTTTTAAAACCACAAGAAAAACACAATTGCCGAACTTGAAATCGTCGAAATCTCCAAGCCTTAAATAGCGCTTTGAAGTTGCGCCACAGGCGCGCGTGATATGCGTCTGCGCTGAAATTCTAATCATTTGCATATCTCACCTCCGCTAATGCATGTTGTAAATTTCATGTTATTTGCATGTTTCCTTCAGGGTGTTGCATTTACAGTGGCCAGCAGTGTATTTTACCTAATACAAGTAATACATTTATTGACAAAATGACTTTATATAGAGTTTTGAGTAGCAAGAATGATACAAATAATCTCATAATTTCAATTTCCTTTAATTTCTACGAAGCAGAATGGGTGTCTTAAAATACACAACTGAAAAAAGACAAAAATATATTACGATTAATAAAAAAAAAACAAAAAAAAAAAAAAACTGATACTACTTTATTGGTCCAATTCTACTCAAAATGATTCTTAGGATTTCTTTGTGTTTTGATAAGTTAACCTTCTTTGGTATAAATTTAATGTCTTTTGATCTACTAAATTTAATGAGAATGAACTTTTTAGACTTATAATTGCATTATTTTTCACCATACATGTTTTCTTCCTGTATTTTGAATTTATATTCAGTTATAGACCAGAGCGATAATCTTTTGAATATTGTGATTTTGGAGATTCAAAATCCTCATTTATACACCTATGAAGATAAAAAACTGCATAATGCATTATTGATGAAGAGAATACATGTATAGACGGATGCCACCAAAAATGATAGTCCTTAACATCATGAGTGGAATACGGTATTTCATAGTCTTAATATCTTTAAAACAAGATGTTTTATGTGACCTCACGGTGCATAAACTTGACGACTTTTCTTGGCTCAAATCTAGGATGAGAGTCTAATTTAGGATAGCTTCATTTTTTACCTGTCTAAGCATGGACCCGAAAACATATAACCTCTAGCGATCTGCTTTTAAGGGGATGGTGGATAATATAAAGTGATTTTTGAAATTTTTACCTAAGAGGTAGAAAAATTTTGCATATATATTCATTAAAGTATAATTATATTAAACGCCTTATAAAATTTTATACTTAAGGGGAAAAAGGAATCTTCAACCTCTTTTTTTAAAATGTTCAATATTTTACTCTAAATACAAAATGAGGATACTTAATTTTCATTTTTACTACATTGAAGACACTTGAAATTCACAAATAAGTATTTTGTGGAAGAATAAGACCTATTTTCAAAAAATTCTTCAAAAATGCTACAGTTTTTCAAAATGATCCATGCGCATTCATTTTCTTCTAATTTCTTCCAAATTTCTCAGGATTGTTAATGGAAGTGTTTTCCATAAAACTGTGCAAAATGTTTTGAAACCACAAATATTTTGATATTTATAGACCATGAAATAAAGCAAAAACGTAAAAAAATAAGAGGCAGATTTAAAAAAATAATTATTCATGGCTTTAGATTCGTAGAAAAAAAAATGAGTGCACAATTATGGTTATGTATGTACGGTAAACTTATATACAAAAATTAAGGTTTTTAAAGCCTTTGGAATCCCCATGGAGCATTTTGAAAAATACTAGCATTTTTGAAATATTTTTGAAAAGCAGGCGTCATTCTGCCAAAAATTCCTTATTTTGATTTCTAAGGATCTTCAATGTAGTAAAAAAGAATACAAATTATTCTCATTTTGTACATAGAGTTAAAAATTGGTAATTCCAAAATTCGAGAATTAAAGTCCCTTGTTCCCTTAAAAAAATTTATATTTTAAAACTTGAAATTTTTTTAAAAATGCTCCTTGCGATCCAATTTTTAACCCCCCCTCATTAATTTTTCCTTTATATTGCTTACAAATACATTTTGAACAGAGTTATGTATTACTTTGTGCTATCGTTGAATAGTTAATTTTTAGGAAATTATTTTTATGCTTGTACTCCGAATTTTTGTGAAATTTTTTGTATATTTTCTACACTTAAGTTAAACTTTGATAATCTGAATAATGTCGAAACCTGAAATGGATACATAACTTTATTTTGATGTATTAGAACAGTCTTTATTATAAATTTTATAAAATTTCGTCAAAAATTATGACGCAAGGAGCATTTTAAAGAATTGGAAATTACTTATTTTGAGAAAAAGCCATTTAAGAGATGTTTTTTCACCTACCTTTAATACTTACTTTTCTAAAGCCAATAAGTGTTCATTTTACTTTTCACTGCATATTTTAAAAACAATACTTTTTTATTCCAATATTTACATATTTTTAAAATATTAATACACCAAAAAAAATTCAATTTTTGTTCGATTTTTGGTAATTTGAAAGTCCACCAACCCCTTAATTCAATGCAATTAAATTTTTGGGTATCCAATTAAATCCATTTCATCCTAATGTACTTTTACGTGCGCACGTTGATTAAAATTTAAATATATAAATGAAAACATTCCTCATACTTAAACAACTATTACAATTTTCCGTCACCTATAAATTTAGACTCAAAAAAGGGCATATTTTAATTTTTAAATGATCGTGATATTGAAAAAAAGTAACAAAAACTAATTTTTAACCTTAAAACTATTTGATTTAAAAATTACCATTCAATAACTTATTTTCATTCCGCTAATATTAATTTAATTTCCTATAATAAAGTACATGACTAACAAACAATACACACTGGCCATTTTAGTACATCAAATGTTAGGCTATAAATATTTTAAAAATATCACCTGAAATGCACTTTGTTCCACCATTTCATTATTTAATTCCCATTAGAAAATACCTTTCAACTGTTACGAAGTTTGCGTTTTTTATTAAACACACCTGTTTAAATATTTGACTATTTTTATTTTAATGAATGCGTGTCGAGGAAAGCAGTAGAGTAAACTAAAAACTAATGAGAATAGTGTAAAATTTTATTCCTACTTCCTTATCATCTCACCAATTCTTTTATAATATACATGGTACAGTAAGATAATTGAATATGCATGTAAAATATTTCGATATTTGCCCAACAATGGGGACATTACTGAAATCTAAAAGGAAACCAAACACTTTTCTAAGTTTAGAAAATAAATTTATGTCTTTCTCCCATCAAATTATAACACATTTTAATAATGTCTCTGATGTTGTGAAAGCTCCGCTGATCTTTCCATTGCTTACAGCGCAACTGGCCGAATAGATGTGTAAAAGAAATCTAGATAGGATATATTTGGACTTTTTTTATATTCTATTTCACGGCCTATGACAGATTGTATTACGTTAGGAAGATGGGTTGGAGGATTCAAATGATCAATATTTAATATGACATATGTATTCATGGACAATTATTAATGTGTTACAAAATAATTCGTAAAAATACTTGATATCTTATACCAAAAGGTGTTATTAAGGCAAATCATAAAATTATTTATTTATATGTATTAATTTATCAAATAACGTAATCATTTATCTGTCATGAAGCAATTTTTAGAAGTCTTAAGTTGATATGTTTATGAACAAATCCAGTTTGTTAACATTATCTATGCAGGATTTTTACCGTTTTTTGCTTTTAAATCTAAAAAATGTGGTACAGAAATGGAAATGGTAAACAAAGATTTGCGATATTCAAGGGTAAATTACTTTCTTAAGATTTCAGGGGAAAAACCAGTTTAAAAGATTGATTACAATGGTTCCATGAAATATTTGAATGGTAAGAAGAGGGGACAGGTTAAAGAAATAATTGGCCTCTTATCTGTGCACCAAATTTTATTGAGAAGTGTTATGAGTTAAGTGATTATGTATTTTATAAAGCTTTTGAATCCTCATGCTACATGGAACTACTAAAAACCTGCTGGGATACTAAAGGATTTCAGCTCTTTTGATGTAAGCAAACATTACACTTTGTGTTCATAAAAACCCAAATCCAATTTTAAAAGCACTTTTAATCTAAACAAGAATTGTAATGACAATTGAAGTGAAAATGCAGGTATTGGTATGATACCCAGAATCCTGACTTCTAGGTACAGTTTTTTTAAAGTCTAATGCGGAGACACTTGTCGTTAGACATTTACCCTTTTGATATTCACCGCTATTTTACTGGATACTTTATTATTGGATCACCATATAGGTAAGCCAGCATTGCTCCCTATGAGGGGGACGACTGGGAAACAGCCAAGCCTTATTTGGGATTTGAACTCAAGCCAACTGCGTGGCAGTACATAACACTAACCACTACACCATGTGGCGGCTTTCTTGGTAAAGTAGAGAGGTATATATTAGGTGCTTATACTACAAAATTGCATCGTTTAGCCCTCTTAAATCTGCACTTCAAACAAAAGACAAGGATATTTCCGTCCTGGTCTGTATTGACAGGAAAGTATTCAGTAACCAGGTAAAATTTACGGAAATTATTCTTACGAAATAGCTACCAAACCCATTCCAGCCACGTAAGTCGATCTTGTATTGACGGGCATCGCCCGGCTCCATGATTACGGAAGTAAAAATTTTGCAATTTAGTGGCTCCCATTTTTGTATATAAATTATATTTTTGATATGGTAACCATCAACTTTTCATCACTTTTCCTGAGATATATTTACAAAAATTATGATTTAACACAATAATGCTCTTGTGAGCTCAAAAGAATGTACACGTGCAGTAGAAGAAATCTAAAACAACCAATGTCCAATTAGTCGCTGTTTATCAAGGAAGTTTACGTTAAACATGTTTTAGAATTTCAGATCAGAAAATGTATTTGAAATAAAATAAGAAAATTAGACTACGTACATATGAGCCGTTCACTGCACACTTTGATTAACTCCACTTTTTGAAATATCTTAAATTTAAGTGTCAAAGCACTTGGTTCAGTCATGGCTTTTTATATTTATAATAAATTTCCCAAATAATAATTCAAGAAATTTTGCCGTCCCCACCTTTCGGTGATACGGTATATCCTGAGTTAATACCATGAAGGTAAGCTCAGGAGAGAAAAAATTATTCTTATATTATTATTTAATTTAATGTGGACTGAAAAACAACCCTGTACATTGCGTGGGCTCGAACCTGGACCCACCGCGTGGCAGGCGAGTACACCACCCCTGAGCCAGCGCTAATACATATAAATTTATATTATTTCTTATACATTTAAATCAACATCCAATGCTGTTTCACCCTACATTAAACCATTATGCAAATGCACAGAGTTATTTTACACAATAATTAATAGTCAACAACAGTTAGTAGTCAACAATATGACTTTACATTGATGCCTTACAAAATTTTTCCTTTCTTTTATACTAGTTACACTGATATATTACTAAATACTTTTACACAGATACATTACTACTAGTCAACAAGAAATATAATGCACTTCAATTACAAATAATTTCATCTACATTTCTTAAGAACATTTGTTAAGAAGGGAAATAAACTTTACAATATTCTTGTATTATTACTTTTAAATTTTGTGTATTTATCTTTTCATCAATCAACTAAGCTTCAGTCCATCAACATTAATTTACTTTCAATATCAGTACCGCACTATCTTACTGTCATTGACTGCCTAATGAAGGTCATAAGTCTCAATTTTCAAGCACGGAATATAAATACACGAGTCCCTGTTCAAGGATTAGACTTAACTAAACATCAATCAGCAAGTTTTTCAATATAAGTAGTCTGTTTCTTTTAATTTATATCTTAATTGTCTATACTATATGCAACTTTCATTTTAAACTTTGAAATTATATCACGTACCTTGTTTAACATTTATGTATATTGTACAACTTTGTTATTCCAGTATTTTAACTTTTAAATTTTACGCCATTTGTTTATAATCTATTTATAATCTTAATTAAATCACTTCCTAGCTTTCTCAATGCTGGATTTTATTTCCGAATATTACCAATATTATTATTTTATTTATTCTATACCTTTTAGTATCTATATCCTTAATCTATAATTACTCCGCATACATTTATTAATTTATTCAAATCTAATCTTAGCTTATTCTTTTCATTTATTCTTTACCCCTAAATTTCTATACTATATCTTATATATAGTTGTTTTTTACACATGTCTACCAACTTTTTATCCGTATGCCTATATACCATGTACCAATACCATTTGCATATTTAAACTTTAGCTATTATTCATTTAGTAAATATACATTTCTAATTTTTCCCTTATTTTTTCTCTAAAAATAATCTTTCAATCTTATTTAAACTTATACCAATTTTATATTTATTTTATATAATCTTATTCAATTTTAGCAACTCACGATAAAATTCATACCGCTTCTTTATTTAAAACTTTCACTATATTATCTTAATTTTTTTTTAAATTCCCAGTTATTATAAATCAATAGCTATATATAACATTCTATTTATATATGCCTAAGTATTATTATTATTTTTTTTTTTTTTGGACTAATTCAGTAGCTGGGCCCGAACCACCGACCTAAGCCACCAGAGCAATCAGCGAACGCTTCACGCCATGACTTACGACACGGCAGCTTATCCCGTATCTTTTATTTTATTGTCCAGTTGAATATTTCTATTAAACTGTGTTATTTCATATGTTTATTATTATTTCCCAAATAATAAAGATTAACACCATTAAACGACAAAATTATGGATACATTAATATTATTATATTATTGTACATTATTTCATCGCATTTCTCTACTTTTTTGTTTATGGAGTTAATCAACGTGCAAGGTGCAAGGTATATTGAGTTTGTTGGAGTGCCATAGTCTTACGACTTTGCCTCCAGTAGCAAGATATGTACATCAGAAACTATGTGCTCAGCAGTAAAATAAAAATATAAAAATTAAGCCCTTTTCAGATAATTAAAATTATAATAAGAATTAAAAGAATAAAATTCAATTATTTAGAATTATTAGCAAAAATGAGCATCCACCGGGAGCGAACCGGGGACTACCGCATATGAGCAGCGCGCTCTACCACTGCGCCAATCATAGGACAACAAATTGAAGTGATAAGTTGAATACATTCGTACTGAGATTATTGTGAAGTTCTAGGGGGTTGATAAAAATACAGGAAGGGAGGAGTTTAAGAAATTAAAAAAAACTAAGCAAGTTAAGAGAGAGAACGTTAGCTCTTAAGAAGACACGCCCGGAGTTAATCAACGTGTGCAGTGACGGATTCATATATAAACTAAAATCTGTTAATTTTTTCTGGTAAGTACATTTGGATGGATGTTTTCATCCTGTTCCTCTATCTTTTAGTTGCAAAGCAGAATGAGTTAAAGCCTTCTTTTCTTTTGCAAAATTTTCGCAAAGTTTCATACCATTCTTACCCGAGTTTGAGACGGGGCACACAAAGTTACATAAAAACTTAGGAATGAGTAAGTAGCTTTGGAGCTGCATATAGGAGTAAAAGCGAGAAAGAAATCTTAAACGGTCGAAACATACAACATAGGTCTTTCTTAAGGTAACAAGGGACCTCCAATCTTGTTCTTTAATTTTCAATATTTTACTCTAGATACACCATGAGTATTATTAGTATTCTTTTCTACTACACTGAAGATACTTACAATCCACAAATGAGTATTTTGTGGAGGAATAAGACCTGTTTATCAAAAAAACCTTCAAAAATGCTAGAATTTCACAAAAAGCTCCATGCATATTCATTTTTTTTTTCTGATATCTTCAAAATTTCTCAGAATTGTTAATTGTTTGTCACAAAACTGGGCATGATTGTTTGAAATCACATATATTTTTCAAATTTATAGACCATAAAATAAAGTAAAAACATAAAAAAAAACAAAAAAATAGCAGGCAGAATAGAAAAAAAATATTTAAGACTTTTGATTCATACAAAAAAATAAATGCACATTTATATTTATATACATATGGTAAACGTAAAATACAAAATTTAAGGATTTTAGTTAATATAGAATGCGCATAGGGCATTTTGAAACACTTTTGAGATATTTTGAAAAACAGGCATAATTCTGCGAGAAATTCCTTATTTTGAATTTCAAGGGTTTTCAATGTAGTAAAAATAAAATTGATTATTCTCATTTTGTATATCGAGTTAGAAATTGTAAATAAAAAATTTCGAATATGAAGGTCCCTTGTCCCCTTAAAGAAACGCTGGAAAGAGCCTTTTATCACGATAGGTGTGGGGCCATTGGGGGTGGGATTTTGGCTGAAGTTTAATTAGAATTAATGGTGCTTTATCCACGAAATACAGTATGTAATACCAAATTCAATCGTCAATATAATTTCACTGATAATTCATTTTGAGTTTAAAATAAACGGTTTGTTTTGGTTTTAAGTTTTGTTTAACTCTAACTACTCGGAATAGATAGTAGAGAGGTATATATTAGGTGCTTATCCTACAAAATTGCATCTTTTAGCCCTCTTAAGTCTGCGCTTCAAACAGAAGACTAGAATCTTTCCGTCCTGGTCTGTATTGACAGGAAAGTATTCAGTAACCAGGTAAAATTTACGGAAATTACTCTTCTGGAATAGCTACCAAACCCATTCCAGCCACGTAAGTCGATCTTGTATCGATAGGCATCGTCCGGTTCCATGATTACGGGAGTGAAAATTTTGCAATTTAGTGGCCCCCATCCTTGTATCTTAATTATATTTTCTATCTCTAATCTATCTCTAATCTAATCTCTCCCATCCTTGTACCTTAATTATATTTTCTATTCTAGCTCTATCACACAAAAATAACTCTTAGTAAAAACCAATTTAAACTGAACATCCGGTTATCCGGGCTATTTAATACTCAGGTGTGCATAGGTAAAAAGAAAAAAATATGATAATCCAAAAACGACTTTTAATGGTAAAAAATGAGCTATTCAGACACATATATGTTTCAATTACATGCATCGTTAACAGGGTTTATTTCAAATAATAATAAAACTTGCTTAACTTTTCCTTTTTTATTTTGGGAAAAGGTTGTCAGATTACTTTGTTGGCGAGATTTGATGAATTTATTTCGGATATCTTTTAAATGTTCAGTTTAAATTAGTTTTTCTTGAGACTTACTCTACGTGATAGAGCTATCTACTCCGAAGGTTTAAAATGTATACCCTACCTTTTGAATATATTCGAAACTGAAAGCTTTCTAACACACTTGTTTGTATTCAATAAAACAATAAAATCACTGGCGGACCAAGGTCATACATACTTCCTAGCCTCACAAAGTCATCAAGTGCAGCTTAAAACTGTCTGGAAGCTATTGCATCACCGATTTTTTTTATATATTTGCCTGATGTACTTATAGTAACAATAAGAGACTATATCTGAAGGTATTGCTCCTAAAGGAAATAAAATGAAGTGTGGAAAAGAGTCAAAATTAACTGTTGCAGCGTTATTACTCCATGCAAAATATTGTACAAGGAGCAAAGATTCTATGTACAAATTCGAGTTCTTTCGGGTGGAGCATTAGGTCTTCGGCACGCATCTGAATGTACTGTACAGGAGAGTAAGATAAGTTAGAATTCAGCTGAGAATGTAGAGATAAGTTGTAATTCAGCAATAGTTGATAGCGTGTGGCATACGGTGAATGGCTTTTGAGCATGTCCTATGTGCAGTTGTGCTTGTATCAATCATTTTAAGACGTAATAAGGGACTTCATTTCGTTTCATAACCAGCCGTTATTTCTCCATGCTGTATTATACAATACATTAGAATTTGTACCGCAAAGATTCCAAGAAAGAATACAACTTCTAATATGCTAATGAATGTTGTGTTTCTGCCTGTGAGAATGAAGAATGTATTTTCTAATTTTTTTTTTCGAAATAGAATTCATCAGTGAAGTAAATATGCCCCAAATGTGGAAATTTTTATTTTCATTGAAAGTGAGACATATTTAACGAATATCTATAAAATTTCCAGATAAATTTATTTCTTTAGTTAGAGACTTTTTGATAGTGAATAACTTGTAGCGTATTTCCTGTAGCTAAGTATGACTCTTAAATCTATATAAAAACAATTTTTTTTTACAGAACGTCAAAGTAGAAAAGTTATAAAGGAATTATATAAACTAAAATTGAAAATGCTATTGTGTCAGCTTTTCAAACAGATAAATTTTCTTAAAAGCCCTTTATATACATTTTGAGAATACTTTGACATTGGAAACGTGAATAAACGCTTTTTGAATAATATGTTTTTATTTTAACTTCTTACCTTTATTATACTCATTTCTAGTTTCGTACTTTTGGGGATCTACTTACATTCCTGCTTCATCGATCGATACGTTAAACTTTGTAATCGGAGTTTATATGACCAAAGTTTGTTTCAATTAGCTCCAGATATGACCAAGAGAACAAAAGAGGTACAGTTAAATTGAGATTCTAAGATACTTTGATAATCGATTTTGCAAGAATTTAACTCACACATTAGGAACAAAAAATTAAGACCTCGTATTTAAAAGAAAATCGATAACTAAGCATGGAATTTTCAGTGTTAATGTAATATAAACGTCAATTAATTTTAATTGATAGAGATAATTCAAATACTTGATATCTATTATGTTAGTAACTCGTAATTAGATACAATTTCACAACGTTTTAAAGTAACTATGTAATGTTTTCAAGTACTGCTTCACTATTAAAGGCTCCGAGAAAATTATATGATCAATTTGTTGCTGAAGTTTTAGAGTTGGTAAAATTGGGTTGCCAAGTGCGAGAAAAGCAGACTATGGGGTACCTCAGAATTTCATTGAAATTTCAAGTATCATGCTTTTAATGTACTGCTATTAATTCGGGGATGCAGTGATTAATTTATATACTAATATCCAATGTTTGATGCATGTCAGAAGATGCGAATTGTAAGATATTGAGTGTTAAAATATATTTTGAGTTTGACGATGCTTATTCGAATTTTTGGGATGTGAAAGAGTTATAAAAGCACTATTTCACGTAAAATAACTCAAACTATGAGTATAGTGAGATTGTGGAAGGTATCCAAAACTCATGAAACAGCTCATAAAAAAATGTAACACGCATGAAAAAGTGTAACACGTTTAAAGCGTATAAACCTTATAAATCTGACAATACTAAGGAGGTACAATGTTTTAATTGTCAAAATGACATCGTAATACTGACTCAAGACAGCCATGCAGAGGGACAGACTGGTTGACACCCTTTATTTTTCATTGGTTTCTTATTTGCTATTAATGAATACACATCGCGATTACAATGATTTTGTTATCAGATTACGAAAAAAGGGAACAGACATATGAAACTGAGAAATCAACTGAAACTTATCAACTGAATTTTATGTTTGGATCTGGGTTTATGATAGTATCATTGCAAGAGATTTCGCACCTATGGGAAAATTTATTTAAAAAAACTCATTAAAATTAAGGTTTGGTAAGAGAGATAATTATCTTGTGTACTTTATAAAAAAAGGGAGCAATATACTTTCCCATGATAGGCATGGTTGTAACAGTTATATGAAAAAATGTAGGGAACACTCCTTAAAAAAGAAGGGTCCCTTAACACATATAGATTTCATGAACAGTTTGTCCTTATTGCTAATAATTCAAAGTAATCACGTGCTTATAAGAGATGATCGTAGTGCTCAAAGTCTTAGCAAACAACCAAAGAAAAAAAACAGATATGGGATTGTTCCAGGGGAATCTAAATGAATCTACGAATGCTATGTAAATGTGTAGAAGTGCATGTAAACTGTTATATGGTCGAGATCTGATTTATGAAAACTGATCACCTAAATAGTGTTTGGTATTATGATGGCATATGTCCTTTAAGCAATGTTTACTTTTTTAGCCGATTGGTTTAGTTTTTCTTGTAAAATTTTAGAAAGCTGCATAACCCTAACAAACGCATTTATTGGCTATTCTTCGATCATCAGCAACTAACTTTTAAAAACGTTCCGTCATAATAATTTTAACTGATTTGATCCATCTTTCAGTTTTTTCTTCTAACTCTAGTAATTATAGGGGGATGTGTGTTTACTTGCACTTATAACTTAATAGCCTTATTGCACATATAATTTAATTGCATTATTGGTTTCAAAAGACAGAATGATCTGAATGAATAAGTTTACTCATAGAAATTTTCAGAAGATGCTAGGTTTCATTTGTTTAACTAGACAGCTTTGTTTTCAAATAATTGCATAATATTCCCATGTTATTCTAGTGTATTTGACTTTTAATTGTCTCACGATTGTTGACACTAATTGCTAAATGCACTGATTGCTAGTGACGCCTTTTATTGAGACTTTGTGAAAGAAAAGTTTTCTACATACAACCTTAGAGCCGACACACTATTTATGTGATAGAAAACAATGTAACAATTCATTACGCTCTCTTAAAGCTTCTTTTGTTGAACTTGCTCCTTGAAGTGGTAAAGATTCCTTTACCGAGAGAGAGATATGCATCAACAGGTTCTGTTATCTAGGGGTTAAGTACCTAAATGCTCTTGGGAACTAACCTCGCTGTTGAGTAATATGTAGAACTTTTTTTTTTTAAATCTTTCCATCTGAGTGAAAGACCGGATCCGGCATCCTATGTAACCTGCATATGAATACAACAGGGGACATTCAAATAACAGAGGGAGCCTTTTTATTTGGATAATGACCTATTAGACTCGGAAGATACAAGGTGGAGATAAATTTGTTTTGATAGCAATCGAAGGTCAAAAGGCATTTGAACTAAAGTGAAAATTAATTTCGTGGTTTCTTATAGAAAAAACAAAACAAAAACTGAATTTTTCCAAGCAGCTAAATAATGGAAAGAAAACTTAACTGAGTCATTTCAGGAAGAACAATTTAATAATTTTTTTCTTTGCGAAATCTGCGAATGAAAGAAATGTATTTCTGTAATGATTTGTAATGGTTTTGCAATGTAGTTTTTTTCTCTCGTCCAAGCATGGCACTTTCCTTTTCTCTTTTTATCTATAAGTATTTCTACAGGATGGTTGGTTGGCTGTTTTTAGATCAGCACAGTCATCTTTTGCAACAGACCAGCTGAACAATTAAAAGTAAACGAATATAAATATAATATTTTAAAGGAAAAGTTGAAACACGTTTAAGATATTTATTTAGTCAATACGGAAACATATATGAATTGCCTATACAACTTCTCTTAATTTTTCTTTAATAATTACGCAATCAAACACACTCCTTTATAAATTTAGTGAAATTATACATGACTTTTTAGAGAGCTCATGCAGTACAAGTGTGTAAGTACTAATTGAAAAATTACTAAACAGCTACGATTTTTAGTCATTACTGTGTTGTAATATGGAAAGTAAAAATTTCTTGAATTATATATGATTACCTCTTCAGGGACGATAAAGTTAAAATGGAAAAAAATGACAAATGTTAACATATATGCAAATAAAAGTAATATACTTACATACGCAACAAATAAATAAATAAATGACTTAGCGAATATCTTCAAATATGTATTTTTCGTGTATGTTACCTAGATTGGATAACTGAACAGGAGTTTTAGACAAAATGAAAATTTTTCCTTATGGTTATAGCCAAGAATAGTTAACTAACACTTCTGCGAAGTTAAGTTAAAGACAAAAGTTTAACCGGAGTCTCTTATAAGGTGTGTATCTGGAATACAGAACATATATTGTTACATATTTAAAAGAATAAATGTAGTCCTCCATCAAGGGAAAAATAATTTTTAGATCAGTCTACTTTAAGCTTTACCTCAGCAGGATGGGGAAGAGGCTAGTTTCTCATATATTTAACGAGATTATGTAAATGAAAGAACTTATACATGTATAAACACATGTATTAAGGAAAAATAAAACAAAAATGACAAAGAATAATGATAAACGTCATAATGCAAGTTCCTCATAACAGATATGAAAACCCAAGAGAGACAAGAGGGTAGTTGATAAAACAGTTTATAGGACAACTTGAATAAAAGTTCTGAAAGCAATAAAACTGAAAAGATGAAAGTTATTGTTATAATAATTCATAAAAAATATGCTAAATATTTTTAAACGTAGATCTACTAGAATTATTTACATAGTAGATTTGAAGTTTTATAATTTAGAATTTCAGTTATTTCATAGAGAAAGGAATTTTACTTTGCTTAATTTTCGTGGAGCCCAGCTTTATTTTCAGTTACAATGATTTGAGTATTAATCAGTCAAAAATATGTAAAGTGATACATTTTACCAAGGGATAATTAATATGATGTATATGAAAAAACATTCTTGAGTGAATTTAAATATTATACATACACACACATAAACATACACACATACATACATACATATATACATACATACATATATATATATATATATATATATATATATATATATATATATATATATATATATATATATATATATATATATATAATATCAGTATTAAAAAATTACTTTATAATCCGTGTTATATGAACTCGAAAGTATAGTCACACAATTATTATTTTAGGGTAATTTAAATATGAACAGATTTATTTCAAAGGGAAAATGTTTTGAAATTAACAACAAAACCATAGTCATAAAAAGAATCAACAGTTTTTTAAAGTTTTTTAAATGAGGTTTGAGTTTTAAAGTTTTAATCTCTTACTCTGAATCAGTGTATGAAAAGCAAGCAGATTTACTTAAATGCCGATGAATATAATTATTCAACTAATTTATTTATTAATATTTTGAATATAATTATTATATTTAATAAAATCATTTTTAATTTCTTAGTTTTGCCTTAAAAAGGAAATTTCATTAACAGCAAGAGTAAAATTATCCTACCTGAAAAACAAACAAATAAAAAACAGCAACAAATTTTAGCCTTAAATAAGATAACTATTCTTCAAAATTTACAATACAATTTGGTATTTGCGAGGAATTGCCTTGTTTATCAGTAGTTAACCAGTTCTGTTTCACATTTTCCTGTCGCAAGAGTTGCATGACTTTCTTGGTTTCATAATCCTCTCGTTCTTAAGCATAGAAGAAACCAAAGCATGGAATTCTTCAAACGTCAACGGAGTATGAAAGAAGGTGTACCCGAGACAGAAGCAGATTATTTTGCTGCTAAAGCAAGCCGAGACTGTTAGTCGAAGGTATTGTGTACAATGATCGGCAAGTCATCAAACTGAACAAAAAAAAATGAAGCAGGCGAGAATTAGATAATAGTCTAATATAGAATTTGTTGTTGTCCATTCCAGAAATATGAGGTGTATTTCCTACCTTAGAGGTTGAATTATAAACAGTTTGAATTATAAACCATTGTCTTTAGCGGCCGGTGCTCGAATCACAAATCTCCCTATTTGTTGATTGGTGCAGAATGCAGTTATGCTGCTGAGGCTGTGTGATAAATTCTCTCCTTAAGCTTTCTCCTTAAGCTTTCTACCTTTATTCTCTCCTTTATCTTATTTCCTTCCTTTAGATGCTAATGATAAAGGATTTCAATTATTATATATTTATTGTTATATAATTATTCGACGCTGTACAATTTTTTTCCTTCATGAGTTATGTGTTACCTTAAGTAAACGGTTTATTATCGTATCAGTTTACAACTTTTTTAGCGCTGTTATAACGATTCTCTGCATAGTTGGGTCTCGAACCACAGATCTTTCTGTCTGAAGATGGGAGCATTATCCATGCATGCTACCTAGCTAATAAGAAGCATTCTCGTTTTGAATGCCTTTTCTCACAAAATAAAGTCCCGTCTTCTTTGAAAAGCTGATTTTTAGCTAAAACTTTGCTTTAAATTTACCACTGAATGGGAGGTTATAGAAGTGATAGGTCATGTTGCAACTTGAAATAACAAATTTACTTTACAACCTGCACAAACTAAATTATCTAAAAGTTTCAATTAACTATCAGATTCAGAGAAAATTGTTTGTAGTTACGATAGTGAGATTACTTAGTAGATAAAAAATTAAGACACAGCGTGATGCTGCATGAACGTCTCGTTGGAAAAAAGAATTCCCGAACTGAGATTAACGGAGGAAAATGACGAATGAAGCTAAGCTGGAAACATTTTTCAGAAGAGTCAAAGGATTAAAAGTAATTTTCGTTACTGAAAATAAAGTTAATTGAGACAGGATATTCACAAATATTGACATTCAAAAACAAAAGGTCGGTCATGATTTAAGAGTTTGTCAGGAATTATCTCTCAAATTATAAAAAGAGAAAGTATTGGTGCTTTTACATGAAAAATGCGTGATATATTGCATCCCTTTCACTTAAGCTACGTGACTTAGCTTTTATTTACCCGCAGAATAAAATCCTTGAATTGCATTCTACTTTTCTTTTAGATAAAGCTTCATTCGCGAGGAAAATATTGTGCTGACTTTATTATAAAAATAAGCTCTTAAAATTCTAAATTCTTTCTTAAATTATCTTCTAAAATTTTCTTAAACTATTAAATCTTCATTGTAAATATTTGAAACTTAATATATGTATAATTTAAGCGTTACTATAACGTCATCATGAAAGTAACTCTGTATCAGTGTGTTTTCCAATATTTTATATGCAATAGTATCCTGTTAAAGCGTAATAGTTTTGAGTATACTAAATTTTAAACATTTGTTTTTCTGCAAGACTTTCAGGAAGACACAACTTCTAAAAATTCGCGATAAAAATTCTAATTTATCATAAAAATTATGTAATAATAAAAATAATAATTTTATAATAAAAATAATATAATAATAAAAATTATAATTTTAAGACGCTGTGTGCTCCTGTTGTGTGCATTATATAGCAAATATTTTGTTTTTCTGGTTAAAAAAATATTTTGATAAACTACGTTGCAAGATATAAGAAAAAATATTTCCCTCACATTCATATTTATGATTTTTCATATCCTCTTGCTAGACCTGGTGATAGATAGTGAGACCAGGATTTCCTTCGTAGGTTCCCTTCGTAAGTTCGATAGGTCCTCGGGGGCTTGAGCACTTTGGTCTTTTGTGGGCTACAGTCACGCAAAAGTCAGTCACATTGCAAGAAAAAACTTTTCTCATGGATAAAAAAACTTTTCTCTTCATGTTCATTCTTCTTTTCTCAAGTGAACATGCATTGCCTCTAATAAGTTGTTATGCAATTTTTAAACCATACTAAAAATTTTATTTCACTAGTTTTTATTTTAATAGTCGCTATAAACATACTTCATGTTACTGTTCATTTGTAGATTTATTTTGACACTTTTCAATTAAAATAAAGGCATTTCATTGGCCAAAACTTTTTCCATATTAGATAGTACGAATTTGTCTTTCAAAGTATTCAAGAGGAAAACGTTTATAAGCAAAGAATTCTGTCAAGCAGCCTGTGCAGCAAATAATTCCTGTCATAATTAATGTCAAACCGGTACCTTAACATTTAAGTGAACATACGTTGCCTCCCACAAATTGTTATGCAATTTTTAAACCAAACTAAGAATTTTATTGCACTCGTTTTTACTTTAATAGTCGCTATAAACATAGTTCCGGTTACTGTTCATTTGTAGATTTATTTTGACACTTTTCCATTAAAATAAAGGCATTTCATTGGTCAAAACTTTTTTCCATATTGGATAGTACGAAATTGTCTAAAGTATTCAAGAGGAAAACGTTTCTAAGCAAAGAATTTTGTCAAGCAAATAATTCCTGTACCTATTTAATGTCATAATGGTACCTTAACATTTAAGTGAACATGCATTGCCTCTAACAAGTTGTTATGCAATTTTTAAACCATACTAAAAATTTTATTTCACTAGTTTTTATTTTAATAGTCGCTATAAACATACTTCATGTTACTGTTCATTTGTAGATTTATTTTGACACTTTTCTATTAAAATAAAGACAATTTCTACTGTTAAAAATTTTTTCTGTATTGGATACTACGAATTTCTCTTTCAAAGTATTCAAGAGGACGGCGTTTATAAGCATACAACAAAGAATTTTCTTTATACTCAGGAGAGTAATATAATAGTGTAAAATTTATCTATGAAAACAGAACTCTATATTGCACAGCAATTTAGAAATCTCGATATTGAATTTTCCATTTAGAATTAGCCTGAATTAAATCTTGATATGATCATATTTAGGAATGAGTAAACATAGAATCAGACTCTGATATATAATACTGTCTGGAAAATTTCTGCCAGACGTTTAAATTGATCGAAATGTATGGTGTTATGGTGAATTTTGAAATGCAAGCCCATAGAAATTTCAGTATTGGATTACTTAAAAAGTTAATAAGATATTCATTATAAAATCAAATTAAATCAGGGATGTTATCTAATTTTACGGCAACAAAATATTATAATTATTGTGGTCATTCAAGAATTCGGTCTATGAACGGATAAAGTTCCACGATTATAGTATAACATTTTCGAGGCATTCAGTCTAGATTTATCTAATTAGAGAGATTTCCCAAAATTAAAGTATGTTTAAAGAAATACATGCAAAGAATCATGACTTTAAAATGTTCCTAATGATAGTGGATCCTTGAACTTCTACAAAGTTTAATTCCATTAAAAAGAGAAATTTTAGTTTCTCTTTACATTTAAGTGAACATACGTTGCCTCCCACAAATTGTTATGCAATTTTTTAACCAAACTAAGAATTTTATTGCACTCGTTTTTACTTTAATAGTCGCTATAAACATAGTTCGTTATAAACATAAATTCTATCGAGATTTTCTAGTTTTCTAATCCTCTATATCCTTTTTTAATCTTGAAGTTTCCATTTACATCTTAATGTATGAAAATTTAAATGATGTACATCAAATTTAAAACATTTGAAAGAAAAATGAAAAAAAGGAAGTAAATATAAAGTTATCTTCCTGAAAAAAATATTTTGTGTATAATCTGTAATTCTTCATTATTTGCATTAAAGTACATCTAATATTTTTTTTATACAAGATAAAAATCTTTTTCTTAGTCAAAAGATTGTTGAATTTTCCCAAAGTTAAATTAAAAATTACCGAAAATGAATTTTGAAAAATTGTATGAAATAGGAGAAATCTTATAACTGTGATTTACTAGCATATTTCTAAACAGAATACTAAGTATTTAAGTAATTGAAAGATTGATGTTCGTATAAACATTTTACACTCCACATTCTTAAAAATTTCTACATTAAAAATTAAGGAATTCACGGTCCAAACAATGTCAATAGCTTTATAAACCTCCAAGAAAATGAGCCTTTTCTTCCTGAATAACAATGTCAGATATCAAACTGAAATTACACATCGATGCTGCTATTCATTAAGTCCCATTTTCATATCTATTCGAAATTCTCTGAGCAGCATATCCATTAAAATTGCATTTGTTGTTAGCAATTCTTTTTAACCTCGCTTATTCTCGAATTTCAAATCCCAAATAATTCGTTTAAGTCTCTAAGATGATTTCAAATGATGCTTTCAACTCGATAAGGATTTTTGTCACAAAGCTTCATTGATCCTGTGATTTGTTGAATAGATTACTAAAAAGTATAAATAAGAAGCGGTATATGTTCCGATTTCTAAAGCGTAAACTAAATAATCCTTGATTTTTCTCTTGTTATTATTTAAATAAATTGTTCTCAAAAAACGTGCATGCGTATTTTTTTTTAAAATGATAATCTTAATAGAAATTACGATAGCTTTTCAGAGGAAACTCACCAAAGAGATTAATCCATAACTAAAAATAATTTTTTCTATAGAAAAAAATTAACTTTAGCGGAAAATTTCCTCATAAAAATAAACAAAGTTGCTTAAATTAAAAATATTTTATTTCCATATTCGAAGTAATGAATTGGATTGAAAGTAAGATTTTTTTATGGATATCATAATGCATGGGCATTTTCATTGAAAGGCTGACTGCAAAATGAAGTTAACCGTACGGATAAAGTTGCTTTACTTTTACCATGTTTTTATTAGCTCGCTTTCTTGTGTGTTTGTGTGCTTGTCTCGTACAAATATTGCAATCGATTTTTAACTAACTTCCCGACTAGCTAGACATTTGAAACTTTTAGAATACCTCAGAACACGATGACAATGCATTTTAATACTTTTAGCCATCTTTAAGCAGAATTAAATCCATTTCCAGTTATTTTCAGTTAATTTTGTTTTGTAGACTGGTGCAGCCATCTATTGACCGGGACGGGAACGAAAAGTTAAACGCAAGTTAACTTCCTATTAACTTCATTTTATTTCAAGTTGATGGGATAATTCATAAAAAAAAATTTTTTTAAGTATTTATTAATACATAGAATTGTGAAGTTTATATGATTCAACAGAAAATTTAAAAACATGGTATATAAAAAATTCTTTTTATCTTGTAATTATTATCAGCTTAGATCTATTTTATTGTAAATACGCTGAAGACACTCAGTGCTGAAAAAAAAGTAGAAACTTTGAGTAAACATACATAAAATCTACAAGAACCTGAACCGATTTCTTGAAATGAGTTAAGAAATAAAAATACGACCGCAAAATTTCGTGTTCCGAAAGCCAAGAACTAGGAACTTTTAATCAGACAGAATAAAATCTGATTTAGTTAAAAATCCTTTTATATATTTTATCTAAAAGTTTCGAAATATTATTAACGAATAAAGCATTATGGGTCTCATACGTATGATGACGTGGTAGTACATAGCAGTGGGTATCAAACTTTAAATTGCATCTCTTGATCATGACTAGAAAACTAATACCCCCCAAGAATAAAATTATATTTAAACCCCATATTTAAAAATATTCTCAACAATTCAAACTATTTTCGGCCGTTTTTTTATGTAATTAAGGCTGCTATGTACTAACCCCATTGGATTCGCTCACCTCAATGATAACCTATGGAGAAAATTTGTCCACGGATTGCCGACTTGGATTCAAAGATTTTTTTAAAAAAAATTGTACTCCGTCATAGAGAAAGAAATTTTACATTTGTCTACATTTTTCGTTTTTTTAAATGCAATTCAATATTTTAAAATTTAAATAATTCGGGGAAAATCTGGTATAGTGTGTTTTAAACGATCATAAATTCCTTCGGTGGACGAAATTTATAAAATGAATCCTGTAGAGCTTTGCAGAAAAGTCAAGGCTATCTGACAATACCAATTTTATTTGATTATCAGCATTTATGCATCTGTAAATAGTTGACAAAATATATTTTAAATAAAAAATTTAGGGGCAGCGCTTAACCCCCCTATATAGAGAGAGCCATTACAATCCCTCAAAATGTCAATCCTAAGGGGGGTGGAATTCTCGAACTGTCAACTGGACTCCTCCCACCACAAGAGTCTGCAAGAAGAGGAAAAGGGAAATACGATTTTTTTCTTAGTACATAGCATCCTTAAGGAAACATATGTGTAATTGAAATACATTACATGAAAGAAATGTAATGAACGCGAGAAAACTATTTTTTATCTCTATAATACACTATCTACCAATAAGTATTTGGACACCTGTGATAGAAAAGAAAAACAAAATTTATTCATATTCAATAATTGGTAGAGCCTCCACAAGAGGCAATTACAGCCTCAAGCCTCCAGGGCATGCTTTCCAAGTCCTTGTATGAAGGCTAGTGGTATTTTCTTCCACTGGACTTGGAGAAGACGTGCAAGTTCCTTCATCGATTTTGGACGGTTGTTGCACCCCTGAATTCGGAGATCCAACTCGTCCCAGAGGTTCTCGATAGGGTTCAGGTCTGGGCTGTGAGCAGGCCAGTTCATTCGGATAACCTCATTGTTACCATACCAATCTATGGTGGAGCTCGCAACATGACAGTTGGCGTTGTCGTCCTGGAAGCAACATGGGTCCAACCCCAAAAATTGCCACAACTTCTGAAGCCCACTGTAATCCAAAATAGTGCAGTAGGCGTCGGAGTTGAACTTACCATGAATTGAGACCAAGGGTCCCATTCCATACCAGGAGAAACAACTCAGACCACAATTTCACCTCTGCCGAACTTTACTGTTGTCACAATGCATTCTGACAGGAGGCGTATTCCAGGCAGACGCCAAACTCAAACCCTGCCATCCAAACGGTATAGGGTGAACCTTGATTTGCCCCTCCAGAGAACCCATTTACACTTATCTACGGTCCCCTTTCGATGGGCTTTGCACCACATTAACCGAACAGCACGGTTGTATTTTAAGATCAAAGGCTTAAGGGCGGCAGTACGACCATGAAAACCAAGCAGATGTGCTTCTTTACGGATGGTATTCATCAAAGCAACACTCCCGGATGCCTGTTGAAACTCCTGGAGTATGTGGGCCATCGGTTAGGTGCGGTTCTTCCGAATTTCTCTGGACAGCACCCGTCGGTCTCTATCTCCCAGTTTCGTGGGTTTGCCGACTCGGAGCACATTCCAACTATTACCGCTCACCTTCCACGCCTGAATCACATAGGCCACTGTCGATTTTGGGTAATTCAGCTCGCTAGATATGTCCCTTAAGGATCGGCCATTTGTGTGATACCAGACGATTACACCTTTCTCGAAATCAGATAACTCTGCACTTCCTGGCATCTTGCATGCGACTAATGCCAATGTTGTTTCTTACACGATATTTAACGGCGGAGGGCGTGACGTATATCAGGACCGCAGATATCGTCCTTTGCATGGGTGTCCAAATACTTATTGGTAGATAGTGTATCTTTTCTTGAAAATCATGACCAGAAAAAAATTAGAAAATTGTAGGTAGAAATGTTTCTTTCTTTTCCAGGAATTATTGTAAATGGATTTAAAGGGCAGAACAAAAATTAGTTTGGACAGAAATGTTTTCTAATCAAAAGTTTTATAGTATCTTTGTAGAGGGCAGATTAGGAATTCTCAAGGATTTTTTCAGTAAGAGGTTTGTACCTGAATGCCTTCATATAGATTTATGCTGAGAAGCCACCTCTAAATTTTTTTCTTTTGTCAGTAGGAAATTAAAGGAATGAACTATGTAATTATTACCAACTAGTAATGCAATTCTTACAAGCTTTTCAGGTAATCAAACAGAAAATTACAGTCACATTTGGTTCGCTCATCATTAATTCAGTTTTACGTAGCTTGCTTAAAAAATAACTGGCATACCCTATGAATACCTGAGTTTGAGAAGTCAGTGGTTAAGGCATGCATTCAAACAGCGGAAGATTCGATACACAATTCCTGGATCATTTAGGTTATTTTAAGGGAAACTGGTACCATTTGAAAGACGAAAAATGATATTTATATGTTTCAATTTTTTCTTTAAACTTATGCATTGACATCTGTTTTATATTGAAATGAAGCTTTGTGATGATCTTATGATTACAAACGTTGTAAAAGGGATTTATATCATTTTACGATAACATTTTCTTGCGAGCTTGAATCGCCTCATTCATTTCTCTAAAATATAATTTAGATAAAAGGAAATGTCCGCAACTGTAACTATCAATAGAATATAGTTTAAATGGGCTTTCACCCACCCAGAGTTATTATTTTGAATAATACAAAAAACAAAAGTTTTTTCAAAGCCAAATTTTCAATACATGCTATCATTTATAATATTTTTCAGTAAATAATTCTGTTTCTATCCCTGATTTTTGGGCCAATTCCTGAGGTAACTCGCCATCTCAAAGAAGGAAATATCATGAGATGAATACATAAGGTAAATGCAAACCAAACAATAAAAGTTTCTGATTACGACATAGCAAATAACTCTAAAATTTATTTTGCACTATAAATATATTACAAATCCCTTTTTTTGTTAAAAATAACACTGTCAAACAGCAAACTTTAATGATATACAGAAAGATTATTAAAAGTAGTCATATATAAAAATCCTTCAAAGAGAACTGCGTGGCCTGAGGGCGAAAACAAAATGTGACTCAGAATGTATGGCAGAGAGTGAGTGGTTATAGGAGTCAGGTCCCTCACAGTATCTTTCAGGTGGATAAGAATGTAAAGTTTATTCGAAAACACACGCCTTGGTAATATAGCGGCTAGCCCTTTCTTTTACTGGAAGGTTCCAGACTGAATATTTAAATTACCTAAACCGCTTTCACGTAAAATTAATAATGAGAATATTTGATATATGGTATAGATTATGTAGTTTCAGAGGATTATTAACTTCCGTTTTTCCATACAATGAGAAATATTGAATTCTACATATAATTCAAAATGATTTTTATGAAATAAGAATTCAACAAGTTTAAACAGTTTTTTCCTATTCGCCTCTTTTACCTGCATACTTACTATAATATATATATATATATACATATATGTATATATATATATATATATATACACAGTGCGTCAAATAAGTTTTAAGACTCGTCTCAGAGCGCAGGTTGTAAAGGCGCTGTTAGTGTAAATCCGCATGCGTCATAACGTCCATCGTCTACTGGCACACTGCTAACGAGTTGTGCGCATTTCGTTAAGTAGTTGAGAGAAGTCGAGCGTTTATTGCAGAAGTGAATTTTTTTCATGTTGATTTTTTCAGATGGAGCAAAGAGCTGAAATTAAATTTAACGCAAAACTTGGTAAAAGTGCTTCGGAAACATACCAACTCATGAAACAAGTTTACGGTGACTGTTGTTTAAGTAGATCAAATGTTTTTGTGTGGCACAAATGTTTTTTGGACGGAAGAGATACGGTAGAAGATGATCAGCTTAGTGGAAGACCAATTTCATCTAGGACACCTGAATTTATTGAGAAAGTACGAAATTTCGTAACAAACGATCGCTGTGCATCACTGAGAATGATGGAAGACTCTTTAAATATCATCAAAGATACAATTCGAACCATCCTGCATGAAGATTTGGGCAAAACAAAAGTGTGTGCTAACTTTGTTCCACACACTTTAACCCCTGAACAAAAAGCAATGAGAAGTGCACATCACGGAGATATTATTTCAGCCGCTGAAAACGATCCAAACTTCTTGAAGTCCATTGTTACAGGTGATGAAACCTGGTGTTTCCAATATGATTCTGAAACAAAACGAAAATGTGCGGAATGGAAGTCACCAAATTCACCGCAAGCCAAAAAAAACAAGAAAAGCTCCATCCAAAATCAAAACAATGCTCATTACATTCTTCGATAGTAAAGGTATTATCCACAAAGAATTTGTTCCAACTGGACAAACAATTACAGGTCAACACTACTTAGCTGTTTTAAAGCGTTTGATGGCCAGAATTCGTCGCATTCGTCCAGACTATAGGACTGAAAGCAGTTGGTGTTTGTTACACGACAATGCACCCAGTTATTACTTCCCTTATTGTTCGTCGATTTTTGGCAAAAAATAATGTCTGTGTGTTGAACCATCCACCATATTCACCTGATTTAGCAACCTGTGACTACTCCTTATTCCCAAAACTTATAATGAAGTTAAAAGGGTGTTATTTTGAGGATATTTTGACCAAACAAGAAGCTTCGACGCGTGCTTTGCATGCCATTCCACAAAGTGATTTATAACAGGCGTTCGATTCATTAATAAATCGCTGTAAAAAGTGAAAAACCAAAACAGGTATTAATAAGATAAAAAACCAAAACAGGTATTAATTTCTTGTTTCTATTTCTTTTTACAGACCCAGTCTTAAAACTTATTTGACGCACTGTGTATATATATATATATATATATAATATATGTATGTATATATATATATATATATATATATATATATATATATATATATATATATATATATATATATATATATATATACAGTGGAATCTCGAACTATCGTTTTTCAAAAGACCGACTAAACTGAACGATAAATGCGGGAAACATGACATAGAAATATGATAGTCGAGACTGGGTGGAATAAACAACAAATACGGGAAAGCGATGATTCGGGGAACGATCGATCGAGATTCCACTGTATATATATATATATATATATATATATATATATATATATATATATATATATATGACAATTTTTACAAAAAAGGGTATTTTCTGGAACTATGAAATTACAAAATTATTTCCCAATCATAGAAGCTTAAGTGCCAATTTTCCTGAAAACAACACTTTTGGGTATTTATTTTTTGTAAAATGCTAAGCACTTCACTACTAGAGCTGAGCTTTAAGAAAAATTGCATTTATATATCCTCATGCGTCATCCATTAAAAATAATCGCATTATTTTTAGTCTAATTTTAATTATATTTTTGAAAACTACCTCTTTAACGGCATGGTTTTTTTTAAAAAAGATAAAGGGTATACGAATGGGTAATAGCTTTACTAGCACCTTTGCAAACATTTTCTTACATTCTTACGAAAGTAAATTTCTTAAATTAAATTAAGTTTCCGGGTTTAGGTATATTGATGACCTTAGAATTTTCGACTGTAACGATTTGTAATTTCTAAATAAAATCTACCCAAATGAATTAACTTTATACAAAACTAATAAAGATAATCATTATGCAGCTTATTTTGGATATTAAGATAAAAATTCAAGATAGCGGAATTAAAACCACAATATATGATAAAAGATCAGATTTCAACTTTGAGGTTATTACGTTTACTAATTTCCATAGCAATTTAAAAAATAAAATTTGTTGTAATATCTTTCACTCACAACTACATAGATTAAAAGACATCTGCAATAACAGTGAGGATATTTTGGAGGCGTGTAATAGTTTCGAGGACTTCTGGTTTCGCAATTTCTTTCAATACTTGTTGCTTTAAATTTCAATTTGGTGTGGCGCTGTAGTTATGCTGCAGTGCTGCAGTTCTTAAGGTTAATTTACTGACTTTTAGTTAAATTGTCACTTCACAGTTTATCGGGATAGGGTTGAGTGTGCTTTTGCATTTATGTTCTATTCATGTGTGTTCATTTTAGATTGTATGTTCTATACTGCTACAGAATCTTGCATTTAAGAGTAAATGCAGGATTTCTGTTTATTTTCTTTTGATTTGAATATGTGTTTCCATGTGGAGATATCAGAGCCTTGGGATGTCTTTTGGCTAGACCTGCATTCTATTCAGAAAGTTCCCCCTTGAGGAAACTGATTCGGTTAGGCCTCCTGATGAAGAGACCGGTCGGTTGCTTCGTTATATGGTTTAGTTTTCGTATGTTCTTTCACTACTACTTAATCTTGCCTTTATGGTGTGTTTAGCTCTAAGTGCCGGATTTCTGTTTATTTCGTTTGACTGTCTTTGCATTCTTCCTGTTATATAATATCTTTTTCTGTTGAATTATTTACAATTTACAAGTTATACCTAAATTAATAACATTAAGAAGAAAATTAATGGGGATTTATGAGGTAACTTGAGAAAATTTTGATACAGAATCAGAATATGAGAAATTAAATAGTAATTCTTGGACATAAAAAATCATAAGTCTGATAAATTTTTGATAATATAGTAACTGCATTCTAAACTCATTCCTCACGAATTACATTCGGAGAAAGAGATTTTGAGAAGACATTCTGAGAGATGTATAAAATCTGAGCTAAAATTATACAATTCAAAACCCCATCTGAACCCCAAAGTAAATCTATGACAAATCGTGATAAGAGTTATTAAGCAGTTCCAGATTAAAATATTACTTTTCAACTTTATTATTCACTGTTTTAGTGCAAAGTAAAGCTATATAGAGCAACGAAATCCCACTTTAATACCTCAAAAATTCAATAGAATTTTTTATTTAAGCTATACAGAAGCTTATGATTGAATATTGTATTTCAATATTATTCTCTTTTTCAGTACAAAATAGATGACATAAATTCATTTGTTTTGTTCATGAATATTCCTTCAGTTTTCAGTTTCCGAGTCACATTTGAACTTTCATGTAATCTATACAGATATTGAAAATTACACTATTATTTTTCAACATTTATATTTATTTTCAAAGAAAAACAAGCTGTGTAAAGCAATTCCTCGAAATTCCTTCAATTTTTTTTTCAGTCAAAAGCTGTATGGTCGTTCTGATCCCATTACGGCAAACGTAAACAAATACGAAACACTGCCACTTGCCGAAGAAATTACCTTTCCAACCTTTTTCATGACCCCTATGAACTTGGCCTGGTTACTAAATTGAGAACGCGGCCATAGTTGTAACGGGTCTGGACGATAGAAAGAGAGCTGGCTATCTTTTACTTTAACTAAAATCCCTATTAACGATATTCTTCAATGACGTGAGGAATGAGTACAGACCCAAAGTTTAAAACACGTCCTACTTCGAGACCGGTTCGGAAACACTTCTGGGTGCTAAGTGGAATCATGGTCATTGCCAAGGGCTTGAGGATCGTGATGGAATACTAAAAAGGAAGAATCTAACCTCTGAACTTTTTGTTTGCATTCCAATGCTGCGAGACTGTGCATTGCATGAAAATTTTTACTAAGATTGTGTAACAAATATGTATTATAATATTTGTTTGTTCTTTTAAGCAATTGAAAAGGAGAGTGTCTATGCACATAAATTTACTTTTTTAAAGGAATTTAATTTCAAATTCAAATCTTTTCTTAAAATATCTGAATTGCTATGTAATTACAACAAAAAATGCTATTTTTTTGCTGTTAAGATTTATAACAACATTATTCGTCAGTTATTTTTCAATCTAGCGTTATAATTTTGTAAGATTCGACAAAACAACACTAAGATATTTAATTTGCTTTGTGAGGAATTAATCTATATGATAAATACTGACAAGAGACAAATATTATTTCAATCTAATAATAATAATTTTATTTGGTGACTCCAAACAAAATTGGAATATTTGTTTTAATTAGTTGTAATGAATGAAATCGAGGGATTTCTCTTAAAGTTCTTTAAAGACTATAGAGCATAATGAATGAAATCGAGGGATTTCTCTTAAAGTTCTCTAAAGGCTACACAGCATAAACAGAGCATATAGTTTGAAAAAGAAATAATTTTTTTAGTTTACAGAGATTATTACAGTTGTGATATACAATTTTCTCACTGGGAGAAAAAAAATATGTTTATGCATACGTATTTCAGGTTTTAAAGCTTCCCAACCATCCAGACTAATTTATTTTTTGTATTGTATTATAAATTTAATAGGTACAACACAAGTAGTTTTTTTATTAAACTTTATTAAGAGAGATGGAAGCAGTTACATGCTCTGAAATTTTTTTGAAAATGTTTCACTTCCCAGCTCCGTAAGACTCCATTGTAGATCAAATTGGCGCACCAAAAATTAATTTTTGCTACCATTCTACATGTGGTCAGTTCAGGTTTTTGTAATGTAAACCGCAAAAAGGACAATTGTTTAGATGTATGGTGGTAAGCAAACCAGTTTTTCTTTAAAGAGCGTGGCAAACATCGACCGTAGGAGAAATGATTTCAGGAGAAAAAATTTCAGTGTCCTCTAACAAGATTACAGATCTTGTAACAATTTTTCGACTTCTGCACGATGACATTTAGAGTCATCATAATCACTCAGCAAAGTTTGGTCTTTGGGCGTCGTGCAAAGGCGAAATATATAGCAATTAGCCGCATGCATTATCTAAACTAGGAACTGGTGAAGAGATTGTAGTGCACGCACATACATACACACCCACAAAGTAAATGGTAGGTAAAATATTTGCCTGAGATAAATCCCCTCGCTATATCATGTTATACTCCTAACACTTGATGATTTCCGGTCTTTAATATTCTGTTAATAATTCGGTTTTGGGTGGAAATGTCAAACTTTTCACAATTACAGATGTAATGATTTACACAAATACCATCTTACCTAGTTAATGATATCATTTACTGATTTTAAAATCTCATAAAAAACGATTGAAACTACTATAAATTGACTTACAGAGTATGTGAACTGGTGCGTTTGAGTCAAATAACTAATACGCGTGTTCATGGGCATACATAAATCTGGTTCAAAATAACGAGCACGAAAAATGGTCACTCAGGGAAAATTAAATGATTAGAATTGAAATTGACAGTTCTGGGTCTTTAATGACAGTAATTGGGGCTTTTCTAATTCAGGTTTTTTTACATCCCTGTACGAAGGGCGTGTTAAAACTATAACACACATTTAAAAACATAACACAATATTATTAAAAACATAAAAAAATGAGAAATATTTCTAAATAAATTGGAATATATATTTTAATGTAAAAAATTAACATGTAAAAATCAGAATGAAATATGAATAGCTATATAATATATATATATATATATATATGTGTGTGTGTGTGTGTGTGTGTGTGTGCCCAACGCACGTCGAACTGATATTCAATCTTTCCTTTTGTACATTCGAAGTCTTATAAAGCTACAATGACCTCTGTTACAGAATCCCTTAAGAACGTGAGAAAAGATTTCATATGAGCCTCATGTGATCTGCACAGCGATATGAGATCGTATTGTGGCATATTTACATAAAAAAATTTAAAAACGCTAGTTTTTACCAAAATCTGAAAATATTATGTTCGTATCACAAACAACCTCTTTTATATAGTTTTTGAATGCATCTAGGGCTTTAATGACGTAGTTTCAACATGAGATTATTGAACTTTTATTTAGTATCTTATCGTGATAAATGAATTTTTGATTAACAAAGCTGAAAGTCCTATTTAGGATTTTAATTCAACGAGTTTACAATAAAGATAATAATTTTGACTTTACAGGAACTACATTTGCTATTACATAACGGAATTTTACTTGCAAAATAGTATTTGCGAACTTCTGAGCAGATTCTATTATTCTGATCTATAACTAATATACGCTGAATTGTGAACACATCTCATGAACACACAGCTATAAGTTTTATAATTTTTACGAAGAAGGGGAAGGGAAATAAGACTTCCTTAGAACGTCGAGGTAGCTTAACAGAGCAAACGTCTGTCTCGAAAAGAGAAGTTCCGGATTCGCACCGGGTTTTGGCAGAAAAGCGTGACAGCAGCAATAAACTTTAGGTTACAAATCCTGATGGACCGTAGTGAAAATATGTAACATGTTGATGCAGAAAAAAATTGTGAATCTTTGAAAGAGAAAAAAAATAACATGAAAATCCAACATCTATATTGTTGATCTGGTAAAAAGCTTGGTGCAGAATCGAGAAAAGATGCAGTTTATGAAGTAAAAGATCGGAATATGCCTTTGAAATATGTTTTTAAGGAGTATAAGATTTCATTGTGACTGAATTATACTCGAGTATACCATATTAATGCTCCATTTGTAGGAAAGAGATCTAGTTCCTCTTCAAAAGCCCAAAATTCTTTGAATGCGAACTCATGCTATCGTGTTTGGTTATTGAGTGCAACTCCAGCCAAAGGCAGTCTCTATACGAAGACGTTATAAATATGATCTATTGACATAGTTGAAGTGGAATGTTCTGCAGGGATGCTTATAATTACAGTTGATGTAAATTGCATTGGTTTAGATACATTTAATGAGAACAGGGCGAAGAATCGAGGTTGTTTGGTAAAAACCACAAGAAATGAGAAATATGCTTTTTTCCAAACTAATTATTTTATCATCACTAAACAGAAAAAGGGAGAGATATATTTTCTCTTCAAAGCTCTAAATTCTCTGAATACGGAGTCTTACTGTCTTGTTTGGATTTTTTTTAATAATTCTGGCCAAAGGAATTGGCTTTACGTTGTCTTTACGTTGCCTTACTGTCTTGTTGTCTTACTGTCCTTACCGTCTTGTTCAGATTTTTTCAATAATTCTAGCCAAAGGAATTGTCTTTACGTTGGCTTACGCTGTAGACGTTCTCCTATTGTTGTATATAAAAATCTAAAGATTTCAGAGTTGTGCCCGGAATGTTTGTGATGACTGTTCATGTAAATTACATTGGTTTGTCCAGCTTTAAGCAGAACAGGGGGAAAATTGAGGTTAATCGGTATACAGGATCGTACGAAATGAGTAATGTGCTTTTGCCAACATAAGAATTTTATAATGACTCAAATATACACGTTCCCATACATATTAATGCTTTATTTCTAAGAAGAGAGATCTAGTTCCGCTCATTTCAAGTTTAGAAGCATCATACTAGTCGTGAAAAGAAAAAAGAAAAAAAGCAACAAAATGGAGTTGCTATCTTTCCCCCCTCTCAGCGTTTCAGACAGGTTAATGAATCAATAGCCTCTCACTTGAGATCGCAGACTGATGGCGATTCATTCTCTGATCGTCACACTGACCCAGTGCTAACCGCCGCTACAAAAAATGAGATCATGACCGCCGAAGACTCGTGTGAGAAGAATGAAAATCAGAACGATCCCAAAACGAAAAGATAACATAAACACAAAAAGATGATGATTTAACTCGATAGCTCGTGTCCAGTTACAGATAACATCAGGAGGAAGAGAAGCTTCCGCTGTTAGCTTGTTAAACGACGAGTATTCTTATAAGAAAACAGCACTTTTCTGTTAGCAATTAGTCTGCTATTTTTACTAGAAATTCTGTAGTGGATAATGAACCTGGGGAAGACCTGACATGAAATTAACTTCGTTGTTTCGTGATGATTTTGCTGATTTAGTTCCTCAACTCAAGATAATGAATGTAGCATGTTAAGGAAACATTCATTAAGGAGATTTTTATCGATATTTGTTGTTTTTTTTAAATGAACTGTCTTCACAAGAGTGCATGCAGGAATGATTGCAAAGCTTGTCAACATTTTGTCAATTAAAAAAAGAGCTATTTTCTTTACACGTTTCATAAAAACTTCTAAATAAGAACTAAAGATGTAACAAAAAATATGCACCATGGATTTAATATATATCGATTTTACTCGTACGTACGTACACACACACACACACACATATATATATATATATTTCCAACATGCCGTGTACTTTGTCTTAAGGACATTTCCTTATTAACATTGTGAATTTATTGGCCACTTTATTATGGTAACACCCTATAGGTGAGCCAACACTGTTCCCTATGACAGAACAGCACGGAATCATCCATGCCTTACACAGGATTCGTACCCAAGCCCATACCATGGAAGCCCGAAGTGCAAAACAAACAAACACACACACACACACACACACACACATATATATATATATATATATATATATATATATATATATATATATATATATATATATATATGCCAACATTTTAATCAAAATAAGGATTGTCTCTGAAAGATTTTAATCATACGATAAACACTTCTTGGTCTTTGGCAAGCAGCTTCAATCTCTTAATTCATAGTCCACCAGATAACTTGGCCCAAACAGCGAAATGAGAACATTTTTATCGATACTTGTTCGAGCTTTTTGAAATGATCGGATTTTCGCCTTAATCTAGCAGAATTAATAGAAAAGTATCACTTAATTTAGCCTTGTTTATTAACAGTAATAGAATAGAGAAATTTTTGTACGTGATTTTCTTAATTTATATTACAGTGGAACCTCGATCGATCGTTTTTGAAGGGATCTGTTGCACTGAACGATAAATGCGGGAAAATTATACATGCGGGAGCATAAGAAACATTTTCGTTGGAATTGGATGAAATAAACGACATATACGGGAAAACGATTATTCGGGAATCGACCGATCGAGGTTCTACTGTATGTATGTATCTGTGTATATAAAATCGAACACTATTATAGCGAATCCGGTGTATAATGAACTGACGGATATAACGAACAAAAATTTTGGTCTCGCCGTTTTCCTATTGTACGTAATTTAATTAGTATTGTGTCAGTTTAATGTAATCGATTTTAGTAGATTTAATTCCTTAATGATCATTTTTAATAGATTTTATCATTATTTTAATACATCATCATTTAATACACATTGCAACTAATGAGTTATACATTTTGTGAACTCTAGCATTTTTCTTAACGGTTCGGATATAGCGAACCACCGGATAAAGCGAACAAAACCTTTCGTCCCTTGAAGTTCGTTATAACGGGGTTCGACTGTGTGTATATATATATATATATATATAAATAAAAATTGATCATAACATATGTATGCATACATAGAATTTAATGATTCTTGAAGACGTAAATATTATAAATAAAGAATACGCAACAAACCTTATCCTCTTACTTTAAATATTTGCATTTCAGTATGCTGATTACTAGTAAAAAGATATTCATTTAAGTTTAATCATTAAAAACTTAAATAAATATGTTTTATTGTTTCTATTAAAATATTATTAAAAAAGTATGTTCATGTAATTTTTATTTTAGCATTGACTAAGTATGTTTTCCTCACCCAAAAATAAGCTATCGAAAACTGAAAGAGGAAATCGAACACGGTCTCCTAACCACAAGATCTGTATTCCTTTTACTACTAAACTATTTTCACGAAACGTTATTTTCAATTAATTTCCTCACATATTCACCTCAATTTTGAGGCCAACAGCATAGCTACACTGTTCATATCACTATTTTTGGGGGCATTTTTAACTAATAAATCGAAAATGCTGATTTCTTTTCATGATGAATATTTGACATATGTTCTTTTAAAAAATTTGGCACTACTTTAACAACTACTAGCCAGGACCGAGAGGTGGACTCGGGTCTCTATACCTCAAGCCTGTATTCTACCAATTGAACGATCATGGTAGGGAGCGAAAATTTTATTTTCATTGCCCCAATAAACATTACTTGCAGATAATATTTTCAAATATTATTTTTAATTGAATGGGTTTCTTTAAATATTTTATTCTAAAGAATACTGGAGTGTTCTACAATAACTTAAACAACGAACACATCCCTTTTAAAATTTTATGTTTTGAAAAATCTTATAAAATAAATAATTATTACCGTAATTTACTTTTGACGAAAGACTAACAATTTTTACCTGTATAAATAACGCATAATTTACTTCACTCTTCTAGAGCACTATTTCAGGTTTTTTTTTTTTTAGTGTAGGTTCGGCTGTGAAACACTTTTGTCGCTAGTGCATTTTTACCCGCTCGATGGCAAACTCATTTATTTCGAATTCCATCTGTAAACAAAATACTCTGCAGAATGTTTACCGTTGAAATTCGGATAAAATATTTGTTCTCGGTACGGAAAAGAAGAATAAATTTGTATCTGCCTTAAAAATTTGATTTGCTCTCTTTTAAAATGGAATGTCACAAAATTCGAAAAATGAAACATAAATTACATAATTTATTAGTGTAACATATAAATATAATATATTTGCATATAAATATTTGCATATTTACGTATATTTGAATATAAATGCAATTCTGATTCTGTGTTTATATTCAGCCGAAAAAGAAGATTAAGAAAGTTAACACATTAAAAAAATTTTTTAACTGACACGCACACAAATGTAAAAATATGTTTATATATTAATGAATATGTTTAAGAATATCTTTACATTTTTTCACTATATCTATTGCATTTATTACCAAACACCATAACACATTTAATGCCGATTTTATATATACATACATACATACATACATACATATATATATATATACATATATATATATATATATAAATATATATATATATATATATATATATATATATATATATATATATATACATATATATATATATACTAGCTGAAAACCCGCGCTTCGCTACGGAGTACATTCAAATTAAATACAAAGGTCAACGTATCCAATTTATGCCAAAAAATAAATATATATATTTATAATAAATGCGATGATCAATGTATACAATTGATGTAAAATATATATCTATCTATATATGTATATTTATAAAAAAATCGTAAGGGATATGCATTTTTTTGGATAATATCCAATCGTCTGCTGCATTAGAAAGAGAAAAAAAAATTTTTTTTTGTCTCTTTAGTTGTTACGCACGTGACGATAAATTTATTGAAAGTACCAGAAAAAGAAATCACGTGATCAGCATTTAATAAATTAAATTCTAAAAATTAATCTTTAAAAATTCACCAAAAATCAGGAAATGGAGGTAAAAATTCGAAAAAAATTTCATTTTGAAGGAATTTTTATGATCTTTCTCGTGATATAAATTTTCTAACCCTCAATGTATTATTTTAAATGCAAACGTAAAAAAAGTTTAAAATACAGCTTAAAAATTTAATTTAAAAAAATCTAAGAAGAATTTTTGAAAAATCTCTCTTAGTGCACCCCTACACTATTAGAAGATTCGCCATGCAAAATTTCATCCCTTTAGGTCCAGCGGTTTGGTCTGTCCGTTGTATGTCAGTCAGTCAGTGAATGAATGAATGAATGAATGAGTCAGTTACGGAACTGTTTTATATATATATATATATATATATATATATATATATATATATATATATATATATATATATATATTATACCCCTTACATCACGTCCTTAAATTATAACCTGAAAGTGAAAACTTGTTCATATTTACACGGCTGGAGCTA
>OU015501.1:76973438-77015938 GCA_907164885.2 Dolomedes plantarius
GAGCTGGTTCATCTCAGGATACTAGAAGGAAATAGTTCTTTGGGATGTTCTTTGAGTTTCCAGCCTAATCAGAAACTAAACAGTGGACGAAATGTCGAAAAAAAGGTTAGAGTAGGCAATATTTGGGACACCTACCTTATTTATCAAGCCTACCCAGTTTTATGCCCTCTACTTAAAAAATCACTTATAAGTAATCTTAGTTATGAGTTGTCATAAAAACAATGATCCTATAAATTAAGAGGATGTCAGTACAAGGGTAAGCGCCACATGTTGAAACTGATCTGACCATGCTACTTCGAACACAGTGAAAAAACGTCTGTTTTAGAAACATGGAAGTCATAAAAGTGTATCTAGCTGATTAGGTAATATGTTGAGTAATATTAAGTTTCCATAAAAGTTGTTGAAAAGTAATCTTTAGTTATGAGTTATCATAAAAACAATAATCCTATAAATTAAGAGGATGTCAGGACAAGGAAGTATCACATGTTGAAACTAATCTGACCATGCTACTTCGAACACAGTGAAAAAACTTCTGTCGTAGAACCATGGAAATCATAAAAATGTATCTAACTGATTAGTTTATATGTTGAGTAATATTAAGTTTCCATAAAAGTTGTTGAAAGTCTTGGAAGTAACTGACAAATTCTGTTTGAGATTCCAAGAAGAGACTCCATAGCAAACTGTAGAATGATAAAGGGTCACGATAATCTACAGGCACATTTGAATAAAATCGGAATAAAGGAAGCTGCATCCTGCCCGCTGTGGGATTCTGAATTATTCTGAACGCCGATCATTTAAATACCTGCGTGAAGTTATCAGCTGTTGCTGAGTCCAACGTTCCCACCAAATGGGCTGCTAATTCTTGATTCTACTGGACGTCGAGAGGGAAGATGGGCGAAATTCCGCCCTCTGGCAATAAATCGAAAAAAAAGTTTCCATTCGTTTATGCCCGGAAAGAGTTCTATCCTTACCATGGTTAAAGGGCCATTTGTTAAAGGGCGTATTTTATTTTAATACTAAGCTAAGGTTCTTAATATTTTTTTATCGATTTGATATAATGAATAATTTCACGAGAAATTAAAGAAAATAACTATTAGGTTTCTATACATATACTGACACGCATCATACGATAAACTTTTAATTAATAGATGAGATCACGTAAGTAATAGTTTAGTTAAAGAGTCTGAAATTCATTTGAATGTTACTACACACTTTATACCTAAGGAATCTTGGGGGGAAATTTTATCAGAGGGGTAAACTATAATTTTTTTTTAATATAGAGTGATTTCCATTAGACTAAATAAATCAGAAATTAGGGAATGCATATTTTTGGACTCAGTGGTAAACTTCATTACAGTTTAGTCATTAATCTGTTTTCTGTTGCTAATATAAGCATTCTCAAAAATGAAATTCATAGAGCAACATGGTTCGAAGAAAACATAATCTTAAATGTAGAAAACTTAATCGTTTATCCACTCATTCGAGAACAGGAATGGTGGAAAAAGAAAAAGGAAATTTGTTCTAGAGTAAATCCAAAGTATTCACTGACGCATATTCAGTTCTTTTGTGCAGTCTGGTTGTCATAGGAATGAAAAGAGATGAGATGTGTGTGGCATTCTATTAATCATTACGAGCACAGAGAAAACTTTACGCGTTTAAATGAAAATCCTTCTAGATTAGAGATAATGTGGTGTAGCAAAATTTTAAACCTAAGATATAATGAAATATTATAACTTATTAAATTATTCAGTGGGAAATTTTAATGTGTAACTTATTCTGCATACACATTGGAAGTATTTTAAATTATGTATTAATTTTCATTATAAGCTTACTGATTATAATCTTAAAATCGAGTTATCATTAATCGAGAGAAATGGGAAATTAATGAGTAATATTTTAGGTTATAAAATCAGTCATTGCACAAATGCTTTTAAAATCAAACAAAGTAATATGTTAACATTAACTAATAATACTTAACCATATCCATTATAACTAATTTTAAGTAATTCTAAATACAGTCTCTTTTCCAAAGTATAAATGTTTGCTTCTTTATTGCATGGAACATGGTAACTAATACTTGTCAGTATTAGTTACCATGTTCACTTTTGTTAGCAACAATGCATTTTGTACTGGTTTAAAAAACCTGGATGTTTTACACTAACAAAAAGAGCAAGCCTTTGTGCTGTTGGAATGACCGTCGACTGGGATTATTTATGATGTAAATTCCTTTACATTACTATGCTTTTTGACTAATACTTGGTACAGGCCAGAAGAATCACTTAACTGTGGTTACGTTAAAGAATATCTTGGTGAGTTATAAATGAATCAATTCCAAATGGAAGTTAATTCCATCTGCAGTATAAAGGAAGTTCTCTTAGGTTACTTAACAGCGAAGCAGATTTTTTTCTGTTGTAGGACAAATACACTGCTGGCCACTGTAAATGCAACACCCTGAAGGAAACATGCAAATAACATGAAATTTACAACATGCATTAGCGAGGGTGAGATATGCAAATGATTAGAATTTCAGCGCAGACGCACATCACACGCGCCGGTGGCACCACTTCAAAGCGCTATTTAAGGCTTGGAGATTTCGACGATTTCAAGTTCGGCAATTGTGTTTTTCTTGTGGTTTTTTCAAAAAAACGATCAATTATGCCTCGTCGAAAAAAGCGATCATCTTTTGATCAAGTATCCGAGTTCGACAGAGGAAGGATAGTGGCCTACCGAGATTGTGGATTATCTTTCAGGGAAATCGGTAGTCTTGTTGGACGAAACCAAACCACTGTAATGCGGAAATGTGATCGTTGGATGCAGGAGGGTACGACGGACCGGCGTGTTCGATCGCATCCACCTCAGCGCACCACTTCACGTGATGACAGGCAAATTGTGCGCATGGCAGTGACGGATAGCTCAGTCACATCACGAACCATAGCACAACACATGCAGTCTGTAACGCATCATCCAGTGTCTGCGCGTACCATTCGACGCCGTTTACAGCAGAGTGGTCTGTCCGGAAGACGTCCATTGCTTTGTCTACCCTTGACGCAAAACCACAGACGTCTCCGCCGCCAATGGTGCGATGACAGAAGGATGTGGACGGCAGAATGGAATGAAATTGTCTTTACTGACGAGTCACGCTTCTGTCTGCAACACCACGATGGTCGCATTCGAGTCTGGAGACACCGTGAAGAGAGGATGCTGAACAGCTGCATTATGCACCGCCACACTGGTCCTGCACCGGGTATTATGGTATGGGTTGGTATTGGATATCACTCTCGCACACCTCTAGTACGCATTGCCGGTACTTTAAACAGCCAGCGCTACATCTCCGAGGTGTTTGAGCCAGTTGTCCTTCCTTACCTTTAGGTCTTGCCCACAGCCATATTTCAACAGGATAATGCGCGACCACACGTGGCACGCATTGTCCAACGGTTTTTCGTCAATCGCCAGATTGAATTGCTTCCCTGGCCGCCTCGCTCTCCGGATCTTTCGCCGATAGAAAACATGTGGTCCATGGTCGCTCTACGATTGACCCAGATTCCATCCCCTGCTGCCACAGCAGATCAACTTTGGCAACGTGTGGAAGCTGCTTGGTCTGCTGTACCCCAAGAACTCATCCAAAGTCTCTTTGAATCAATGCGAGGCGTGTGGCAGCGGTGATCTCCAACAATGGCGGCTACTCTGGCTACTGATTTTGGCAGGAACCACACTTCACAGAAGTCTATAAATTTAATCATTTGATACTTGGTCAACATGTTATCTACAAAATAAACTTTGTTGTGATATCTCTTTTCTTTCTTGGTGTTGCAATTTGGGTGGCCAGCAGTGTAAAAGCTATCAGATGGTAAGTTACGGCAATTACGATTTTTTATAGAATGAATATATATATATATACAATGAATGTATATATATATATATATACACACATACGTGTGTATAATCCGTCCCCCTCTAAGTTGACCCATCATGAGGGAGAATGTCCACTGTAACTGAAGAAAGTTTACTCACACAGTAAATGTCATAGAAAATTGTACTTTTTACTGTAACAGATAATTCCATGTTTGGTATAGCATTTTTCATTCCTGACACTATCTCACTTTTAGTTTTAATATATTTAGAGAATATTTCTTCCGAACTCCATAACCGTCATGGTTAAAGTTATTCTTGATTTCAAAATCGTATTATCCTTTACAAAAGATTTCACCCTTGAACTTTATTTCTGATTTTTTTCATAATAGAGCTAGAATGAAGTTGAAATGATTCTAACCCACACATGCCATTTGAAAAGTGGGAGTATTAAAATCAAAGTGATCTAGTCATACCACTTTCCCTCTTTTCTGCGTTTAGATTAGTCCAAATCAGTGTTGCATAGTGTTAAGTGTTTAAAGAAACTTTATTTTCAATGAAAATACGAAAGCAGTTATGGAGGTTTATATAATTTTCCACTAACATGTTTGCTGTTTTTGAACCAAATTGAATTTATAATACTTGGAAATATACTTTGAAATATCTTAGTTTTCTGTGTTAATATGAAGAGCTGCATTACTTTAGTTTAGTTCAACATAGGGCATTTTATTGCTATAGATATCGATTTTTTATTGCCTTTATTTTTATATTATTTATCTGTACACAGATCCTGATTGTTTCATTAGTATAATATACCCTTACATTATTTAAGTATAGCGCTGGAGTTATTTATAATTATTCTATTTTGGATTACAATATTTATGGTATTTTTCTATTTCTAAATTTCTGGATTTTAATTTATACTATGTGAATGGCCAGTTTAATCATTTTTAAAATTTTCTTGATCATAAATACCTGGATTGGAGGGTATATTATTGGATTATATGGATAAGAATTCGTTCCTGTGTATATATATATATATGATTGTATAGTTTTCCCTATTTCTTTAAAGGATTTTTTTCATTCATGTTTCTATATTGTATTTATGTTGTATGATGTTACCATATCACCTCCCTGAGCAAGTGGTTTCTTCAGTATATCAGTTGCATTAAATCTGATCTTTTTCCCCTAAAATCAATAAAATTGTTTCAGTTACAGAGAGATATACAGGAATTGTACCTAGAATTATTTGTCTAGAACTTACAGAGTGAAGGCGGGGTTTAACCGATCTACTTTATTTTGCGACAATTCTCTGTGAACGGGAAATTACGAGATTTTATTTGGTTTACTTGTGATATGTGACAAACTTAAATACTACTTTAATTCAGTTAATTTAACTCTATACCCATGTGCTGTTAGCCTATATACAATGAAGTTCAACGTGTGTTCAGTTCCATAGGGAGCATTCGAGAAGTGTTTGATTAAGCGTTCATATTCTGTTTGGTTTTGTATAATACGTCATTAAGTATGCCCCATTTACTATAATCTTAGATGGATTAAGCTGTTAGTATGCATCAAGACACCAAGAAAGACAACTTAAAGTCATCTCAAGAAATATCTTATATTTCCGGGCAAAGTTACAGTTCAATAATATTAGCATCTACTTCAGTTAAAACCAACGACGTAGTTTTCTAATGAAATCGAGCAGCAGAAAATCCATTCTAACACCGAAAGTCGTTTTTTGGAGAAGTTAATTATAGTCATTTTGTTCTAAAAAAGGAGAGATTATGATAATGACCACTGGCATTACGTACAGAACATCATCTGTAAACTGATTGTGTTCCGAGCATTTTATGAAGCCATGAACCATTGTAGATATACCTGTTTCAACAGTAATCACTGCCTTGTGTACAATAGAGGTTATGATTATCATTACTTTCAAAGTAAATACATTAACGATAGTAAAATCTGAAATGTTTGCTTACACGCCCTAATAACAGTTTTTCATAGCTTACTTGAAAAGTTTGAATTAGATACAAAATTTTTGATGATGTAATAAACAAGAAAAATAACGCGAATAATAATTAAAAGTAATGCTTTGACTGTTTATAGTAAATTAATTCTTTGATAGCTCAAAAGAATGATAATTTCTCCCGCCATAAACCTAACGTCAAACATGGAGGACCATTAGTGCAGTTATACGAACTTTAAAATTTTTTGAGCATTCATATTTGTTTTTCTAATCTCGCGCAAAAAACCTGTGGGAAAAGATGTCTTTTCAAGAAAACTTACAAAAGGGAAGTGAAACATATTCATATTTCCTGCTAAGTAGTCAAGAAAAGATTTTCGGTCACTTACTACGGAGCGAGCGTTTTGTTGTTTCTAATCCCCTTGGAGTAGGAATGCCTACACAAAGTCCAAAATGACCTGGGTCCTTGACGAAGGGTAGTAAGCAGCTGCACTTTAAGGTGACTAGGGACGGTCAACCTCGTATTTTCAATTTTTCAATATTTTACTCTTATATACAAAATGAGAGCAATTAATATTCTTTCCTACTACTTTCAAGACAATTTGAATTGACAAATAAGTATTTTGTTGAATAATAAGACTTGTTTATCAAAACATTCTTAAAAAATGCTAGAATTTTTCAAAATGCTCCATGCGCATCACTTTTCTTTTGACTTGTTCCAAATTTCTCAGAATTGTTAATTGAGGTGTTTTCCACGAACCTGTGCATGATTATTTGAAACCATAAATATTTTTCAAATTTATAGACCTTGAAATAAAGCGAAAACATGTGAAAACATAAAGAATACAAAAGGCGCAGATTTAAAAATAATTATTTATGGCTTTAAGGTCATAGAAAAAAAAATCATTGCACAATTATGTTTATATATGTACAGTAAACTTATATTAAAAAAATTAAGGTTTTTAAATAATTTGGAATGTACTTGGAACATTTTGAAAAATGCTAGAAAATTTTGAAATTTTTTTTGAAAACCAGTCAATATTCTACAAAGAATCCTCATCTTGATTTCTAAGGGTCTTCAGTGTATTATAAAAAAAAGAATACAAATTGTTCTCTTTTTGGATATAAAGTTAAAAATTTTAAATTTAAAAATTCGAGTTTGAAGGTCCCTTGTCCCCTTAAGGAGAGGTTCCACTAGGGCTGAAGTCTGACTGGACGTCGAAGAACATCGGTCCCGTAATTATGAACCGAGTCAGGTGACGAGACCGGAACACTTGACCCCGCACCTCCCGAGGTAAATTTGAGAACTTGGAGGACACTGTAGCCACGATCTATTTTACGTGCCCCGGCCACCATTAGTGAACACGTCTGTGGATTTGCAGCGACGAGCATCGAACCCGGGACGTTCAGATCACTGGCTCGACGCCTTTGCCAACCGGCCCAGAGCGTTTTGTATTGTACACTTAACAATTGGCTGAATCAAAAACTTCTTTTATCGTTTCGAAAAAATAAAACGTGAATAAATATATGCAGATTGTTTTTAAAACATTTTAGTACCTTATACCCTGGTAAATTTTAGTATCTTATCCCCTTTCTAAGCGAAGGATTAGTCGTTTATTATAAAGTTAAGAATTTTTATCTTTGTTCTTTTAAAACGATCGACATTAGAACAATTCATAGCTCAACTCTCTTCATTGTAAGAAGATAAATACTACGCACTTGGTCCTATTCTCTGAATGGGTTAATGTCGTATAGTAAAAAGAGAAACAAATTCTCTGAACCTTATTTTGATTTTTTTTTATTGAAATAAATTCTGATAACTTGCAATAGTACGTTAGTCTTGAAGTAGATACTAATATTATTGAACAAATTCTCTGAATCTTATTTTGATTTTTTTTTGGTTGAAATAAATTCTAATTTGAAATTTAAGCTCCTAATAAAATGTTATAATTTACTATTAATATTATAGTAGTTTTGGGGTACACATCTCAGAATGATTGATATGGAATCTAAATATGGCGAATTTTGATGATAAAATTTGCTGCAATGTTATTAGCTTATTATTCTCATTTCAAACCGGAAATTAAAGTTAGCTGATATCATAAAAGTTTTTTTGATATAGGATTAATAGTGTTTATAGCACTTTAAGATTTACGAAGGTATTTTTGTCACAGAACTAGTAAATTTGAAAGTTTACTGGATTTAAAGGAAACAGACATATCTAATTTTTAAAAAATGTATTCTGACGCATTTATTGGGATTTTTGCAAACAAAATTGTTATATCTTTGTCTAAGTTTTTCATTACGATTTCACGAAAATATTGAAGAATTAGCTTTAAAAATGACGTATTTCTACAAATTCTGCTGAATTTGTCTATTTATGCTTTAGTTATTTCTTTATACAGTTTTCATTTGCAAATAAAAATCTCTTCTAGTTGAGGACACATTTGTTGAATAACGGTTTTATATATTTCATAAAGTTAAGAAATTAATATTATTGCAAATTATTTTTTATTGTTGAATGTATAGATTGTTTTATTTTTAGGAAAAGAAATATTTTATACACAAAACAAAAGTTTAATTTTTCATTATTTCAGTTAAATATTTCACTTATATTTTTGATTTAAAAAGATAAGCTTTCTTTTGTAAGGCAAAAAAAATTAAATATCATATTATTTTTTAAAGCCTGCTTGTACCACAAGAGAAAATATAGATAAATAATTCAAAACAGATGATAATATATGGCATATGTGCGCTATTTTTTGAGTTTCTTTCATGAGTGACTTCATCTTAGTTTTAAAATTAATTATATGACTAGTTGATACCCGTCAAAACATGACGGCTAGATAGTAAATAAATGTACTAATACACAAATTATACTCAACACATCATTTCCAAATGTTGAAAATCATAATAATGCGCAGAAACAAATTAATGTGTTTAAGCAGCCTCGTGCTTAGTGAGTATCTAAAGCCAGATTTAAATACGTCACTGAGCATGCGCAGAAAGCAATTTTTTTTAATTGTAAATTATCGCTAATTAAACAGTGCAAAATAATCAGCTTCCATGAGGTTTAATCTTATACTTCACAAACATAATTATCATAAAAATAAAAATAGCAGAGAGCAATCTAGAGAGACTCCTCGGAATAAACGTGTTTACCATTAAAACATGTCACTGAGCATGCGCAGAAATCAATTTTTAATTGTAAATTATCGCTAATTAATAGAAATTGCGTTATCTACAGATTACAGTCTTTTGTTTAAGACCAAAATGAAGTAAATTGATGCAGTAGTTTTCTCTCACGGACTGCCCAAAAAGTCGGCTTAGCAACTTAAATATATAGATGTTCAGATTTCAATTCTTTAATGCGAATAAAAAAATTTTAAGAGTAAAGGGACTTTAGAACTTATTTTTAACAGCCAAGACCCAATTGTAAATTATTGCGTTGTTTTTTAAATAAAAAAAACTTTATGTTTAAAAGAAACCGCAATAATTTTAAGTTTGGAGTTGTCTAAGAAAATTGTTTCTCCAAAGATAAATTCTTCTAAAAAATTTGTAAACATTTTACTTTCTGAAATTATGGTAAGGTTCATTGATGAAAAGTATCTTTGTTATAAAAAGTGTAAATTAAAAGACTGGTTTTCTGTACAACTTTCTACATGTTTCTTCATAGCCCATTTTAATTAACATTTCCTCTAGTCGGAATTACTTACGTTACTGTAAATTCTTTTTAGGAGTAAATGTGAACCAGCGAATAATTACTTCCAAGAAGAGCTACAGAGGCGCTATAAAGTCAGTGGTCCAGGGCCCCCAATGAGATATCGAGCAAAAGATGTGAGGATGAAGTTAATAAATGGTAGCACATATATAACAAGGTATCAACTCTCTTAAATACAATAAATCAGACATATATAGTTTATCTAGCCCCATGGGAATGGAAAGAATAAATGCGTTAAGTTTCATATCACCACGTGATGTACCTTTTTTTTACGGCAAGATTTCTAAAAGAATTTAAGTAGTATTCATTCTCAGATTTTGCAGCAGTAAGCGGACATAGTTTTTCCAGTTTAGCTTGATGAAGAATTAAAGAAAGTATATTATGTTAAATGTGTTTAAGGGGACTAACGACCCTTAAGTCGAGGAAATAAGGCATATTTTCATGCTTTTTGACTCTTTGTAACTATTTCAATTTACTCCTAATTTTTCCAAATTTTATGTATATGATAAATTGATATATTTATTTTAATAAACAAATTTTCAACTCTCAAAATAATTTAAAATTTTTGTTTTTAAAATGCTTTAGATATATCTTGTTTAATAAGCATTTTCATTAAAATAGTTCATAGTTCTGGCTTGCGCGCAGAACTATGAAATTAATTTTACACTTAAATGTATAATTCCTGTTTTATATTTAAAATAAATAATTCAAAATACAATTGAACATAAAACATTCAACATTAAAATATTTTTTTCATTTTTTTTTAAAACTGCTCAAAATATACTTAAAATTTCCTTAAATTTTTGCATTAATTTACCCCTGAAAAAATAAGAAAATGTGCAGTAATTGCAATAACTCTAGTTCAGACGCAATAAAATAACATGATTATGCAGTGATAAAAATTTCATTGAATTATGTTTCATAGTTTTTGAGATATCAGTTGTGGAATGATGCAAAATTACATTTTGAGAAAAATGTGTTTAAAATTTTCCTTACCATAAACTTGATCAGTAATTAAATATTTAGAATATCAATATCTCCGGAATTAAGAGGAATATTTTCATGCGGTTTGCTTTATTTTGTTCAGAAAGAATCAGGTTTTAACATTTTTTTTTTTCAAAAAAATCGAATGTTTTAAAGATTTAAGGGTAGTGAGTCCCCTTAAAGCAATCTTTGACACGGAGTGTAGCAACCATATTACGCAACATTGAGCATACTTGGTCAACTATTTGTTTTTTTAAGTGATAATGACCTGACTAAGAATTAAAACTTATTCATTTCTTGGCAACTTAGTAGGGTTTTTTACATGATTATTACGTCTCATTTTTAAAGATATTTTCTGTGATGTTATCTTTATTCAATCGGCTGTTTATGTGAAAGTTTGAATTATTCCAAATCACTTATATAAAAGTTGACTGTAATGCTCCAAAATCCAAGCATCCTATGGTCTAATTTTCTTTCTTTCTTTCTTTTGTTTCTTTCATTCGCATGAACTAACATTGATGTATTCTTTTTTGTTTTGGTGTATCATTTTATCGTGTATTTAGATTAAAGAAAAAATAAAAGGTTTGGAAAATGATTATTCTAAGTCTCGGAAAACTTTCATTCATTTCTAGTTCTGATAAAGGAGAAATATTTATTGCTTCTGTTTCTTTATATATTTGAATAAATTCATTAGTTTGTAGGAAAAAATTATAAGCTTTAAATATTATAGATAGTGTTGGATAAAATACTTCTTTAATTGCATTCTATCTTAATGGAATGTAAGGTAAGTTCCAGTGACGTTCATCTTAAGTTTCTAAGGAAATATATTCTAAGAAAAAATATTAAAGAAAAAACAGTCAACAATTTTGTCTTTACATTGGCTTTTAAAACATTCTTATAAATAACTCGGAACAGGCACATACAAAATTAAAATAGCAATCTATCAATATTATGCCGTAAAATGAAGCAGTACATAGGAGTATTTAGTTCCTTATATTTATTCATAAACTCTGTATTCCAGATATGAAATGAACGACCTTCACAAAGAATAGCAAAAATAATTAATATTTTCAATGATCAAAGGCATCACGTCTTTACGTGATGTCTTCGAAAATTGAAGCTAAAATGTCATTTTGTATGACTTCCCAGTTGTCAACTATTTTATATTGAAAATTGTCAATAATGCTCAGAGTCTATTTTTTTTTCATTTTGTCCTAGCAATTCCCATCTCAAAATAAGTACTATTTTCAGTTACTTAACAAAAGGAAACTTATGTTTTCCATATTGACGCATAGTGCATTCAACTAAATGTCTAACCTTAAAACTCCTTACAAAATTGGCAATCCTAATTGTTTCAGTGTGTATCAAAATATCATTTTTATCTCATGTTTAATAATCAGAGATTGTATTTGAATTCATTTATTTCAGATTCCTGAGAATTTTCAAATAGTTGGAAAACTTAAACGTCAGAGAAAATTCAAAATTACTAAACCTAGCGTGAGAAACACTTATGAATATAAGCAAACAAAATGAAATGATCGATAAAGAGAGTTCTATTTAAATGAGAAAAATAATTGTAAAGCATCTATCGAAATAGGAATTTTAGAACAGAAATATTCGTATCTGCATTTATTTTAATGAACATACTTTTGTTGATTATGTTAAATAGATGTTTTGAGTACTTATGAACAAAATCAACGAAGCACAGATTATGGAAATAACAATATTTGAGAAAATTTCGGATTAAAGTTATGTCCAAAGAAAGGTGCTACCATAAATAAATATTTATATCATGTTTGTCAAATATAGAAATTACCGAATATTTATTAAAGTGGAATTTTAGAGAAATTCTGTTGGTGTGAAATAATAAGAGTTGGAATAAAATGTAACATCTCAAATGCCTGATTTTTATCTAAATCTAAAGAAACAAAAAGTAAAAATAAATGATCCGTTTTCTAGGAGATTATCTTATTTTACATCTACGCTTTTGTTTTCTAAGAGATGATAAACAATAATTGCATCAGTATATTATATTTCTTCCGTTAAAAATATTAATGCACCAGTATATTACATTTCTTCCTTAAGGTAATACTGAATTCAAATTTTATTGAAATAATACAGTATTAAAATTGAAGAATTCTTTATATTTCTACTGTGAACAATGATTTAGCTTTAAAAATAAACGATCTTTGAACAGAAATCAATTATACATTTGTTATATAAAAGGTTATATTATAGTTGAAAATGTTTATACAAATAATTATATATTCTTCTAATTATAAATATGAAATTTCCTACAAAGAGTAAAATTTTACACATATATCAAACAACTAGAATTTATCTTTTCTTTGAAAATTTCAAATAATCATATTTCAAATTTGTTTATTATTTTAACGGTTATCTATGACTTTTATCATGGGGGAATTGAATATTCTAGGTTTTATTACATTTCAATAATAGTTAAAATTAAATCATTTTCAATTATGTCTCAAGCATTTAGTGAAGCCAACTGTTATTCCATTCTTTTGTATTTCTAATTTTAATATATTTAACTGATATCAAATCAAAATTCAAATCATTGAATCATTGCAGTTTAGCGATGTTCTTCTACTTTCATCAAAACATTATACTATACAAAAACCATGCTTCACATTTTTATGTAAAACAGTGGCAAAAGCATACAAATTCTGAAAGTATTTCTTTCCAATGAATTATAAATTTTAGTAATGTGCATGTAGTAAGATACGAAGTCATTACAATTTAGCTAATTATTTTATGTACCTGGTAACTCTAGAAGTCAGGCATTTTAGTCGTAAAAGTTGAAGGTTTCATTTGTTCGCAGAATAAATTTGTTTTGTATTTTATATTTAAAAATGTTTATATTTTAAGGAGCAGAATTTCAGAAGACAATCCCGGCTATTTTCAGCATAAAAAGTAGTATTTGAGGACTAGATCAAACATAATCGAAATTTTATGGTAAGACATTAAAGCTGAATAGGACTTGTCAGTAACATAATTTAAAATTCACGTGTCTGCAGGCTGAAATATTCAGCGAAGAATAAGGACTTTCAAAATATCTTCACTCAATGGCATTGGCTTTACTCCAGAATACAATTTTTACCTTTCTTTCTTCATAATTAGATTATCGAAAATTGGCCTTAATTTGGTTCTCAAGTGTATAATATGCCTTTTGCTCTCTGATGAGGTCTAGTATAATCTGAAAAGCGAGATTTTGCAGGGCTTCGTGTGCAAATAAAGTGACTTACTCTTGCTACTCATTCAGTACTAAAGAAAAGAACCGTTATCAATAGAGGATGTCTTATAGAACATCGTAAACACAAAGAAGTACAGAGGGCACAGACTGTTAAACCTTATTACCGACATTTTAACCTAAGATGGGATTGTTTGTAACTTCAAGTAACTATACCTGAAACATTTTGGATTTTTTTTCAGCTTTTTCTATTTTTATGACCCGCCCCTCAACTAAATTTTGAACTAGTCCAACTAAAACTTCAGTGAAAATGTCGTGTTCGTTTGTTATTTTGCGAGCTGTCTACTTCAATGCTTCCGATTGAGATCTTAGTCATGTCCTTTTTTCCCCCAAAGACAAGTAAATCTAAAAGTAATGAGACTTCTTTTGGTAATAATGCAGCTCCAAAATGCCTTATACAGAATAACAATGCAGTTCATGACACGCGGAAGGAACAATGCTTGACAGCATTTTCACGCTTGATTTTTGACATAGTATGTTGTTACTGCGGTGTTTCAATTACTCGTGAAACACGAACTGTCTTAAATTACTGAAGATTTAAAAGGAGATTTTTGTATTTCAGAGACCAACAGCTTTTGTTTGAAAGAATGTTTGACCTTGTGTCTTAGAACTGGAATTATCATCCTTTCAAATGACCTATCGTAATCGTGATTGTGAAATTTAGTACTTAGTCGTCACGTAAAGTGCTATTGCCGCCTTATATCAGCTTATCTAGCTCAAGCCTGTGACATTGGATCGGAATGCAATATCTTTCAAATGACCGCTTGTAGACCTAGTTTAAGCCGTTGTTCGTTAGTACCTTTGTTTTAAAGAATGAATAACATGTTTTACGTATTTTATATCGAGGTGTATGAAACATTTTATTGTAATCAATGCAGGCATTTGTGATCTAGTCAACTAAACGTTGAGTAATTACATTCTTTCAATGGTTTCACAGTAATCATTTGATTTATGAAAGATACTTAAACATTAACCTTAAAACCGTTATGACGAATATAAGAAACTTTATAATTTTAGAGCTCTGATGAATATAAGAAACTTTATAATTTTAGAGCTTTGACGGATAAGAAACTTTATAAATTTACTAACATCCTGGCTGATCTTTGCTAAAGTAATATAATCTGAGATTTCTGTTGCTCTAACTAATTACAGGATTGGCTCGGAATTTTGTTCATGTTGTTCAAAAGATGGGAGTGAACCATTCAGCGAAAAAATATATTTCATCTAAAAACTGCCAACTGCAGAAAAAATGACTTTTTAACAGAACAAAATATACAGAATATTAGTAAAAACAAAATATCAGGCTATGAAAAAGTGAAACATTGTGCTCGGTAAATCACACTCTTTAAGGGTTCCCAATACCAAATATATTACAGATTCAGATTCTTCAAGTATACTCGCAGCATTGCTTTATCTTAATTTATTCATTTACTTATAAAATTCACAAAACGCGTACTGGAAAGGTTATGGCCATTGTAGCTAATTTCCCATAGTGAGTACTTTTATATGCAAAACTTTTTGTTAATATTTGTTGCTATGTTAAAAGCCCTACTTTTTTGTTACTTTCTTACCGTAAAAAATGGCTTATTTGAAATCTTTCATATGAAAAAGTAAAATTTTAAAACATCCTCAAAAAGTCGCTTGTTTATTAATCGTTTTATGCTTTTTCCATGTATCTCTTGCTATGCAGAATACTTTATTTAGGGAAAATTTTAGAGCTCTTTCTTTTCACAACATCCTCCTGCCTATCTCGGGAATTTTCACCCGTTTTGGCTCAACTTCGCCGTTTAATTAGAGCCACAGAGAGCTCTGACTAGGAAAACTTGAATTACCATCACCCTAGAGAACAATTTAATTGGTTAACATCATTACTGAAAGAATGTTATAACAATGTCATTCTTCACTTGAACGATAAACCGGTGGTAGGCGTTCTTAGATGAAAGAATTCCTTGCATACGTGCATACATTTTACTCGTATTTACGTTAGATTTGGAGCAAAGTATCTAAATATCCCAGACTACAAATCATTCAATTCAAGGAAGGTCAAAATGGGGACTCAAAATCCCCCTGTCAATGAAAGAATAATTAAATTCGATTTTAGAGATGAACTGGCAGTTTGATTTTACTCAAACATAACTTTCCACCGTATGCTCATACTCCATGATTAAGTTCAATTGATAGAAATTTAAAAATCGGTTGTATAATTTTTTGTTGAGTATTAAATATTGTAAAGTATCAGTCTTATGTTATTAGAATTCTGTATAATTAAACAATTTCGTCTTCTGCTACTTTTAAAAACACAGTTCATATTAATTTAAAAATACATTTGTATGTATGCAGTTTGTTTTTAAACTAATAAATAACTTCTTTATCTTGAGCAGTTTTCATCTAAAATATCTTAAATTACGATCCAGAAACTTAAAAAGTTAACTTTTCATCTGGAACCTTTTTATTTTGCTCACATAAAGGAAATGTAGAGGTTTAAAGCAAATATTTTGGAATTTAAACTTTTCATTCCTCGCAGCTCCCCTCACTCAACAAGTGTGAGTAAACATAATAAATCTGAAAATCTTGGAGCATAATCAAACATACTAACGTTTCTCCTGAGATAGTTTAAAATGAATTTTCGAGACTGGAAAAAAAAGCGAAAAAATTCTTTGAAACAATTCAAGTTTGGAGGAATGTAAAATATACCTTAAACTTAACTTTTCTTCTTTGAAGCATAAATACTGTGACAGTTTTATTGAAGAGAAAATTAAATAAACTGGGCTGCGACAGATTCGAGTTTGATAAACGGAATTCACGCTTTAATCCTTCAATTTATCTTAAAATGTCAAAGAAATCGAATTAGGATGGAATTTTGTATGTTTTCCAACGTTCTCGGACCAAATTTTTTCTCGAAGTGTATTGATTTAGGGAGAAACACTTCAATACAAGGACTTTTTTTTGATTGAATAATTTCAGTCTCTTAATGCAATAACTGTAAGCTAAGTAAGTGAACTGGTTTTTAAAATAAAAATTTCAGATGCTAACATTTTCCCACTTTTATGCCCTATTTGATTTCTGCAGAAGTTAATTGTAACTAGCCCTGTAGAATCGGCAATACAATAAGTTGCATTATCAATTGATAATATATTAAATAATATACGAATATTTTTTTTAATTTTCATTAAAGTGATTAACAAATTATGGAATGAATAATAAATCCTTTTGTTTTGCAGTGCTGCAGATCAACAAAGTGTTATAAAATTTTTACAAAATACGACTTTTTCCATGAGGTTTTCACAAGCGTAAGCAGGACTGAGACTTAAAATATAGAGCATCTATGTTCATTATAATCTATGCAGAAATTTTCGAAAAAAGTTCAAGGTCGAAATCTTAAATCATATTATAGACCTTCAGTGTCATCGGTTTAAAGAATTAAAATGTTTCATGTGTTCGAACATCACATTTCTCATTTGTCTTTAAAATAATATCATGAATGTTAAAGTCACAATATAACAGCAACATTAGAATAATTCATAAACTTTTTACATGATATTGAGTGTCGTAAACGTAACTAACTTCAAAAACGACAAAGAGATTACGTTAAAAAGATTTATAAATGTAACGTATTTTTGGAGCTTTATAAGTATCAAATTATGTGTTTTGATATTTGAAGTACTCTGTTATTCTTTTTGTTAAATTACCAAGCAGACTATTAGTGCTTGAGAACAGAGACAAGAGTCTCTTGTCCAATTAATAAAGAGTTCTCTTCTCTCTTCCTTAATTCTCTTGTACAATTTAATAAAGAGTTCACTTTTTTCCTTCCTGTTTTATGAAGTAGGCGATCATAATTTACAATATTAATAATGCTATTCATATCAACCTATCTATAATCTTGCTCTCTCAAAATGAGCCTGTACTATTTCAACCGACAACAGGAAGTCCTAATCACTACTTAAAATTAAAATAAGAGCAATACTTTCTATTAATCAGAGAAAATAACCCTCAATATAGCAAAATTAGTTTTTTTAAATCTTTTAAATGTTTTTTGTCCGATGCCATAATTTTGTAGACAAATTTCAAGTTTCATATAGAAACTGAAGTTTATTTTTCAGAGAAATACTCGTAATTCTTTTTCACCTTACGACTGGCAGTAACTCTAGAATACTCGTATATATTGATTGAGAAGATTTGTTAAAGGTAACAGTTCAAGTGATTAGATAAGATGAAGTTATTATCGATAATTAATATTATTTTCTAACAAATTTTTCCGTTAAAATTGTCCCTTAGGCGGTATGATCGAGCAGTTAAAAGATTTAACACAGTTTTTTATGTTGCTTTATACATCACACAGTGACCATAAGTGTTGACATTGTGAAAGATTTTCGTCTCTCTAGGCTCAAAGTAAAATGAGAAGAGAGCCAGAACATTTCATTTACGGAATTAGAAATTGTAGATCTTTCCACTGAAAAAAATTGTTTCAGATGGAAACGTTTGAGGGGTTACTAAAATCTGTTCCTAGTTAAACGATAAAATCATCCGCAAGGCTTCATACAACTAATTAGGGTTGAGTTCCTGAATTCTTTAAATAAATTTGAAAATTAGCCCTGAATTCTTATTTTCTCTTTGCTCACTCTGATGTAGGTAATTTTTATTTCAGCATTAAATTAATTGTGTCATAACTTTTCTAATTCATATTTGCACTTATAAATATTTGTATACTTGTTTTTTCTAAAGAAAAAATGTTTCTGCTTTTCATTCTAATATTAACAATTATTTGAATTTATATTTTTTTTTTGTTTGGTATACATACAATGCCTCTTTATTATATTAAATAAGTATTTGCAAAGGGTGTCTTTTTTTAGAATCATGTACATGATAACACCTTTTTTCTCATTAATCCATAAACTTTTAATATGTATCATAAACTATCCCCCCTCCCTCCCACCATCACACATACACACATATACACATACACATACACACACACACAAATATTTCTTCTTTTGTCTTTGAAACGTTTTTTGGTATATTCACTTACTAGTGAATTTTATGTTTTTTTGTTAAGTACCAGAAACTTTAGTTGGATTGGGACTAACTGGCTTTATATTAGCAATCAATATAGAAGCATCGACAACTGAAGTTTTCATTTTTGTTTCCTTTCGTTAATACTATGATTATGGAAACGTAGACGGTGTTTCATAAATGCATAAAAGTAAATGCGGATTGTAAACTAAAGTAAATACCGGTTTCTACCAACTCCCCTCTCATTTTGACCCATATACAAGTAATTTTGATTTTTGAAGGTGTATTTGAATTCAGAATGAAATATTTTTTTTTAACTTGATCTATGCAATTATAGGAAAGTTGTTTCTTAGCTTTTATCTGTATCCATACGTCTATATTCCCCAGTGATTTAGTTACTTAAACAAAATACATTGATTTTTCGAAGTTTATTCCAGGTTTCAAATAATTTTATGAGAAACTGAGAAAGTTGTGCAATTTTTAAGAGCTTGTTTACAATTTAGACTGAATTTAGATGATAGCTGGAGTTATCTAAAATTTTTACTTTCCAGAAAGGCTTTTATTTTTGCTGAAAATGTAAATTAGGAGTATGAATGCAATCGATTTGCAATAGTAGGGAGACCTCACTACTGGAAACCCATACATGATATAAAATTTGTTATTTTATAATTGTATGAAAAACTTCTGCTTTCTGCTATTATTTATAAGAAAGAGTGAAAACACTACAACTTAAATGCTACTTGAACTGCCTGATGGTAATTTTGTGAAATGGGATCCACTTACCAGATCTGTATAATAAATTGTACTTGTACGCTCGATTAGTTGTTGACCCCACAGGTGACGATCCGCTAAGGGCTATAGCTGAGTCGGAATCACTGTGGTAACCAGATATGTCAGTACTGCTGTCATCATTGTCATCATCTCCAAAGTCCTTCATTAGTTCCAGAAGCTGTTGACAGCCCTGCGAAAATCTCATCAGCACTGATGCTACAACAGCATTAGAACTCATATCCTTTACTTCCTTTCGAAGTTGAGTATACTGGAATAGAGCATCTTTATCTGTTTCAATGCGCTTCTGCAGAATTCCTAGAAGAGTGTTCATAGTTTGATTATTCAAGGTCGGTTCAATGACGTTCAAAAGAGTTTTATTTTTTATTAATCTTTCTTGGATTTCATCTTGTCGAAGACTGAGCTGCCTTTGATGGCTGGCTTTGATTGGGGCAGGGCCGTGGGAGATGGATCTCGTGACAGGTTGTTTTGGGGCCAAGCTTAGTTCATCCAGCTTCTGAACTGCACTCTTGTATCTGTGAATCACTCTTTCAAATTCAAGTTTCAAGGCTTCGTGGAGATTCATAAGAGTATTTTCTGATGTTCCAACCATTCCATGTTGTCCAAGACCTTTGATTGATTTGTCAAGGGCACGCTTCCTGGTGCTGATTAATTTTTTCATTCTTGGCTCGGAAAGAACAATAACCTGAAATATAGAAATAATTTGAGTTATATAAATAAAGATATATACTTTAAAAATATGCTACACACACATGAACAAACAAACAAACAAACAAACAAACAAACAAACAAAAAAACAAACAAACAAACACACACACACACACACACACACACACACACATATATATATATATATATATATATATATATATATATATATGTATATATATATATATACTATATCATACTTAATCACAAGCATGTTTTTACTTATGATTAAGTTTGTTAGAGGCCATAATAATAATAGCCAACTTCAATATAGATGTTTTAAATAACAATAGCTTTCTTAATTTCTGTGTAAAAAAAATGCTGCACAACAATTTTATCATTAAAGGAAAATAATTTGTATGTGACATCTTACATATAATTTATCTAAAACTAATGAATTTTAACACTAGAGACTCCTGTGAAATTGGAAACAGAAGTACAAATAGACAAACATTACAAGAGTGTTTGATACAGAACTAATAAAATTTCTCTCTTCTCGAAAAGAAAATGACTTAAATTTTTAATTTAGAAATAAAAAAATAAGGACAGTATGTAATAAATTTAAGGGCGTAAACAGTTTTTGCTTTTGCACATAATAATGATAAAAATGCGTAGGTGAAGTTATAGGGAATAAATAATTCTTCGTTGCGTCTTCTGCATTTTTTTTAACGAAAAAATAGGACAACGTTTCTAATTAAAGTTGAAGGAAACGCAAATATGGGAATGAAGACGAAGATTTCTCCAAAAAAATATTCCAACAGTTACGCAAAGAGTATAATTAAATATTTTATCGAAAATGAATGTGAAGATACTTTGTAAAACAAGGCGTTAATGGACATGGCGCGTATTATTATTGATTTGCATAAAATGAATAAATGCTCCTTTCTCTAAAGCAGATGTCGCCTGTTAATGCATCTGCATGTTATTTTATACCAAAATATTTTAATTTTGTTCATACCCATTTATGGTAAGTCAAAATTTTACTCGTTAATGTTGGTCGTAGTAAAAAAGTAGTAGTTTTTGTTTGTTTTGACAATAATGGATGGAAATCTTTTACGAAAACCCCGAATTTAGATTTGCAAACACGGGAGTTATAGAGATAAATATACGCGCACACGCACATACATATATGAATGTGAAAACAGGGACATATATGTATCATACAAATATGTATGTTTTTATTGCGTATCTCAATATTGTATTATATCAAGAGATAGAAGGGTTTTCAGTTAAAAGTATTTAAATAACAGCCATATACTCCGAGATAAAAAATATATTTACTGCTTGAGAAGTATATGAAAGAGGTTGTGTATTACGCATGCCTAAATAAAATGTACTGTAAAATTCAGTAGAATATATATTGTGATAGAATAAGCATATGACACTATTTGAAAGTAGTGCATTATGACTGTCTCACTTTACATATCTAAAATTCCAAAACTTGCACACAGAATCTTGCGTAATGCTAAATCTCTTTGAAAGCATGGATACTATAGGGCGAGGCAAGATAGGCTGAGATCGGGATTTAGAGTGTAGGGTTCGGAAGAAATGAGAGAGGGAGTGAGTAGCTGGATATGCTTTGGAGGGCTGTTTTAGCCTGTTCTGTACAACCTTATTGTATAAAGATTTACAAATGAATAATGTATTTTAGCTGGGTGAGAATGAAATAGCTGCATCATTCCTCGGACTTCTCCCATTACTTAAGATGTCTTACAAGATTGTAATGAAAAAAACATTGTGAGCTTTCGTAATTCTCCAACTTTCAGTGGCTGTGGCAACCATTAGCCTGGTTTAATTTCTTATGTGCGATTAAAGAATATTCAGTACAATACTTATGAAACACTGTCTGTATATTATTTTCTCATTAATTGGTTTTCATAAATTTGTAAACCTCAATTGTAGAAGGGGCGTTTTAAATTACAGAAATGTTGGGAGGTTTTATACAGTAATACCTCACAAGCTTTCTGTAAGCTTTTCAGCTATTTAATAATTTTTTCTGGTAATTTACAGATTATAGTGAGGAAAAAAATATTCAGGTAGTCTCTTTTAACAAAACTACCGTGGGTTATTAACGTAGGATTACTTATCATTTCTTACCTCCCCCCCCCCTTTTTTTTGACTCATTTTGGTACTTTTCTGTTTAACTGTTTAATGCTTGCCCAAGCGATACAGACTGGGTTTGGCGCGCTGCCAAAATTATAACTCGCGACGAAGTACGTCTGAAATTTTGCTTTACCGCGGACCGTTATGGAGGAACGTAATCCCACTTTAAAAATATATGTTGAAGTATTCACATTTTCCCCCAAAGTTCTGAGAAAAATAAAATTGGACCTTTGCATTTCCATATGGTGTGTTGGTACAAAAGAACACTCCAGAAAAAAGCTTTTACTCAGATTATATGAAACTTCTGAGATGAAATTGGTTTTAGGGAACCTTAAAAGTAAATTAGGATTAATGCCCTACACCTGAGTTTCGCAATCAAGACAGTTAATCAAAATGAACGTCTTTTTTTCTCTCTCAGTGTAATGTGCAACATTTTTTGTGTTCTATAAAACCGAATTATCACTGAGTGCTAGGGAGTGAGCAAAGGATCATTAACCTGAAACAGTAATAGTGATAAAAATCTAATTTAAACTTTAATTCTTGTAGTTGGAATTAAATAAGGTTACAAATTGCCGATCATTTAATTTTTGATTTTGTTTTGAACTTGCAAACCGATTTTGAAAACAAGTAGTATGAATAATACATTACTGTTAAGAACTTGTAGACTAGAACTCATTTTTTTATAGAGGAAGTTTGTTTATTTATCTTCATGAATAACCCTCTTTTAAAAAAGCCATAGACGTGGGCTTATTAATTCAGTTCAACAACTGTGGGAATTCGAGGCTCTATATATTTAGGAGGTAACAATTTTAACGTAGGATTACGTTCCTCAATAACGGTCCTCCGGAAAGAAAAAATTCAGAGTCCGTCGCGAGTTATAATTTTGGGAGCGTGCCAAACCCAGTAGCAGTAAACAGTTAAACAGAAAATAACCAAAATGCATCAAAAAAAGAAAAAAAAACGAAAGAAAAGAGGTAAGCAACGATAAATAATTCTACGTTAATAACCCGCGGTAGTTTCGTTAGAAGAGACTACCTGAAATTTTTTTTAGAGCTTCTTGTTTATTTTGTATCAGATTTAAGTTTCCATCACTTATTAATTATTTTAAGAAACGTTGTTGCTATTTTGAAGTAATTATAGCACGCGCTATTTTGTCCTTGTTATAATATTTGTAAGTTTAATTTATTATTCTATTCCGGTGCACTGGATTGTTAAAAAAAAATTCAGAAAATTGTAGATCAACTTAGAAACAACTAAATTCTAACAACGACTATCAGACATTGGAGAACGGGACATGTATCTTTTAGTGCCAGATATGACGAGAATTTAGTTCAGGACCTTGAACAATTTGAAACTTTGTTTCATAACGAGTTTAAAAAAGTATCACATAAGTTATTTAGAAAAACACTCTGTTTTATCTTATTAATGCTTTATTAACAAAATATTCTTGGAATAAATTAAAATGCTCTTACATAACCACCGTATTCATATTAATACCCGTTCTAGGAGTTTTTGTGACAGGAAAACGCCAAGTTCGAGCAAAAAAACATATAAATCTCTTGATTTAAGATTTCTTAAGCAAAAATAGGTGAACCTTTTAATGTTCGAGAAATATATCATATAAAAATCTATGCGGCATACTGTGTCATATTTAGCGTTTAAGAATTTGTAAAGTAGTTTTTTTAACTCTTGATAATTTTTTACTACATTGAATAAGTTATACTGCACAGTTATGGAATATTTGTCATATTCCCTTAGATACTCCTGATTAAATTTTAGAGAACATTGTGTATAATAGCGCTATACGATTTGAAAAGATGAAATACTTTTAAATCGAGTTACTTTGTTAAAAAGATCAGAAAAAGTTGAGTTAAAGTGATCTTTGGAATACAATTTTTAAACTCTAAATTTCTAAACATCGAAAAGCTATTTCGTATGTTTCACCTTGACATGAGTTTCATTTTTTAATTAGGAAAAACAACTTATCAAAAATAAATATCTCCTTAATATGCATTTCAGAAAGTTTATAAAAAATGTTTAGTTAATTAGAAATAAGAATCTGTACGAAATAATTCGATATAAAATTTTGCGTTTTTTTTCAATTCAATTTGAGAACACTGCAATTAAATTCCAATTGAACAATTTATTTTTGTACATACATAGATAGAACCATTCATGGTAAATTTTCAGCTAGCATTTTATACATTCTCCGTTTCCGAGCATACATACGCACGTTACTAATCACGTAGCACTTTGCTTCATATAATTGATGATAAGTAATCAATACATATCTAGAAAATTTGTAATAATTTTTTCTGAAGTTTGTGTATGAAGATGTGTATTCAAAGTTATAATATTTCTTACAATAAGCGCTGACGCACAGGAGATCGATATATTTCCTGTTCCATTTTTCTTGTAGATGTGAATAGGAAAAATATTCGTAATGAAAACTAAAGTGTATTCTGCTATACTGCATACATAGTTATTTGAAACTTTATATTTTTTGTTCAAATAAATTCATGAAAAGGGCTAGTGATAAAGGTTTTCCACGTCTATTTCTGAAAGATATTTTAACCAAGTTTTTGGGAGCGTGTAACTGTGACTGTTATTGAGGCCATTTGGCTGTACCTGGTGTAGGGAGTGAGTGATGTGTATATAAAGTTGGTAGTTTTAGTGTTTGGTTCATTTAGTAATGGAATACATTGGGGTTTGTAGTAGGAATTGTTGTTAGTCTTTCTTATGCAATTCTTTCTTTAGTTTTAAGTATAATTTCAACTTCAAAAATACAGTTTGTGGAATTGTAGTGACCTCCGGGTGTGTTGCCGGGAGTGTTGCCTAGGGGGGTCACAACTAGGGTTTTCGATTTTGAGCAACTTTTTTTAAAACCCGGGTATCGGGTTTGATGGGTTTTTTAAATTTAAAACCCGGGTTTTCCCGGGTTTACTTGGTTGGTTCCAGGTAGTCAATAGCAAAGAACTAAAATAATAAATAATTTATTAGAAGCATTTAATTTATTTCAGAATTTCAAATATATAAAATAACAGTGAATAAATTTAATGTTAATTAACATATACATATATGTATAACATAAATATAAGTGGTATAAATATCTCATTTTTATAAAAATGCCTTACAACCATCTTTGCACTCAACGTATCATCATTGAGTAGGCTTCTGAGTTTATTAGCAAAGAGACCCATTACAGAAAATGCTCATTCTGCTTCCACCGAATTTGGTCGAATTGTTGTTTAAGACCTGAAAAGTTTATCTCGCATTTCAGGTCGGCTTATGGTTGCCCGAAACAACTCAATTTCTTTTATTATATATGAACCAGATTTTGATTTTTTATGATTTTCCTTATTATCATTCTCCTGCAGAAACATACTAAGCTCATCAGATAGAGACATTTCTTTAGTACAAGCACCAATACTCGTAGCATCATCTTCAATTCCATCTTTAACTCCCACCTCAACAGCTACTTCTGGTTCTGACTCTGACCCATTATCATTTACGTTGAATAATCGTTTTATAGAGGTTGTTGCCAGATCAAATATTTTATTTTAAAAATTTTACTACCAAACTCATCATATGATTGATCTTCGTTCCGCATTAAGGAATATAATTGGTATTCTACTGTATTAGATAAATAACTAATTCCCCGGATTTACATTAAAAATTCCCCGGGTTTCGGGTTCGTAAAATCTTTGAAAAACCCGGATTTTCAGGTTCGGGGAAACCCGGGTCAAAATCCCTAGTCACAACTCCCCCCGGTCATTAGCTACAAGGCCTTTATGTTCTGATATTTTATAGATATACTATCAACACTTGCTTTCCGTGCAGTTTTGGTATTTCATTCGGATTTTATTATATTCAGTATATATATATATATATATATATATATATATATATATATATATATATATATATATATATATATATATATATATATATATATATATATATATATATATATATATATATATATATATATTTATAAAATATCGTAGCGGATATTTTTATAGGCAAAATAATGTAGAAGAAAATATTCAAATTAGATACAACGGTCAATTTAAACACAACGGTCAATGTATGCAATTAATTTGTATGTTTAATATCCTTAAAACATACAAATTTGAACTAAATTCTGAAAAAACTTCCATCTCAATTAGTCTAGGGGTTAAATTTAATCTTTTACCGTATTTTATTATTTTTTTGTCAATTTATTTCGTTGTTATGCACGTGACGCAAAATTAATTTAAAGTACCACATAAAGAAAATAAACCATGTGATCAGCATTTAATAAATTAAATTCTAAAAATTAATCTTTAAAAATTCACAAAAAATCTGAAAATGGAGGTAATGATTCAAAAAAGATTTCATTTTAAAGGAATTTTTATGATCTTTCTCGTGATATAAATTTTATAACCCTCAGATTATTATTTTAAATGCAAACTTTAAAAAAGTTACAAGAAAGCTTAAACATTTAATTTTAAAAAATCTAAGAAGAATTTTTCAAAAATCTTTCTTAGTGCACCCCTACACTATAAAAAGAATCACCATGTAAAATTTCAGACCTTTAGATCCAGTGGTTTGGTCTGTGCGTTATCTGTCAGTCAGCCAGTCACGGAACTGTTTTATATATATAAAGATTAGGCATTTGACTCAGTCTTTTATAATGCAGTCAGTCTAAAAATTTAAATTTATAAAGTTTCTACAATGCACGTAGTTGGTTTTTCGAGATTTACAAAAATTTTACTTCTTAAGACCTACAAAATATATTACAGTGCAACGTAAATAGAATTTTTACTTTAGCAACTAATCCTTAGGCCATGCGCCCACTGGCAACTTTTAATTTGGGCAACTAAACAGTTTAGTCACTTGAAAGTTGCCGGATACCTTCGACAAGCGGCCACTGGCAACTAAATAGTTGCTTTGCACTCAGTTTGAAAATGGATTTTGTGGAACCTGCATGTGTTTGTGCTCTCGCTCTACGGCGAAAACGTAAACAAAGCCACAGAAGATTTTGGGTCCATCCAATAATAAGTAGGAGACTATTTGATGGGCAATTTTATAAATTATTTGAAGATTTAAGATTACACCCAACAAAATGTTTCAACTACTTTCGGATGAGCGCTGAAAGTTTCGAGAAACTGTTGTTATTAGTGGGGCCCAGTATTTCTTACCAAAATACAAGATTACGTTTGACTATACCACCGCAGGAAAGATTAGCTGTGACTTTAAGGTAAGAAAAAAGATTTTCTTTAAAATTTGCAAGTTTATTGAAATAAAATATATATTAGAAACATTTTCTTTGTAAAAAAATTTTTCGACTGTGCTTCTAGCAATAGTAGATTGCGATTACAAGTTCATTTATGTAGAAGTTGGAGCATACGGTCCATCAAGTGATTCTAATATTTTTAAACAGTCAGCATTTTCAAGGTTGCTTGAAAGAAACCAATTAAAAATTCCAGAACAAAGTTGTCTTCCTAATGTCGACAATGGAACGACAATGCCATTTACTCTAGTGGGGGATGAGACATTTGCTCTTTCACAGTTTGTATTGCGACCATATCCCAGCAGAAATCTGTCCGTAAAACAACGTATCTTTAATTGCAGATTAACAAGAGTCCGCAGACTGGTAGAATGTACATTTTGAAATTTTAGCAAACAAATGGAGAATATTTCACAGGTATCTCGATACCAGTATTGAATTCAGTGAATCTGTTATTAAAGCATGCTGCATTCTACACAATTTTGTTAGAAAACATGATGGAGTACGTTTTGAAATCACTCTCTTTGACTGTTCATTGGAAAGAATCTCTACAGTTGGGGTAAGAAGCAACAATCAAGGTTTTGCGATAAGAGATTATTTTACATATTATTTCATTTCTCCTCAAAGAAGTGTTCCTTGGCAGTATGACAAAATTTAATATAAAAGCTGTATATGATAAATGAAAAGAGTTAATATTAAAAAATTACCAACTTACTCTTTTAGTTCTTTTGTTTTTCCTCCAACTTATCCCAATTTTCAATGAATTGTTGACACAATTCCTCCCATAAAGTCTTATTTAAATTTTTCTCAGAATATTTTTTTGATTTTATGTTGTATAAAGCTGGCTGTTTTTCAATTTCACTTATAAATAGTTCAGTGTCCAGCGACATGTTTACACCGAGTACTGAAGCAAACTGGTGATCTTCAATTTTGCCAACTCCTCGTGAATCGGACTAGCCAAACACGCCCTCGATGATTTGCCTCGATCAGATCTATAGGCGTAACGTCGGGGGGGGGGGGGTTAGAGAGGCACGTGCCCCCCAACTTAACTTGAAATAAATTAAAACGGTAATAGAAGTTCAGCTAAAGTCGGAAAATTGTAGAAAACTTTTAAGAAAGTTTTTTTTTCCGATTATGTCTTTAGCCTTAAGGGGACAGTGGACCTTCAAACCTAACTTTTTTTGTTTTGAATGGATTTGCTTGAAATTTGAATATGTGATTAGTATCATGATATGTAAAAGTGGTTAAAATTTAAAGATGAAATATTAATAATTTATGAATTATTAATTATTAATTATATTAAAAATTGGCCTAATTAAAAATGTTCCATGCGCATTTCTTTTGCATATAATATGGTCATTTTTATTTACAGGATACCTTATAGAACTAACAATGAAACTTATTGTTTATTTTAAGCATTCATTAAAAACATAAAGAAAAATAATAATAATAGTGAAAAGACCCTTTTTATTACGCAAAATACCTATAAATCCTCTTTTCAAGTACAAAATTTTGAAATTCTGAACTACGAAGCATAATTTTTTTCAATAAGATTTATTTGATATACAGTTAAGTATATAAAACTTAAATTTCAAAGGAATACGATAATTAGAAATGCGCTTGGAGCAGTTGGAATATTCGTATGACATGAAAATTTTTATTTTGAGAAAAACACATTTAAAGTTATTGCTATTAGTAACTACATAATATCTAAATTAAATACAAATGCCTATAACTAGGAAAGTAATCACATAAATTAAAAATTCTTTTTTCAACACATTCCTACTCGTCCGTAGTTTCACAATTCAATGAAATAAAAAAATCGAATTTTTGGACAAATTTCACAATTTTGAAAGTCCAATGTCCCTTTAACATAGTTTTTAACAATGATATGATCCATAACAAAAATTCGATGCTATTTTTTTCTCATTTTATTTATATTATATTTATTTTTCTCATTGTATAACATTTGAATACTACTCAAACATCAATTCTATTGTTATTCAATTTCAAAAATATCATATTTCATATTTTAAGGACCGTCTGGCAGTCAATGCGCGGAAGAGGACCCTAACTGAATTCAATTCATGTAGCCCCAAAAAAAAGTTAGAAGTACGCTACGCCTATGATCAGATGTATTGCAAGCAACTAAATAATCACCAGTGGGCGCAGTCTTATCTAAACCAACGTGATCTATTTTTCCCGGCAACAGTTTCATCACCCAAAGAATCGAACATGTTGGAATTTTTTAGTTGCCGCAACTGAAATATCGCCAGTGGGCGCATTACCAAAGGAATCAATGTGTTTCATTTTTGTGATTAAAAAGTTGCTTTGAAATAATCGCCAGTGGGCGCCCAGCCTTAAAGTTACGAAAAGTTAATAGCAAAATTTAATGAGGATATTTAATAACTATAATTAAGAAGAAAAATAATAGAATTGAATTAATGTTTTATGTATAGTGAAAATCTGCCGTGAATAACAAACACAATTTAGAAAAAAAGTTTTTTATTCAATGAATCCGTACATAATGTAATATCGCAAGGATTGTTATTCTTATGTCTTATACTGAAGTCCCGTATAAGTTCCAAATCAATGGCTATAGTGTAACTTAAAGAGATATTTCAAACAGGGAGTAAAATGTCAGGTATATTCAAATACAAAGATTAAGTGTTTACCTATACGTTTTATCCCAAATTTTGTTTCACGTCATTGAGGTAAAATTGATTGAATCATGGTGTTCTTGCACATCCCCAAAGACTAGCAGGGCTATATGAGGTCCATGACATTGTACACCCTAAGGAAATCCAGAACCATGATCGCATTGGATCATTGCATGACTTAGTACAGATGTCAGTACAGATGTCCGGTAATCCATTGATTAAATTGTGCGATTTTCAGGCTAGCTAAATGACATTTCAAGTATCATGTGTAACGGTGTTTTGCTAAGTAATTATATCACAATTGAACCACTACTACACAATTTTTATGTTAGTCGAGATGGGAAAACTCTTTTGCGGTCAATAGTTTTCAATATGCATTTGGACATTTTAATTTTTTTACACTTTAGAGTGTATGTAAGATTTTTTCTTTTAGTACGAAAAATTAGACAAGATTACAAGCTTTGTCTAAGATAATCTAGAGTTGAAATTTCTTACCGGACTTAAAATGTTTTGCGAGTTCGTAAGGCTCACGGGCTGAGGGAATCTTACCACATCTCCTAGGCGTAGGTTTTGTCTGTTTCCATAACGCGTATAAAAATACCTTAACCACAATACATTAAGTTGTTTAATGAGTAGTTTAATATACCCAGAAGCTAAAATGACTATAAATCAATAGTTTATTGAGTTTGCTGTAAGTCTATTAAAAACTAAGGATCATAAGAAATCATACGAAAAACACATATTTTGTGGTAGTTTTCATAGCAGGGAACAGGTAAATCTTAGAGTCAAAGAAACACCGTACTGTATTAATGAGCAGACTGATTTTTAAGGCACAATCGAATGTTTCTTAATGAACTGTGAATGTTTCTTGTTCCCTGTGATTGTGCCTTAAAACTCAGTGTGTGGTTAGGCTTGAATCAATACGGTAGAACGCGTCACTGAAAACTTTAAAGATAATCGTCATGCCCTGTATAGATCCAATAATAAATAAATAAATGTATCTTCCAATCTTTTGTTCAACAGAGTCTCATTTAGCCACGTTTAAATTTACAACCAGAACTTCATCTGACTAATTACACACTTTATTCCTTAGCAAAATTTCGTAAAACTGTGGAGGGAATTATTACTTAGCGAATCACTCACCCCATTCATTTAACCTTGGCTTTTAGTACATGATTCATTGCGGTTTTCAGGATCAAGGGTCTTTCCTAAAAAAATTGTAAGAAAACAATTTGCGCGTTGAGTAACTAGTTGGAGGCTGTATCTAATTTCTAGGTATTTTTGCCTGCTTACAAGAAAAAAAACTTGAAAGGTTAGTGGAAAATTTTTTCGTATTTTGCTTGCTCAAAATAGACCATTTGTCAGGTTTACTCGATTTTTACTACCACAATGACAGGATAGCTTGAACAATGAGGGATTCAAAAAGCGGCTGTTGATCTCAATTATAACTTGTTAGAAGAAGAAATTTTAAAAGAAGAAAAACTGTACTGTGTTATGAGACTTTGTTATGTAAGTAAACTCCACTCAAATCAAGGATGCAAAAAGTAGTTTCAACTTAAATGAGGAATTAAAATATGATTATTTGAAACAAATTTTGAATATTAAACAAATGTTTGTAGTGTAATTTGTTGCAGAGCAGCAAATTTGCACAACTTTGTTGAGTTAAAAATGTTTTAAAATTTGTTTTAAAAAATCAAGCTGTTCTTTAAGATTTCTTAAACCACCTATCGTAACTTTAGCCATAGAATTTTCTTCTCGGAAAAATTCCCTAAAAATCGAATTAAATATTACATATATCAGACATCTAGGGCTTATTGGCTCATTCTGCTTGAAGGAATAGTCGGATTACAATACTGACTTGAAAAATATATTAGAATTTACTTGAGCTCTATTCAGTGGTACAAAAGCTATTTTATGCAACGAGGAATAAATTAAAGTGCATCAGGGCAAGACAAGAGACATTTAAGATATCATTATTAAAATTATAGATCGTTATCGATAACTGAAGGCATTAAAAATATTACCAATTTCGTATTGGATATTAAAAATTTGTTTTGTAGGCAAATTCTAAATACCTGAGATGAAAAGAAAACTGTTCATACATAAACCAACGGTATGTAACGTCACTGAAGGTGTAAAAAAGGGATCTTTGGTAGAAAAAAGAGGAGCAATAAGCGTAATAATAAGTGAACATTAAAAAATTATCCAATATTATCTCGACTTCAGAAAATTCCTCACTTCAAAGGATGGAAAAGTTTCCGGTACATCTAGCAGAACCGTAACCAAACGTGTAGAGTAGCAAGAAACTGATCATTACGCAGAGCAACTGCCCACAAGCCGTGCTGTAAATGCTATTTAAGGTGTCAATGGGTTTGTTTCCTGCCATTCCTGAAGATATAAAATTAGCAGTTTAGATGATGAATCCCTTCTTTGGGCGTTCATCGTTCCTCAGTGATGGACGCGTTTCGGTATACAGATAGTCTGGAGATCAGTTTAAGGTGGACTGTGTTGTTTCATTAATCACAAACTTTGTTTGATAGAGTTGTTTAATTTGTTTTCGACTGATTTGGACTATGGTGCTTAAACATACACCATATTATTAAATGTTGTTATATTGACTAAGCTAATCTTTTGATAAAGGTTTTGTTTTTCTAAAATGACACTTTATTTACGCGCTTAGGAAGATGCCCAAACGAAATAATAAAGACTTAAGCTAGAAATTAATATTATGGCGAAACTACAGGTAGCCTATGTGTGCTTACTAGAGATAAAAAGAAAAGAATATAAATTTTCGAAAATTTATAGAGAGATTTTATAATGGTCTGTATCTAGTGCCTTCCAGGAGGATAAGTTTCTTGAACCTTCTGGTTTGAAAAAGGCGATAGAAATGGGTTTCAGTTTGTCATCGGATGTTGTAAAAATAGTAGTACATAACAAGAATGCCCTGAAGGGCAGAAATGCATATCTTTGATTAGTTGATTAGAAATCTAAATTTCTAGAAACATATACGCACCATATTACTAAACCCTAGTTCCGATAAGTTCTTCCGTACAATTCCGTATTTCTCAAAGTAAAAAGTGACAACATAAAATAGGTGAAGTAATTTCCCTAAATTTGGGGATCGTGCATCAATCTGAATTAGAACTCTTTTCAAACATTTTTTATTAAAAAGTATAAAATAACAATGATATATAATTTAAAGAAAACATGGATAAGGAAATAATATTTGCCAAATAACTTTCATGACTGTAGAAGTATCATTTCTAGAGAGAGAGATAGTAATTTTAATGAGGCAGATTTTAATGATATTAAATACTGATTCATTCAAATTATTTCTAGATGCTGAAACCGAAATCAGTCTAAAGCAAACATTGATCGTATCACATACGTACATTTAATGAAATTTGACTAACAGCGATGATTTGTCTGTTGTTGAAATTACTTTATGAGAGATTTCTGATTTAGTAAATTATGCGTCACTGAAAGATAGTATTGGATCATTTTATAAAAATATTATTTTATGCAGCGTAATATTTATGTTCAACACTGATTTTATTTTTAATACTGAAAGAATACTTAAGTCTTGTAGGAGGCAATTTCATACCCACCTGTTGAAAACTGATTATTCTTTTAGATTCTTAATAATTCAGTAGCAAAAGATTTTGCTGTTCCATTTTGCAAAAAGTAACTACGAACTCTAGTTTTCAATACTAAAAAGTTGTTTAAAAGACATTGATAAATCTAGTTGCACATTTGAGATGCAAAATTGTAGGTAATTAAAAAGCTTTTATATTTGTTTCATTTTAATAACTCAGTTTGAAAAACAGATTATATTTTTTAAATCTATTTTTCTGATACTTTTGATTATTCTATAAAATTCATGCAATATTTTCTTCATCAGACTATTTTTCTACGAAAAAGAAGGATTTACCTATAGCCCAATATGCTTAACAAAAGAGCCTTAATCAGATATACCTAAAGAATTTATACATATCAGTGTTATCAGAAGCTTAAATTACCCACTGGTAACACAAATGAATAAAGAATCGTTTACTAATGTTAATTAAGATATGCGAGAATATATTTTACGTCCCCGGAGTTTCAATTTTGTTGCTTACTTCTGTGTCGTCAAAGTTTTTCACCTAGGAAGTTTATAACATATGGACGTCGGATTGCAAAATTAAATATTTTAAGAATTTTCTAAAAAACAAACGAAATAAACATTTTTTGAAGAACCCATTTTTGAGGACGTAGTTCATGTAAATTTTGCCAACATTTTTTTTCAATGTCCAGAAACATGTATATTTTTTTAGTTAATATCGCCATTAATTTTGAAATCATATTAACTTAAATACTATTTTTCAATAGAAATGATAATACATTTTAAAATTTCTGCTATTTTGAACATGAAGGGTAGTGCTAATTTCAAATTAATTTGATTCCTAAGTAATTCAAAAACATTTTATAATAAATGGGCTAAAGGTTCCAAAAGTCATGACTTATTTTTATGGAACTACCCATTACAATTAAAAAAATTATTTAAATAGAAAGAACATTTCACCAAGTTTTAATATAAATCATAGATTTCTATCATAGTATCATAGATTTTGATGTGTGCACCCTTTGTAGCACGACTAACGTCTAAATGGTAGTCCAGTTCTCTCCAAGTGTTTTGTAGCATATCAAGCGTTATTAGACTTTTTTGCTTGGGGATTCATTAAATCCGTTGTGTATAAGCAAAAAATTGAAACTGTGGAGGAGTTGAAGAAGAGTATCATTCAAGCAATTCGTGTAATAACTCCTGATATGCCACGAAACACTTGGAGAGAACTGGATTACCATTTAGACGTTTGTTGTGCTACAAAAGGCGCACACATCGAAATCTATGATACTATGATTGAAGTCTATGACTGATATTAAAACTTGGTGAGAAGTTCTTTCTATTTAAATAAATTATTTAAATTCTAATGGTTAGTTCCGTAATAATAAGTCATGACTTTTGGATACCTTTAGCCCGGACACCCTGTATTTTAGAGCAAAAAGAAAGGAAAAATTTAATACTGCATCTAATGAAGGCTTTAAAACTTACTCCGTAAAACAATTCACAATTATTGTAGTTAAAAGGATAACGATTGAACAATTAGGAAATTGAAAATGGATCTGAAACCTGAAGTTTATTTAATTCTAGAAATATTTAAATACTATAGTCAAACATGATTTAGATTAGAGTAAGTGGTCACAGTTTTTTCGTTAAGGTCAACCGATATTGCAGCAGGTGGAGAGAAGGAGGATTTTCAGATTACATTGTTAAGAACAAGATTATTTTGTTAAGGGAACAGAGCATTGTTTTCTGCTTCATTTAACGTTGATCTTTCCTGCTTTTACTTTCTTTATCATAACTAAGAAGATCAGGAATTCCTATTCGTTTATATAACATATCTGTTTAAAACAGAAATTGGCTATTTATTAGATTACTCAGTGATTGACTGTAGTTTTCTTCCTATCACGTGATAGGACAAACCATACACTGCAAGAGATAATTGATTGTAAGAAGTGTCAGACATATTTAAAATATCATAACTAAGAAGACTTTAATATATCATAAATAAGAAGACTTTATGATAACTAAGAAGATCAGGATTTCCTATTCGTTTATATAACATATATGTTTAAAACAGAAATTGGCTATTTATTAGATTACTCAGTGATTGACTGTAGTTTTCTTCCTATCACGTGATAGGACAAACCATACACTGCAAGAGATAATTGATTGTAAGAAGTGTCAGACATATTTAAAATATCATAACTAAGAAGACTTTAATATATCATAAATAAGAAGACTTTATGATAACTAAGAAGATCAGGATTTCCTATTCGTTTATATAACATATCTGTTTAAAACAGAAATTGGCTATTTATTAGATTACTCAGTGATTGACTGTAGTTTTCTTCCTATCACGTGTTAGGACAAACCATACACTGCAAGAGATAATTGATTGTAAGAAGTGTCAGACATATTTAATATATCATAACTAAAAAGACTTTAATATATCATAACTAAGAAGACTTTATCATAACTAAGAAGATCAGGAATTCCTATTCGTTTATATAACATATCTGTTTAAAACAGAAATTGGCTATTTATTAGATTACTCAGTGATTGACTGTAGTTTTCTTCCTATCACGTGTTAGGACAAACCATACACTGCAAGAGATAATTGATTGTAAGAAGTGTCAGACATATTTAGGGACTTGCATTCTTTGAAAAAGCCTGAATTTATTTAGCCATCCAATTTCAATCATGCTACTTTCTTTACTTGCAGTATTCGATGTAATTTTCCATGTGACATACAGTTTTCATAATGAGAGATTTTGATTTCTAATTTTCAGAGAAATTCACGATAAAATTCTGTTTAAATCTTGATGCAAAAACCTGAAAAATAGTACTTAAAGCCACGTAACATGAAGCACTAAATATAACCAGAGCAATTTGTGTTGCTATAATTATTGCAAACTATTATTGGTTATAGGATTTTCATTCGTTTAACTTTTCTAAACGATTTAAAAGTAAATCAGAATATTTACTGAATAAAATAATTTATGTGCACAGAATTTGTATTAATTATGATACTTGAACTTGAAAATAATTAAAAGCTCGTAGCAAATAATTAAAGCTTACAGAAAGTTGTAAATTAAATTTAGGTCTCCCCACCCTTTTATCAGACTTCTCTGTAAAAGGCAAATTTAACTTCTAATGGCCGTTTCGGGTTTAATAGATATTTCTATTTAAATCGATGCGTTCATTAAGATCCTTTTATTCAATAATTAGAAACAGAGCAAAATATAAATGATTTTTCTTATTTGCCTAATTGAAGCGGAATAAAATAATTGAACATTTAAATTTATAATTTGTAGAGTAAATTTAACACATTTGTTCTCGCTTTCTTTATCTTGAAAAAAAACTGTATTATTTTTTAATTGGGATCTTTTATCTCTGCTTTAATTAGGTATGGGACTTTTTAGTAAATAACTTACGTTTATATTGTACAGTCGAACCTCATTATAACGAATTTCAAGGGACCAAAGGTTTTGTTCGCTTTATCCGGTGGTTCGCTATACCCGAACCGTTAAGAAAAATGCTAGAGTTCACAAAATGTATAACTCATTAGTTGAAATGTGTATTCAATAATTATGTACTAAAAAAATGATAAAATCTAGGAAAAATGATCATTAATGAATTAAATCGACTAAAATCGATTACATTAAACTGACACAATACTAATTAAATTACGTACAATAGGAAAACGGCGGGACCAAAATTTTCGTTCGTTATATCCGTGAGTTCGTTATATACCGGGTTCGCTATAACGGGGTCCGACTGTAATCAGTGTGTAGAACTACGATTCTGTCGATCAGAATTAGTGAAAAAATTAATGCCTTTATTTCTGCCTAAGTAGTGACAAGCACACGAGTAACACAGTGAAAAGCTGAATTAAAAAATTGAAGGTCTTACATCACCAGGATACTAACAGTTGATAGTATACTGGTTTTTCGAGATAATGTGACCAGAGGTTGTTGCATCCCTTCTTGGCTGATAATTACAGCGGCATTCGACCGTTGAAAAAAAAAAGAATGAGGATTGTTTGGTAGCTTACTACAAACACACTCACAGTAAAAAAATAAAAATAATCGGAAAATATTCATAAAGATAAATAATGGAAGAAAAGTATGTGGGGGTAACATCCGAAGTCTTTGGCATCAAAAAGAAGAGGAAAATATATAAAATCGAAAATTGAGCCTTTCTGTGGTGAAGTTCACCAACAGATTAACAAACTTTTAAGTCTAGATATCTGGGTTTGATAGACTTTCATTTCAAAACCATGTAAGTTAGTTCCAAAAAAATAAGTCCCAGGTTTGGGTTGTATTATGACAGAGTTATTTTTTTTCTCTCTGAACCTGATGCAAGGATCTAGAAGATCCACAGTTTAATGTAAAATTGAGAGCCACCGAATATGTTATGCGATAAAAATGGTTGGAAAATTTTAAGACCATAGCTTAACTACTCAATATCTATGGGGATGATAAAAAAATCTGCTGTTAATTTTGATTCCAGCTGTTGATTCGTCAGATGCATTTAACCACTACACACACTATCAGAATTCCTCTGCTGAACATTGCATGATTTATAGTTATTGTTTTATACGAAGATTATTGCAAAAAATATTGTTCAATAATTTCAATGCAATAGTATAAATAAGGAATAGTAAGCATATATTGGCAAAGTCTAATAAGATATTATTGAGAACCGAATAATTCGTCTCGTTAAAATAATACTGTAACAGTAATTGTTTATATAATACTAGCTGAAAACCCGCACTTCGATACGGAGTACATTCAAATTAAATACAACGATCAATGTATGCAATTAATGCCAAAAATAAGTTTAAATATATTTATAATAAATACAACGATCAATGTATGCAATTGATGGGAAAAAAAAACGAAAAATATATTTATAAAAAAATCGTAAAAATCGTAAAAAATCGGATATTTTTATAGACAAAATAATGTAGATTAAAATATTCAAATTAAATCTAATAGAACATACTAAAGAATATAGTACAGTTTGAGGAACATATCTTTTACTGTATTTCAATATTTTTTTGGATAATTTCCAATCGTCTGCCGCATTAGCAAGAAAAAAATAATTTTTTTGTCTATTTCGTTGCTATGAATGTTACGATAAATTAATTTAAAGTACCAGAAAAAAGAAATCACGTGATCAGCATTTAATAAATTAAATTCTAAAAATTAATCTTTAAAAATTCACCAAAAATCAGAAAATGGAGGTAAAGAATCGAAAAAGATCTCATTTTAAAGTAATTTTTATGATCTTTCTCGTGATATAAATTTTATAACCCTAAAATTATTATTTTACATGCAAACTTAAAAAAAGTTACTACAACAGCTTAAAAATTTAATTAAAATAATCTAAGAAGAATTTTTCAAAAATCTTTCTTAGTGCACCCCTACACTATAAGAAGAATCGCCATGCAAAATTTCAGTCCTTTAGGTCCAGCGGTTTGGTCTGTGCGTTGTATGTCAGTCAGTGAGTCAGTCAGTTACGGAAATTTTATATATATAAAGATTATTGCAAAAAATATTGTTCAATAATTTTAATGCAATAGTATAAATAAGGAATAGTAAGTATATATTCGCAAAGTCTAATAAGATATTATTGTGAACCGAATAATTCGTCTCGTTAAAATAATACTGTAACAGTAATTATTTATATAATATAAAGTTCCCCGGAATCTGTTATATTTCAAACTTCAGTGGAATATATAATTAAGATCCTAATTTTTTATTTATATATCATTAATTGAATCCCCCAAAATATTAGTTCAGCACGGAAATGAAACTTATTATTGTTTTATTCGGGAAATTCTAGAATTATGAATACTCCTTCCTAACTTTGAGATAATTTTTAATGTCAACATAAGAACGTACCCTTTCATTCATCATTAACTGTTCTGGTTTGTTATAAATTACTGTTTCAGTACACTATGATGTGTTTTTTAAGGTTAACTTGAATGTTTCTGTACTGACTTTTTATGACATTTTCCTAAAATTCAGACATTTATTTACTAGTACTAGTACTTCTACATTGCCAGGTTTGGCCAGCTCTGGCGATTGTGCTTTAGTTTAATCTAAAACTAATGATGTTGGATTATAACGTTAAATACACCTTTTCCAAGTTTTGAAAGTCTTTTTATGGTATATAAATTTATCTTCAAACATAATTTTTGGCAGAATTTAAAACTTTTCAGAAAATCTCACTATTTTAATAAAAGAATTTTGTAAAATTTAAAATTTTATTTTTGCATTTTTAAAAAATTTGAGTTTATTAAAAATTAACACTTATAAAAGAAAGGTAATTTAATATACGTCCAATACATATCAAGTAATTTTCAAATAATTTTGCCTCCTGTATGAAAAGAAATCACCAAAATATGACAAAAAAGAAAAAGTCCAGCTACAGTATTCATTAGAATACGACTTGAGTTCCGTAAGTTTTCCAGTATTTTTTTTTAAAAGATAAACTTATACTCTCAATTACCTTGAGGTTTTGAGTCTAATATCTTCATTTCTGATTTAAATTTATTTTTTTATATCTGTATAGGTTTATGATTTTCTATGAATTTTAAAACGCAACAACAGAGAGTGTTTCGTATAAATATTGAAATGCAACATGAATAGAAAATAATGCCCCCTCTCTTCATCGCAAGATTTGATCTAATACAAATTCAATGCACTTTTAAAAGAAAGCTTTTTTTTTTCTTACTTCAATATTTGGAAATATCTAATAAATTCCTTTGACAAGAATTTATCTTTGTACTTATTAAAAATGTCTCACTTTAAGCTTGTGAAATCCATTCATTTTCAGAGATGCGACATGTAAAGAATATTCATCATAGATTTGCTGGAATACTTGCTATAATGTTGTTTTTTTCTCAAGAAATAGAATTTTTTGATTTTAATGGAAAATAATTATTTCGATTCTCTACTTACAACAGTAGTATTTGTTTTTAAAATTATTTGTCGGATAAAGATCTTTTAAATTTATTTTAGAAGGTATGATAGTTAAATGTTCTAAATATTTTAGGATTTACTTTTTTAGATAACAAATCAAAAGACGGCTCTGAAGATATCAAATCACAAGATGCTACAGCGTATTAAATGGAGGAAAAAAATGGCGGAATTCGAAAATGACTAAAATCTCTTTTCAGATTATTTGAAAACAGAAATTTTTGAGGCAATATCGTCTACCATAATATTTTTATTTTTATAATGAATTTACTGAAGAAAAATTCTAAGTTGATTTGAAAATTCATTTTTTCTCTAACATTACTATTGAATAAAACATTTTTTATCACTGCAGCTATTTTGATATATCTGATTATAAATAAAGTTTATGATATGTTTCAATGAGACATTAAGAAACGTAAACTTAAAAAGAATGTTCATTCTCCTGCCTACATTCTCCCTCGAGGGGCATTCTTTTATGTTGCGTGAGGTGTATAAAAGATTTTTTTTTCCCTTTGGTACTTGCTATCTCAAAATTGAGACGTAAGAAGTTTTTATGCATGTTATAACATATTCATGAAAGTTATTTCGTAAATTCCTCTGCACAGCCGATTTAGCCTTTGTCCCCCTTTTTATGGTTATAATTTTTGAGATGAGTGAACGGAAAAAAACTTCTCTATACTTTCTTATAGTAGCATAAAATATTTTTTATAGTTAAATTAGAAAGAGGATGAATCTTTTAAAAAAGATAACATGTAGAGAAGACGTATGTAAATACTTTAACGAAGGATTCATAGTATAGGCTCTTCACAACTATTTTAGAACATTTTCTACATCTATATTTTTTTATTTCTGTTTATTATTCTGTTTATTTAACTCTATCAACATCTATTTATCCATTTGCTAATTACAAATATAAATTGCTACAAGGTAGGTACGGTAAATATATATTTGAGATACATTGTTTCTATTAGACCTCCATACTTATATCAGTTGAGTATTCTCAATCTCAGATTCAACAAAATCCCATAGATTTTCAGTAAATTAATTAAGGTATAATAAGGAGTTATAAGGAACATAGATATTTAAGAAAAAAATCATGCTATTCCTTTTTTATATACAAATCAAAAAAGCATTCTTATTCTCAGATCCTACAGAATCTCCACACATTTTCTAAAATTCAGTAAATTAATTAAGGTATAATAAGGCATTATAAGGAACATAGATATTTAAGAAAAAAATCATGCTATTCCTTTTTTATATACAAATTAATAAAGCATTCTCATTCTCATATTTTTATAAAATCCCCGAAAATATTCTGAAAAGCAATATATTAATTAAGATATGATGTAAAATTATATTAAATTTTGGAAAGAATATGAAAGAAAATATATATTTAAGAAAAACTGCTTACCATTTCATTTTTATGTTTATATTAATCGATAATTCATCTTTTCGTATACTGTAGAATCCCTATAACCTTTTGGAGAATCAATACATTTGTTTAAACATAAAATAAATTATTTTTTAGAAAGCTGTGAAAAAAAATATTTAAGGTATAAAATTATTAAGGTAGA
>OU015501.1:77020938-77288438 GCA_907164885.2 Dolomedes plantarius
CGAGGTGGTTGATGAAGAAACTCGTACTTTTAAAAAAGGTCGATGTAGGAAAAAGGTTGGGAACCCCTGCTCTAACTGCTGTAGATGTAAGTACTTGCAAATTGATAAACAATTATTTTAATTTTTTCCTGTTGTAAAAAAAAAATTGAAGAAAGAATTGGAGGTTATTACTGTTTTTAAATTTCCTAATTGGGTTAAATCCCTTAGGCATGCAAAAATTGTAATAATAATAACGATCACTTCAAGGATATTCCATCTTATGAATTTTATATGTCGTCAGATAAAAGCTACATCCACAATAATACATTCTACAATGTTTATTTGAAGTTATATTTTGAGAGAAATTTTAAAAAGCAATGTGTATTATTTTATCACTTCTCTCCAATTTTTGTTTTATAGACTTAACCAATTTGACAAGTGAGCGGCTCAAATAAGGAAAAACGACTCTGTATCGCTTCTGTTGAAGTCTGCAATTTATTGAGGAGAAGAGAAGAAATGGAAGTTACTTAAAACTCTTTGCCGTTTCATTTGTAATTTTTTTTCGATGCGCGGATCATTCACAAAACGGATAATCCGCACTCAGATGATCGGGAGATCAGTAGATATTGCTTTTATAGTAACAGTAAAGGTATATGGCAAAATATAGTATTATAAAAGCAATCAATCTCACAATACTTAACAGGTATACATATCCATATTCGTATATATATGGACTCAAATAAAGGGTCTAAATAAAGCAACATGACTTTCCGTATTAAGCAACATGTATTTTCCGATTTATTTATTAATTTATAAAGGGAATAACTATAATAGTATTAATATTATACTTGTTGTATCTATGTAAGATTTACTTTGCTTATTTAATATTATTGTTTTCACATTCAAGGTAATCAATATATATAAAACAGTTCTGTGACTTACTGACAGATAACGCACAGACCAAACCGCTGGACCCAAAGGGCTGAAATTTTGCTTGGCGATTTTTTTATAGTGTAGGGGTGCACTAAGAAAGATTTTTGAAAAATTCTTAGATTTTTTAAAATTAAATTTTTTAGCTGTTTTTTGTAACATTCTTTAAAGTTTGCATTTAAAATAATAATCTGAGGGTTATAAAATTTATATCACGAGAAAGATCCTAAAAATTCCTTTAAAATGAAATATTTATCGAATCTTTACTTCCATTTTCTGATTTTTGGTGAATTTTTAAAGATTAATTTTTAGAATTTAATTTATTAAATGCAACATAACAACGAAATAAATTGACAAAGAAATATTAAAATACGGTAGAAGATAAAATTTAACCACTAGACTAATTGAGATGGAAGTTTTTTAAGAATTTAATTCAAATTAGCATGTTTTATGGATATTAAACATACAAATTAATTGCATACATTGACCGTTGTATTTAATTTGAATATTTTCTTCTACGTTATTTTGTCTATAAAAATATCCGTTACGATTTTTTTTATAAATATATATATTTTTTGGCATTAATTGCATACATTGACCGGTGTATTTAATTTGAATGTACTCCGTAGCGAAGCACGGGCATTTAGCTAGTTATATATATGGCACGAACTATATGTTCAACTACTTCTATCCCAGGATTTCTGTACTAAGAACATTTAAAACGCATAAGTTGATGAAAATCGCATTTTGAAATATACTGATAATAGTTTTATTTGTAACAAATGCGCTATCTTTCTGAAATAGCGTAAACTTATAACAATTGCTGATTATCGAATTTGGTTATTCACAGGTATTAATACATAAACACTCATAACTGACTTTGTAACTCCTATGACCCCTGCATACACACACGCATTTTATCTGCAATAATGCGTTATGAATAAATAGGAGCCTTCATTGCAATACAATGAAAGAACCCTTTTTGTTTGATTTACTCTTTAAGGGGAGTGGTCACTTTTACGTACCTTTAAAAGTATCTTTTTTAGACCTATGTTCGATTGTATGTACTACTCGAGAGTTTTGATTGATTTACATGAATTTTTTTAAGTAACTGCCTAACATACTGTTTATTACATATAAATATTTCAAGGTAATTAAAAAAAATAAAATTATTTTTTATGCATAAAAAGTGAATAATTTTTTAAAAATCGATCATTTTGCAGTCAACTGCTGTGCGCATTCTGTCAAAATAAATTACTATGGTATAATAATAATTGTTTACTATATGTGATTTCAATACTTCAGGCAAGTAATCCACCAACATTTTTTAACCTTAATATATCTTAATTTTTTTAAAGAATTTTTAATAAGCTTTTACTAAGTCCTTTTGAAAATTTCTAATTGAAAATAGCACGTACTAAAATGTTTTAATATATTTTAGAATGATGTTGGTGGATATTGTTGCCTGAAGTATTATAATCACATATAGTAAACAATTATTACTGTACCTTAATAATTTATTTTGACAGAATGCGCTCAGTAGTTGACTGCAAAATGCTCGATTTAAAAAAAATTCACTTTTTATGCATAAAAAATAATTTTATTTTTTAATTACCTTGAAATATTGTATATATATAATAAACAGTATGTTAGGCAGTTACTCAAAAAATTTCATGTAAATCAAGCAAAAATCATGAGTAGTACATACAATCGAACATAGGTCTAAAAAAGATACTTTTAAAGGTACTTAAAAGTGACCAATCCCCTTAATGGTTATAACTCAGGAAATCCATAAAATTACTTCCTCCTTACAAATCAGCATCATAAACTGATTCCAATAAAAGCAATATGCTTCCTTAATATCTCCCTCTAACTTCATATTTCAGAAGCATTATCAGTTTTTATGTTTGTATCTGCTGTATCAACCATGTAAAAGCTGTATCTAGGTCGATGTTAGACGACTCTCCACTTGGGGTTAAAAACATAATTTATGACCCGAATACCGATAAGAATGCCTCCGGGGACTTATGTGGCCCCATCTATAATGCTGGGCAGAATAATAATGTTTGTATTTATTGATTCTGGTTCTTGCGCTTGGTGTTGGAGAAAGCCCTTATAGCAATTATTTGTTTCGTGAAGTGCCATGCATCCCAATATTTAAAGACAGTCGAGTAAAAAAGTTTGTTTTATAAAGAATCATTACTTGAGTCATTGTTGTCAATCATTAACAAAATTTATGACCAACTTTATCTCCATATACAAGAAAATTTTAATTGAAATCTAGAGTATGGGAAGAATAATTTGCAATGCGTAAAAGTTAGTGCTGTTGGATACAAATTAGTTAGACTAACACGCTGCCTTTTCTAAACAGACCCCGCAATCTCATTTTTAAAAAAAACATAAAAAAGAAGTTAAAATCTGTGTAAAATTTGATTGCAATTATATTATTTACAAGTAACCGATGAAGAAATTCACTAAAACACAGGAAGATTGAGATGAGGAAATATCAGGCTGAATGGTGAAAGTTTTATGGCCAAAATCATTCCGGAATTTACGATTATCTACTCCATGTTACAGCGTATTAAAATTTTTGATTGGGTTGTAACTGGAATCATCCACATTTATGTTTATTTGTTTTACGCAGCAAACAACCGCTGGTTCAATAATAGGAAGGACAGTTTAAAAAAGCCGTGTTGTCTATTTATTCTTTTATCAGGTGTTGTTACTGTAGGATTAGAAAATTCAGAATAGAAACAGCAAATTACCATATTTTTCGGACCATAAGACGGAAATTTTTACATAAAAAAATTGACCTAAAACTGGGGTACATCTTATGGCCCGATGGTAAGGTTAAAATAAAATTAATATTTTATTATATATATTATATACATTTATTATATATATATACAAGTTGTCCGGGCTAAAAGTACCCAAACGTTATGGCTTATTTTTACGGAACTACCAATTAGAATTTTTAAAAAATATTTAAATAGAAAAATATCTCACTAAGTTTTAATATCAATAGATTTCGATGTGTGCCCCTTTTGTAGCACAAAAAACGTCTAAACGGTAACCCAGTTCTCTCCAAGTGGCGAATTACTCTTCAAGTTATTAGACTCCAAATTATTAGACGAATTACTTGACAATGATACGCTTCTTCAACTCATCCACAGTTTCAATTTTTTGTTTATACACAAAATTTTTTGTTTACAATAATAACTCCTGATAACTACGAAACACTTGGAGAGAACTGGATTACCGTTTATGCGTTTGTTGTGCTACAATCGAAATCTATTGATATTAAAACTTGGTGAGAGGTTCTTTCTATTTAAATATATTTTTAAATATTCTAATGGGTAGTTCCGTAAAAATAAGCCATAACTTTTAGATACTTTTAGCCAGGACACCCTGTATTATATATATATATATATATATATATATACTGTATATATATATATATACTGTATATATATATATATATATATATATATACTGTATATATATATATATATATATATATATATATATATATATATATATATACTGTATATATTATATATATATTTTCTATCTTTATTAAGTAAGAAATTTAAAATATCTTTATATACCTGATAAAATGCAAAATATTCTTTTTCTAAAAATCCTCCTATAAATTTCAGGTGCGGCTTATGGTCCAAAAAATACCATAGATATCAGAATACAAGAAGTCCAGAATAAATTTAAATATTAATTTTATGAGCCGAATAAATTTAAATATTAATTTTATGAGCCATAATAAATTTAAATATTAATTTTATGAGCCGTTCGATCCCCATAACACAAAAAATATATTACATTAAACGATTTTCAATACTACATTTTTATAAAATCCTATTGTCGTTAGATAAATTTTAAAAAATATCAGTTTACTTTTCAATAACAGTATTATTTTAAACTTTTAAAACATAAAACCTTGCTCATCAGTGAAAAAATTAGGAGTAAATAGATGAATGCAAAAGTTGTAGTACTTTAAATTGCCGAATTACGATTTTGCAATCGTCGAAGATTTTAGACGAATATACTCGAGACAAATTGATTTTTACACGAATTTAAAAAAAAAAAAATCCTTTTGATCTTTGGAGGGCACGAGCAAAAGTTTTATGTTATTCTAGTTTTCTACTCTATTTTGTGCAATATCAACAAAAATACTACACACTCAAAAATCGAAAATGCTACAAACTCAAGGGTTTGCACTACTCAAGCCTCGTTGCAGTCTTGTTTCAATTTTCGTTCTTGTTTCAAACTGCGATTTTAGATATCGATCTACCAAATCATTCAGACTTTCTGATCCTTAACCTGCCGGCTTCCGAAAAAGGTTGATTCTCTTTTACGCAGGCGTCCGGCCGTATACCCTATTTTTTGGTAGACTTCTCCACCCTCAACTCCCATAAGAAAAAATAAAAATGAGTGTGGTGGGAGACAGGGGGAATTTATAAATTTTGCATATTTGGCCTCAAGAGCAAACAAACATTATATATATAATAGCCGTTGTCTCTGTATAACACTTCCGGGCTGTACTCATCTTTCAATTGAAGACCTCAGTAAACAAACGGTCGGTTAGGCTTAATTTCAATTTCAGATGTAGATCAGAATTTTTTCTTACCTAAAAACTAATATCTTCCCCATCAAATCACGTTTGTTCAGCCTATTTTTCCATAAAACATTCAGAACTAAAAAAATTGAATGATTTTAGCTGTATATTTAACAGTTTTTAAAAATCTGTTTACTTTTGAGATGAATTCTGAAAGTAAACAAACTTGAATGTGAATGAATCAAGTAGCTCAAGTATTCATATCGCGTAGTGAGCTGTAAAAAACTGGATGGCAGTCTACTATTCCAATCGCATGAAAAACTAACTAAATAAAAAATAATGAAAGGGTTTGCTTTTACAAGGTGTGGATTAAATGCAATATTGTTAGATAAAATCGGGATATTTTTTAACTTTCATATACTTTTTCCATTATGACGTCATTTTTAGTATTATTACGTCAAAATGACGGATTACCTTCTAGTATATATATATCAATAGGAAGTGTAATTTTAAATTGCCCTGGTATCCATTTATACTTTGGCACTGTTAATTTATTTTTAATAACAAATAATAAAAGTAGAGTTAGTAATCTAGTTATAATTACACCAAGGGCGAGTGGCACCAGGACGCCGAAAATCAAGTCTGGTGGGTTAAACAAAATATTTTTGTGTCACGGCTTTCTAGAATCATCTAATGCAGGGGTCGGCAACGAGGTGCCTGCGAAACAATTTTAAAGTGCCCGCCGTACAAATATCTAAATTTTAGGTATTTGGGTTTAGACATTTGATTTTAGATATTATTGATTATTTAAGTTTAGATATTTCAGAGAGATTAGTATAGGAAAGTTACTTGAGTGGTTTTTAAATTTATTACCACAGGTGAAAGAATTTCTATTATCCAGGAAGGAAATTTGTTTAGAATTAGACCAAAAACATTGGTTAATTGAGCTAGACTTTCTAACTGATTTGACTGCAAAACTGACGGCACTAAATTTGAAACTACTCGATAGAAATCATCATATCGCTTCTATGGCAAGTACGATAAATGCATTTAAAGCTAAATTGGCACCCTGGAAATTGCATATAGAGAAAGATTTATCAGATTTCCCAAATTTAAAACTTGTGATAGAAAATTATTACGATGGATACGCTACCACCAATCAGTTTGCCAAACATTTTAATTCCTTATTGGAAGAATTTAATAGCATATTTGAAGAATTCTATGAATTGGAGGCATTCTTGACGTTTTTTATTAATCCTTCCTTTCATACAGAGGACGATGTGACTAGTAAATTCGCAACATATTTTGATATTTCCAATACGGAGAATTGGAAATTATAAATATAAGAAATGACATTGAATTAAAATTAAATCATAACGGAGGAAAATTCTCTAATTTAGTGAATGGAAATAGCTTTCCATTCTTGAGAAAATGTGCTCCGAAATTGAACTCTCTTTGCATGTAGACAAATACTTGTGGATCTTTGCTTTCCAATATGAAATACTTAAAATCAAAGTACCGATCAAGCCTCACTGACACTCAACTGGACCATTGTCTGAGAACTGGAAATTCGAAATGCCACATTACGAGTTGGCCGCAAATTTGCAATGTAAAATATTGCATTAATTATCAATTTTAAGATTATTTTGTTTAAATTAAAAATTGAATTTATGTATTAAAAATTTATTTCTCATTAATATTTTCATGTTTAAATATTAACCATCCCCCCTTCCTCCTCCTCTTCATCCAGCGGTACCCGTCGAACTCCCACATTTCTGAAATATGCCCTCCTAGTAAAAAAGGTTGCCGACCCCTGATCTACTGTAATCCTACTTTGAGGTCGGCATGTTGAAACCTTCGCTTTTATTCCTATATGCACATAATGTTTATATTTTAACACTTTACTGTTTATAAATACACTAGATGAAAACCCGCACTTCTCTACGGAGTACATTCAAATTAAATACAATGGTCAATGTATGCAATTAATGCCAAAATATATATATATATTTATATACACTGAAGTGCCACTGAATTAGGGATACCTACCTAGTAACGAGTTGGGCCTCCTCTGGCCTTGATAACGGCTGCCACACGACGAGGCATAGATTCAACAAGTTTCTGGAAACGTTCCACGGGAATGGCTTGCCAAATATTGGCTAAAGCTGTCCATAATTCAGTAAGGTTCTTTGGTGCTGTGTGATGGCCTTTCACGCCTTGTTCCAAAACATCCCAAAGAAGCTCAATAGGATTTAAGTCTGGGCTTCTAGGTGGCCAATTCATGACAGAGAAGTCAGAGGAATGCTCATCCAACCAGCCAGTAGCCAACCGGGACTTGTGAGAGGTACAGTTGTCTTGCTGGAAAACTCCATTACCGTGCGGATAACAGAACAGCATAAACGGATGGAGGTGATCACCCAGCAACTCTACGTACCGAATTGCATTGAGGGAGGTTGGTACACGCACCAAAGATCCCAAACTGTGCCACGAAAAAACACCCCAGACCATGATTGAGCCACCATGTCCTTGTACAGTTCCAGCCAGGCATGCAGGATCCATGGCTTCATGAGCCTGACGCCATATTCTCAACCTCCCGTCGGCGTTAAGTAGTCGGAATCGAGACTCATCACTCCATGCTACTCGTTTCCAGTCCTCTACACTCCAGTCTTTGTGCTCTCTTGCCCAGGCAAGACGTGCAGCCCGATGGCGAGTATAGAGCAATGGTACTCTCGTAGGTCGACGGCTCCCGAAACCCATACGGTGAAGCGAGCGTTGCACAGTCCGTTTACTGACTATACGACTGGCACCGTCATTAAACTGGGTGGAAATTTGAGCTAATGTTTGGCTTCCCTGGCTACGTACAATACGCCTGAGCCGTCTCTCACCACGCACTGTCAAGGCTAATTGTCCTTTGCAGTTTGCCCGATCGCTAGTTTTTTTTTCCACCATCCATGTATTCTTGGTATACTCTTGACACTGTCGATCTTGAAAATCCTAGCTGTCTGACAATTTCGGAAATTGAATGGCCCATGCGTCGCGCACCTACGATTTGTCCGCGATCGAAGGCGTCTAAATCAGCAGTTTACCCATACTGGCAATTCCAACAACTAATTCAGAACAACCACAGTACGCGCTATATATGCAGTTGCCACAGCGCCCTCACTTGCGCATACATGATGCGCAGCGCCACACAATTTGCATAGGCTTGGCTATCCCTAATTCAGTGGCACTTCAGTGTATATGTATAATAAATACGACGATCAATGTATACAATTGATGAAAAAAAATATATTTATAAAAAAAATCGTAAGGGATGTTTTTATAGACAAAATAGTGTAGAAGAAAATATTAAATCTAATAGGACATACTAAATAATATAGTACAGTTAATATAGTACAGTTTGAGGAACATATCTTTTACTGTATTTTAATATTTTTTTGGATAATGTCCAATCGTCTGCCGCATTAGCAAGAGAAAAAATATTTTTTTGTCTATTTCATTGTTATGGACGTGACGATAAATTTATTTAAAGTACCAGAAAAAGAAATCACGTGATCAGCATTTAATAAATTAAACTCTAAAATTTAATCTTTAAAAATTCACCAAAAATCAGAAAATGGAGGTAAAGATTCGAAAAAGATTTCATTTTAAAGGAATTGTTATGGTCTTTCTTGTGATATAAATTTTATAACCCTCAAATTATTATTTTAAATGCAAACTTAAAAAAAGTTACTAAAACAGTTTAAAAATTTAACTTTAAAAAATCTAAGAAGAATTTTTCCAAAATCTTTCTTAGTGCACCCCTACACTATAAGAAGAATAGCCATGCAAAATTTCAGTCCTTCAGGTCCAGCGATTTGGTCTGTGCGTTGTATGTCAGTGAGTCAGTCAGTTACGGAACGGTTTTATATATATAGATTATGCACATTGTGGAAGATTGACCTTTATGGTTTCTTTATGCACGTGTTATGTCTAGAGAATCTGTACATTGAAATGGTTTTTTTATTGAAAAAAAATCACTTGTTTCGTCATTAACATTTAAACTATTATTTTAGAAAGAGAAAAAAAAGGCCTCAGCATTTATCATTTCGGGGGAAGAATGATATTAATTAGCAATTACCCGAGAGAGAGAGAGAATAAAAATAAAAATTGCATACCAAAGGAAATGAATGAAACAATTTTTATTTTTATAAAAATCAGTCAGTCGGTAAAATTATTAATTTCAATAGTTTTTAATAATTCCCCCTGATTTTATTTTTGTGAATTAAAATTTTTTCTAAGTACATTTCGGTTAGTTATTCCATCAAATTAGAAGTTTTTTGTTGGACTCGCGGCTTAAGACCAGGCAATAAACTTCCTACGCAGAAAACTTTTTTCAAAGGAATTTTAAAGGCTGGTGATATGTTTAAAAGACGGGATTGAAGTGCATGATTTAAAATTTTCTTGTTTTATGATTCAAGAGCACTTGTAATGTAGAAAACTCTGAACAGAAAGATTTCTTTCAAGTGGCAAATATACATCACAACAAGAAATAAAAATTATTGAATGCGATTTGTGATAGGCTGTTAACTTTTATGATATTATATTCATTTGCTGTCATTATTGTAGTTTTCAATTTGACAAGAAAGTTAATAGTTCAAAGAATATCAGTGTTAGAATTTTCAAATGTTTAAAAATCTAAATACAAAAACATTGACACCCAGGAGGTACGAATTCTTAAGGGAATATTCAGGCATTTCAAGTTTGTAATGCTAGTTCATGAATGATAAAGAGGAGTTATTTACTCCAATATATTATTAAATGTTTGAAGTTATTTAGCATCTTATTAAGTTAAAAGTGTAAAATTGAAAAGCAAATTTACAGTATGTATTTTTAAATTTATTCTTATAGGGGAAAGCAACTTTCACGAAACGTGAATTATCACAAAGGAATTCATGAAATAGAAAGACTGACAGAAGAAAGACATACACAGAGCTATAAAATTATGAACTTTACTTTATTTTTTTTATACAAAATATGCAGTAGATAGCTAAACACCTACTCATGTTTAAAATTCTAAGCTAAATTGAAATTTCATATTTCATGACAACTTCGTGAACATGTTTCCACTGTAGTGCTTGCTTTATTTCGTACACATTAATATTAATCTGTACATATAGTTCATGAAAACATGATTAAAAAACTCACATTATTACAAGCTCATATTGTTCTTAATGTAACTCTAAGATTAAAATATGCATAAATAGAAATTTATCATTTTATGTACAAATGCATGATTTCATTATGTTACAAAAGCTATGTTTGATATAAAATACATTCTAATATAGAAATAAATAGTTTCCATTCAAGATCTGATAAAATAAAAATGTAAAGTTAATTATGGTAAGATCAAAACTATTTTCACACCACAAAAGTATATTTTTAATATATGCTCGCCAATTTAGACATTGTAGGCTGTGCACTAACCCTACTGTATTCGCTCACTTAAATGTTAACCTATGGCAAAAATGTATCTCCTATTTACAGCTCCATAAATGCTGATAATACAAAAAATGGTATTTTCACATAGCCTGAACTTTTCTGCACCTTGCAACAGGATTCATTTCATAAATTTCGTACACCAAAGGAATTGATGAGCGTCTAAAACACACTAGACCACATTTTTCCCTGAATAATTTAAATTAAAAAATATTGTTTGCATTTTAGAAAAAGAAAAAATGCCCCGAGGTGTAAAATTTCTTTCTCTATTACAGAGTATAATTTTTAAAAAATCTTTCAATCTAAGTCTGCAATCCTTAGACACATTTCCTCTATAGGTTAACATTGAGGCGAGCGAATCCAATAAGGTTAGTACACAGCAGCCTTAATATTTTCTCTATAGGGATACAAAAATGATACCTTGAAGAAATTTTAGATCCTTTTTCTTTTTGCTAGTTATTAATTAGTAAATATCTTTGGACACTAAAAAAGTAAAAAAAAATTATATAAATATGATAAAAATATATATTTTCTAGATTCTCTTCAGAATTTGAGATATTAGAGTCCATAAATAATTGTTATTTTTTATTTCTGGATGTTGATGTAGTTTATTTATTAGTCTCAAAAAAGTAACGAAATTGACTAATTAAAAAACTGATTTATTGCAGCATAAACAAATTATTGCTCATTAGACTGTTGTAAAAAGATGACCTCTCATTTTTATGAACAAACATAAGTTCTGGATACAGGACTGTTTATATATCTCATGCATAACCCATTACCTTTAGATAAAAGGTATTCTCTCTTCATATTCATTAGAAAATTAGTCAAAGTATACAGTGTTTTCATATTTGCTGTGATACGTATAACAAATTTTTATTTGTACTGAACAACATCTTTGTGTTTTTGGAACTCTTAGCTATGAGGGCAATATTCTAGCCTTGTTCAGTTATTTACAGTGTCCTTATGCGATCGAAAACGTCATTCTTTTATCTGATCAGCTTGAACTTGCTAATACTCTCGAATCACGCTATTTCCTGCGACTCATCAAAAGGGCAATATACTATCTAGCTGTTTCAAAACAAAATTTCCTCTATACCGTTAGGTCCAAATGTCCCTTCTTTTAACTGCCGTAAAATTTTGACTGTTGATATTATTTGCTGCTTCTCCACTCAGTTTTGAGTTTTTTTTATAAAAATGATTGCTCTTTCTAATATTTTATATGACAAAGGTCATTTTATTAACTTATTTTTAGGGGTACGTAAATTTCGCATAAAAAATAATCGAAATTTTGCAAAAAAAAATTACAATATATAAAATTTCGCATTTATTCGTATATATATATATATATATATATATATATATATATATATATATATATATATATATATATCATCGGTGTGCTGTAAAAGGGGCGAATACCGATAGAGATTTACTGATAAAGATATATTCGCCCTTTTTACAGAACACCGACGATATATATATATATATATATATATAAATTCAAAAATTTTGCATTTATTGAAAAAAATCACACTTTTACTTACTTGGTTAGGTAAGTATCAAAATTCTTAGTTAAAAGCTAACGTTGTAGTAGTCTCTACATTCTCTTCCTTAAGTCTTTAGCAATAAGTAATAAGCAAATTTCGAGAGTGAGATCTCTCAGTTAAAGACCGTGGATAGTCTTAGATAAGCAATTATGTTAATAAATTATTACAGTAATTTCGTAATTTCGCTTAAAATGCCGTTTATCAGCGAGTTTTCGCTGAAAAGTAGTAAAAAAAATTTTTTTCGCATTTATTCACTCATATCGGCAAATTTCGCATTTATTCGCATCTATTTCGTAAATACGAAAATTACGTATCCCTACTTATTTCTCATTAGATTTATAAGAACTTATTATTAGTAATCCATACATTTACAGGATTCACTATAAAAGTAGAAGAATTTATTCACTTATAGCAAACAGTATAAAACTTTTTGCAAGAATTTATTTAAATAATGATTAACTTCATCGAAAATAACATATTGAGCTTGTCTGCTGCTTTAAAAAAGGAGGTATTTGAGTGTAGTTTTTCCCAATGTACAGCAGAAAAATCCATGTTTTTTCCCGAATATATTTAATTTGATTACATCGCACGTATTGGCAATCATTAAAAAGTTCATGTTAATATTTCTTTACCCGTATTTTTTTCTGATCTCATTGTAATATATTTTTTCTGATCGTATTATAGATTAAAGAAATTATACTTGCAAATCTTTTGAAAATTTTAACAACGGAAAGTAATTTTCGACTCATCATTTTATCAACTCATGAATATTCAGTCTTTGTTAGAGATTTTAATTCCTTCTCTCATTCTGAATCATAAACCAAGGTGAATTCTTATTTTTCGGCTGTGATTTTAATTCCCTATTCTATTTCCCAATCAGGATCCAAGTAAGCACTATTAATTGTCGATTATTATTGTTGTCAAAGTATTATGTAGAATAGACCTAAGAATGTAATTTTCCCCTTTATGTACATACATCCAAATCCGTATTCGCAAAAACTTTTAAAGAGTAACATGCTCAGGAGAAGTAATTTCATGCCTTTTCGATTTAATCAAAACGTTTTAAAGGTAAGACGAATTTATTTCTGTCATCATTAATTTTTTGCAGAAACATTTACGTTTATCTTGAAATTACTTTTCATAGTTCTGAAAAACGTTTGTTCAAAAATTATTTCTTATGTTTCTTTTATAATTTCATCTAAATTTTAAATTATATCTTGTTTTATTGCAGATTAAAACTTTTCAGCGTAGAATTTTGAGATTAAAGTTTTAATAATAAATTATAAGTATAATAAATTGAAAAGATTTTTAAAAAAATATTCAAATAACAAAAAAAATAATAATTAAGAGCCATATTGCTTAGCTCTATTGATAACAATATTTAATTTTTTTTTAATGCAGCAAACACTTATCCTTCTGGAATACACCCATATCCGCCGTAATATTTATTTTCTACTTTAATATGGGAGCACCCAATACGTGAAACAATATTACTTCCTATACGGGGATAGCCCTGGAACATTCTTGCCCTAGGCGGGATACAAACCCGAGATTCTTTTATCATAGTCGTTCATAAATGCAGAAAGATATATTTTTCATCCTTTACGGTTTCACGAGTTGAATTCAAATTTAATGGACTTTTTTGCATCATATTTTTCTTATTTCTTAACATATACCTCTACTTTCTTTAACTTTTAAAACATAGTAAACGTTTTGAAAATGAGAATTAAGAATGCAGTTAGATTGTTAAAAAAAATTATACTCTAAACTGCAATTCTCCTATAGCTGATAAATATCTCACTGTATAGTTAAACTGCAAACTCCAGATGTTGTATATCAAAATAATCTCTAAGTATAATGACTATAACGACTGCTATTAATGTTTTCAAAGGGCGCAACTTGCTCGTAGAATTACATCCGTCTTCAAAGCAGTTTTGTACACATCCTCTGACATAACGATTTTCGTAGTAAAATCCTCCACAATGACTCATCCGAACAAGTTCTGTATCTATAGTAAGAGTCCCACTGTCAACAGCGCATCCTCGTACGACAAGGCTTTCTCCTGTGTCATCTATCGGATTAAAAGAACGAAAAATTTTTATTAACAGATTAAGTATAATGCATATTCAATTTCTTAAATGAATGAAGTTGGTTGGTTGGTTGGTGTTTAATGGCGCAAGGTTCAGAAAGTACAAGCTGAACCAAACACAAGGTGAAACCCCCCAAAAACTCATAAATAAATAAATATATATATATATATATATATATATATATATATATATATATATATATATATATATATATATACATATATATATATACATATATATATATACATATATATATATATATATATATATATATACATATATATATATACATATATATACACACACATATATATATATATATATATATATATATATATATATATATATATATATATATATATATACATATATACATACATATATATACATATATATAAGACATATGAAAGGTGGCATTTTTAGATCATAGAACATTAAAAAGATTATAAAAATATATACGCATGAAATACACTGATAAAAATATGGAATAAAACCATATAAAAACACAGATATAAAATTTGCAATTATTTAGGTATCATAGGAAGATAAATATACGAATGTTAAATAAATAAATTAAAAGGTTATACAGTAAAATCACGTTTACCCGGATCTCCGGATAATCCGGATCAGATTTGCAGACCATTTTTATGTAATGTTTACATTATATAATATTTTTAACTATGATAGTAAGAACGTAACTACAAGTATGCCAAATTTTCGCTTTTTAGCTTGATTCAATGTATAGTTCGTGCATAGATTGTACAATAAATTATGGTAATAAACTGCTTTTGTTGAACTTAAGACAGCTTTAGTAGACTTACCAATTCTTTGTTAAGAAATGATGGGAAAAGTAATTTTTATATTTTTCAATGTCTTGTAAACAATGCTATGTAATGTTTTTTACAAAACATTGTTTTTTATCTTAATAAATGGTAAGTCTGCTTAGTTAAGGATTTTGTTTCGCTTATTACCCCTATTACCCGGATTATCCGGATTTCTTATGGTCTCAGTTAGTCCGGATAAACGAGGTTTTATTGTAATAAATTTCTCTAGATTTTTACAAGCAGATATGTAAAATACGATATTATTTCGCCACAGCTAGAAAAAGAATTCATAAATAGTAATACCTGTAAAGAATATTTACGCATGACAGAATTCAAATTAGTAAATTTTATGGTACTAAATTGGAATCACTGAATGAAACATGACTTTTACAAATGATACATGTTATTTATAGATGATGTTCCAAACAACGCTTTAATCTTATTTTAATGAGTTTAAAAGGAAATGATATTGAAAACTGATAACTAATATTAAAACTTATTGTTTAAAGTAAGCAGAAGTCCCTCCCACCAATAAATTTCCCTCTGACAAAATGTTGTGTTTAAAATAATTAATTATCTCCAGAACTTTAATTGGGAACAATCTTTTGTATGCAATGAATCCTTGTATAATGATAAACACTTGCTGTATAATGATTTTTTTTCAAACTGACAAAAACTTTTATAAGCATTGTTTAGCTTTATATTCGGTTTCTCGCAGACCGATAAATCTGTATGCTTGAGGGAGGGGGTTCATGATACACAAATTTCGTTCGTAAAATTTTTAATAATGTTTTGAACAAAACGATGGGCATGAGAATCCTAAAAAAAAAGGTAAGGTTACAATATTAAGGTATTAAGTAAAACTTCGTCGAAGTTTACACAATAAAAGGACTTAAATCACTGCACAAAAAATGACTGTTTCACAGGAACGTGTTTTTATTCCATCTCTCACCGTCTCATTTTACAAATGGAATAAATATCGTTTTCATTAGGAAAACAGTGTTGCCAATTTATTCAGATAAAATATTTCAGAAACCAACAAAACCACCGAGTCAGGAGTTCACAGTACATGCTGCTACGTCATTATGGGTTTCTTATTTACAGTTTTTCAGTATAACGGGAAAAGAAACATAGCAATTTTCTCTACGATTAATCATAATTGAAATTTCGGAAAGTCTCTCAATCATATCAAGTTTCAATTTCCACTTCAAGAAAATAATTTTTAGGGGGCTTCTTTTCGTTTCATATACATTTTTATGCATTTTTATGCTAAAAATGCATATGAAACGAACGTTTAGCATATTTATGCTAAATTCACGAAAAAGAATTGAAGCTTCTTAAGAAAGGAATTTATAATTTTTAGACCACAAGAAATATTACTCCCGTTAGGTACAGAGAGGTACCTCACTGAGATGGTCAAAGATGGATCCAAATACACCTAAGGTAGTATACTGACGGTTAAAGAAAATGCTTAAGAGTATACTTTAGGTTTCGCACTCCTTCAATACAGGCGAAATCACCACTTAAGAAACTAGATGCGAAAGAGAAACTGCAAAAACTGCTGAGAGTTTCAAAATCGAGCAGGGTCTAGGAAACGAATTGAATAGGAAATTAAATAAATTTAGAAAACTTACTGTGAAAGGGAGAGGAACCTTGGGGAAATTAAAGGGATATACCGTAGTTTTCGGACTATAAGACACCCGAACGATAAGATGCACCTCAAATTTATGGGAGGATTTTTAGAAAAGAATATTTTGTATGTAGTTAAGTATATAAAGATATTTTCAATTTGTTACTTAATAAAGATAAAAAATAGATATAATAAATATAATAGACTAGCCGCTGCGCGACCAGCATGGTCGCTTTTAGTTTTATATTTTCTTTTGCAAAACAACTCAGCTGAAAGTAACATAGGTAAGGAATGTTACCATTACCAGTCATCATAAATATACGTTGTTAAGGGGTAGTAGGAGCTCAGCCAAAATATTTATTATCATTGCTAAATTCACTATAAGGCTGATTCTAAAACATCGTGATTAAAAAATGTGAATTTTCATTTCTTCAGAACAGAGTTTAAGATACGACTGAGAAACCCAACACCATTGATTTTAAAAATGACATCCCTCTCGGTATGCAATATTTTTTTTAATTAAGATATCTACACTTTATTATTACATCAAATGAGAAATTGTTGGGGAAGAAATCTTTCACTTAAAAAATGGAGTAAAAATTCAGTAAGTACTAAAATATAGTGTCGATTACATCATTCTCTGTTTGTACTATTGTTCCCAATTTAGATATCTACACTTAATCATATCAAATAACAAAATGTTGGGAAAATTTCATCACTTATAAAATGGAGTAAAAATTCAGCAAGTATTAAATATAGTGTGGGTTACATCACTCTCTGTATGTACTATTTTCAAAATTCAGATACCTACACTCAATCATATCAAATAATAAATTGTTGGGAAAATATCTTCACTTATAATTGTAGACGGCCGCTAATGTTTACATCCGGTAGTTGCAGCCGTTGCCATTCGGAGTGTAGAAATATCGTCGATTTTTCTGCCGCATACCTACGCGTTTTATATATATATAGATAATATGTATAAAATATAAGACATATATATATATATATATATAAGATATATGTTGTTGTTTCCAATCCCCTTGGTGTAAGCTAAGTCCAAAGGACCTTGGTCCTTGACGAAGTGTAGTAAGCAGCTTCATTTTAAGGCGAAGTACCACTAGGGCTGAAGACTGACTTGATCTCGAAGAACATCGGTCCCTTAATTTTGAACCGAGTCAAGTGACGAGACCGGAACACTTGACCCCACACATCCAGAGGTAGTTTGGGAACTTGGATGACATTACAGTTACGCCAGATTTTTTTTTCCGTGCACCAGCCACCATTAGTGTACACGTCGGTGGTTTTGACAGCGACGGGCATCGAACCAGAGACGTTCAGATAACTGGCCCGCTGCATTTGCTAACTAAGCCACCACGTCCTTAATATAATATATATAAAAAATATAATATATATAAAAAATATATAATATATATAATAAAATATTTTATTTTAATGTTTCCATCGGACCATAAGACGCACCTCAATTTTAAGTCGATTTTTTTATATAAAAGGTGGGTCTTACCTAAAAATACGGTAAATAAAAACACGTTATAAAATATGAATAAATGTGTTGTGGGCCTGCGTTTATGTATTTTATTCAATTAAATTTAGTATGTATATTTGTTATTCCAGTGATTTAGTTTTGTTCGTTATAAACTCATTTTTCCTAGCCCAAAATGAATTTACCTGAACAACCGATGTTTCTTTGTACTTAAATCGTAGTTTAGTTTCTTTCAACCTGTTCTATTTTATGAGATTCCTTTTTTGCTACTTAAAGTTCTCTTTAGAGAATTTACTTTATAATGAAGTTTATAAGCCGGGCTTCATTAAATACAGACTAAAGTGTGCATACTGTTGACATTTTATGTATGTCATAAAGCCTTTTTTCAAATTAGTTCATCTGTAAAATCATATCATTTAAAATGAAATGATGCGTTTTTTCCATTAAAATAGACCCATTATTTTTCCCTCGATCAATAAGTTTTACTGCGTTCTTAATAAAGAGGAAAATCAAAGAAAACCTCTCCGAAACAAAAATAAATAAGTAAATAAAGGTAAATTAGATTTTTAATGACATAAAACTTGATAACAATCTTAAAACACGCTTAGAATAAGAATGGTACATTTAATATAACTTCAAATTCCAAAATAACATATCCTTTAAAAAAAGATCTATAATTAGAAAATATTACTTTTCTCTTGATTTTGTAAGTAGATTATTTGTTTTCTATGTTTATTTTTGTACTGTATAAAAAAATAATTCTGTGGTTTACTCTACATTTTTATTATACGCTGAAAATATGAGAATCATTGATAGTTTCTTTGGCAGATTTTTGAAAATGACGCAATATTTAGTTGCATTAAAAATGTTTCTATAACAAATGTGTTTAAAGGCTTGGGTAACTTTTCGAATTACATAAGAGTTAGGTTGTAGATTAGTTTTTGAAGCGGCACGTTGTTTTTTGTAGCACGACTTACAAAACTGATGTTTATTAAAACAAAATAAACGAATTTTCTGGTTGAATGGATATTTTCTCGGTTTGTGTTAGAACTGGCCCTCATGTTGCAAGTTTGAGAAAACAGATATCTTCTGACTGATAATCTCGTAGATGAACGCAGGTCGTTTCGTCATCCCTAATTTTCAGTTTTCCATATCCATCAATATCAATATTAGTTCTAGCGTTAAAATGGAACTAGACGAATCGAACTAAATAAGTCTTAACTAGAAAAAAGATGGCCGTTGCACTGTCAACCAACCAACCAATCAAGCTGAAAGAAAATTTAATTTAACTTAACTCTGTCTTTCGCAACCAAACATTGCAACTATTTTTGCGTTACTTAAGATAACGGCTTGAACTCCACGGGAGAAAGGTGAAGGAAATTTTATCATACCATATACACCAGCAAGTTTGACACAAGTTGTTGCAGGAAACACTCCATTTCGTTGCTTCCTTCCTGCCCAGCAAGGACTTTCTAATATGTCTTTAGTATAATTGTTGTGGAAGGGGTCGTCACATGGCGGATATTCCCCAGCAGTGGAAATGCATTTGAAACAGTCTAGGCATGGGCAGCCTGTAAAATTAAAATTACATACCATTAAAAGAATCAGAATTTCATACGTTACAACAGATTACTCTCAGAGATTATTATATAGATCTAGTAGTTATAGAGAATATTGCTCACTTCTACCCAGACTTGGGTGTATATAATTTGAAGTGGCACTCTAAATGAATTTGATACAAACACAGTTTATACATGAAACAATGTTTATTGAATTCGTTGCACATATAGAATTTGCTTTTACAGCAATAAGCATAAGTACTACTTGTACGGAATATATATTAACATTCAATAGAAATACACATTGCAATACTCACAAACCAGCAGAGAGTCAAACCAGCAGTTCTGCTACGTAAACTTTGGGCCTGCTAAGCACAAGCGCCGGTTAACACCTGGAACTGCTTACCTCGTAGCTCCGTCTCGCTTATCTATCAACTTTTACAACACCTTTTTCAACCTCTGTATTAATCAAGCTGCTTGGTATTTATACCAAGCGCGTATGCCGAAATTAGCATATCTCAAGCAGCTTCTTTAATTCATTCACTCAAAAGTTCGATTCTTATGAATCGAATCTTATGTATACCTTACACTGTTTCAGAAACTCTTAGTTCAGATCATTACAGCCTTACACGTTATAACATTCTGTATTTTTTTCTTCTTTTCGCTTATCAAGTTTGTTTATTTAGCTCAGAAAGCACTTTGTGCTGAGGACATTCACCCAACCATACAGCCATTCGGATGGCTACTTTACTGCGGGAGCGCCGTATAAGTGAAGTAACGCTATTCCCCATGAGTTGACGGCACAGAACATTCATACCTTAGCCGAGATTCTAACGTGGGTTCACTTGTGAAAGCCTTGTTTAGAAAGTAGAAGGAAATAGTTTAAGCGTTGTATGAAGGTATTCAAATAAAAAAAAAACTAAGATTAAGTACGCTTAAGACCAATAAAAAAAGGTCATAATTATTAAGGGTATTTATTATGTTATTAAAGATCACCAGCGTGCTTACCAGCCATAGACCACGATTTGGTCATAATTTTGGGCTATATGACATGATTTAGCTAACAAGTATGATAGAGGGGGAAGCATTTCAAAATCGGGATTTCTCAAACTTTTTACTGGTTAACAGCACTTGTCGGTGCAACGGAATTGTCTTTGGCTATGCCATTCAGAATAGCCTGCAATAATTGAGATACCTAGGTTCATGGTAGCCATATGAACTGGAGATGTCCATCTCCGTATGAGTAACTATTCTTGCTAGGGTGAGTGAGTCCAATGAATTTTTGGCAATAATAAAAATATACACAAAACAATACTTGTAACATAAGAAGTGTCTTTAAATGAATCACTCAAAAATGAGTCATCAAATAATTGATGCAGTATTAAAGTACGAGATGTAGTATTAAGCAACAAAGAAAAATCTAGTTGATGATTACCAGTTGAAATTTACGGCAATGCGAGCGAACAGAACTTATATCACTTACCAGTAGCCGTCTTAAAAGGGGAGCCCATAGACTTCATTCCCAAGCACGAGAGACACTGAAAAAACCACGCCCTTTCAGAGACTTTCGCACTAAGGAATCAAGCCGCCTGTAATCGTCATGGACACTGAAGTGTAAAAGCACGATAAATTCTTTGCCTTGCATAATGATGATTTGTGGAGGAAATAGTCAAATATAATTGAAATGGTCACATCCATTGAATAGTTAAAGTTGTAGAGTTCGAGGGAAATACCCATCTGCGGCAAAACTCGCAGTGAAAATAAAAATGAAACAGGCTATGTAGTTTAAGCATACAGAACAACCTTAATAGAACTAAAAATTTCCATATTTTTTTAGAATTTGATATCCAAAGTAATATTTTGAATTACACTGCATCATATCGAAGTCGTTAAAAAATAAATAAACAAATAAAAGTGGATGAATCCTCATTTTAACAGAATCTTGAAGCTCATATATACTTTTTTCACTCTCAAATTTGTATTCCTTTGATAAGAACTGAAATATCTAGCGTTGAATAGTGTGAGCTTTCCTTTAATTGATTCCTCCTAAAAATCTACATAAATTCGCTAAATATTGTTGTTTCTATAAGTTTTCACTTGTAACCTTAAAGTGAATAAAAAGAATCGAATACTAGAGAGCAAAATTCGAATATGAAAAATCCGAAAGCTACACATTTTTAATAACATAAATGCATAAAACAACCCAAAATTGTAACAAAAAATATCCAGAAAAGAAATTTATGCCTGAGAGAGAAAAAAAAAACCTTTTCTTTCAAATAGTAGTTCGTAAGAACTTTGTTGTGAAAACAATTTTGTCACTTTATAGATACTGTGCATGTAACACTAAGCACTTTTTACCATTGTAATTCTAAGGTAATCTTTTACTTAAATCTCTATTACAGAAAAATACTTTAAAGTAATGAGAAATTAAAACTAAATAAACTTTATATAAGGCAAAGTAGTTTTAAGCGTTAAATAATATTTTTAATGTTATTTATTAGTATAAAATTTGTGTGTTTAAGTAAATAAAGTGTTAAACATATAATTAACAAGGAACGTGATTTGATTGATAGAACATTCTTCTTCTTTGTGTTCACGCACACTTATCCAAAGTAGTTAATTTAGTGAAAATAAAAGTTAGTTGAACTTCGATCTTTTGTAATTCCTTAAAAGCATTCTTTAAGCAATTCTTTTAAAGACTTTATAAAACAGATTATTTTGTCATTTATTTTCTAATGCGCTGAGTTCAAGAAAGGTGTTATGTTTGTTTCTTTTCATACTTTTAATTGTTTCAGGAAGACTTTAGCATAGATAAAACAATACATTTTCGCATGAAAAAATTAATAAAAAGGAACACGCAAATAATCTTACCTCTAAAGAAAAATATTTGTATAACTAAAATCAAAATAATTTTCATAGATATCTTCCAAAAGCCTTGGAACATTTTTCAATACATCAGTCCTAAAAAAGGAAAAAGTAAATTTGTCAGAAAATGATAAATAATAATATAAAAATGGTAATTTAAAGTCCTTACCATCAAAATTTTTCCCAATGGACTGCATTTAATGTAAAAAATTTTTTATATCGATTACAAATTGTATCATTATCCCCTACATTTAATATATTTGCTAAAAACGTGTTCCTCTTTCAGTTTATAGAATTTTGACAAATGAATGTTTTTTGACCAAACACGATTAAAAATCAAAAAATTTCTTTTTCAAGTCTATTTGAAAATTTGTATTCCAATCTAGATTTAGTTATTAACTATTGTGAAAACTAACATAATTATACTAAATTAACCTGTGGTAGTGAAAGGATTTTTACATATTAGTATAAATATTTCCAATTCTTAACAATATACTGTCGGTCAAGGGGCATCGGTCACAATACACAACACAACAACAAGATTCGAAATAAAAACAAAAGGAAAACAAGGATAATTTAAGTATGCACTGAAGAGAAAATGTTCTTAAATGCATGTTTCAATGTTTAAAATAGACAAAAAAAATATAAACGTAGGCTTTAGTCAACTACAGAGACATTTAAGAGCTTGAAAGTTGGTTGTGCAAAAGTCTTTTATAGCACAAAAGTCGATTACGAAAGTAATTTTGAGCATAAGTCTATCCCAAGTTGACAAATTGGACGTCCCTACATTATGTTACTGCTTGATTTTTTAAACTTCCACAAATGCTGGTCTGTAGGTATACCGGGCAATTCCATGTAGTTAAAATTAGTATACTTTAAAATAAAAAAAAATAAGATGTAAAAATTCCCTATGTTATTCTGTCTTCTAAGTAAATTAATAAAATATGTAATTAGCTTCCCGATTATAAATAATCGATATTCCAGACATAAAAAAGTTAAACATGGGCTAAAATTAAAGCTTCAAGTTTCCGGATTTTTCGTTTTTCTGAAAACTCGCTTATCTGAAACATATGTTGTGAACATATGAGAAACATATGAGAAATGAAGTAAAATAAATTTTGAGATTCCTCTTTGTCCAAAAGATTTTTAATTATTTACCTAGCAACAGAAGTTTATCTTGTTACCTTGTAAATAAACGTGAACGTCATATGAATGTGACATACAGCAAATGTACTTAAGAAATGTCAATAACACTGTTTAAAACAAATAAGTAAGATGAAGTCAAAGACCTTACGAAAAGAAAAGAAAGACTTAAAGACGATAACTCAGTTTTTTCACCCTAAATTATTTTTCTTGTTCCACCTGAGAGAATGTTTAAGCAAAACAAACAAGCTCTTACTCAGTATTATTTTTCACACTTCACAAGAATGTTCTTTAACAAAATGAGTTGTTAAACCCTAACAAATTGATTAAAGTCCTTACGTTGAAAAGGTCAGACATTACACACAGCACATATCTTCGGCAAGTTGACGTATATTTCTTTATTTCTTAAATAAACATAATTAACACGGCTGAGAATATTAAGAGATTTAATGATTTACATTGTTACGAAGATTCATATAAGAGATACTTAAAGCTCATTAAATATTTCCATACGTTACACATAAGGACATTAAGTTCAGAATCATTTTCACATATTTATCATTTCTTTGAGTTCACCAGAAGTTAGTCAACTTTATAATTAAATAATTCTTTCTTAATTAGTTTTATACCACAATTAACTGAACTTGGGAAATTCTTGGGCTACGTTTGCGAAATTCCCTATAAATCATATAATTTAATAATATAAATTCAAATTTATTTACATACATGCACCATATACATAGAGACATATTAATATGAAATAACTCGCGAACGCGCGCACACACACGTGCAAATAAATAAATAAATATATGTGTGTGTGTGTGTGTGTGTTTAGCGTTATGACGTCATAAAACCTTAACGATTTCACTCTCTGGAGAAACGGCTTCCCCGGGGAAGAAGCTTCACAGAGTATGCAGATTTACCCACCACTGCTTGTGTGCGTCATCACTTCGGCGAGCATAAAAGAAGCTCGCCGTTTCTTCCAAGGTAGGCTGCTACGAGGCTTCTACTCCAGCCATCGTTATGCAAGGATATGTATTTCGCCTATACAAGTTCGTGTTTGTTATACAAGTATAGGTTCCTAAGTTTTTGTAACTGTTTATAATTTATGGTGAATTAAAATAAATGCTAGAACTCAACCTTTTGAGTCATCCATTTAACCTTCACCTCTAAAGCTGGTTACCCTAGGACCTGGAATAAAGTAAAAGGAGTTGCAGAGAAAAATCCTCACCTAAGTTCCTTATCTTTGCTGAGATATCTCTCTTGTTGCCCGCTGCCATAATTGTCAATATTCTTTTTTTTTTTCCTTTGCATTTTCATAATGTCTGTTGAACGTGAGGTTATGCGGATTGTTGTTAAAACACCTCCTGTTTGGTGGGATAACATAGAGTTATGGTTTAGTAACATTGAAACTGAATTTCAGCTTGCGGCCGTTACTGCGTACAATGCAAAATTTCACTACGTAGTTTCTGCCTTAGACAGTGAACTTTCCTCATTTCTTTCTGACATAAGAATCCCCCCCTCCCCCAGCATTAAATTGTTACGCAGCTCTCAAAAAGCGCCTCGTCGATCAGTTTTCTGACTCTGAAAGTGTGTGTTTCAGGACTTTATTTCCTGATATGTCTTTGGGTGATCTGAAACCGTCACAACTTCTACGTAAAAAGGCATAATTATCCGCTACTAAAGTTTCAGAGGGGTTTTAAAAATGCTTTGGCCCCGGCGTTTGCTACTAAATATTCAACAAATTATATCTGTTGAATATTTCTGTTATCTGTTATCAATTCTGATAAATTATAAAGTTTGGCTACAATAGCCGATAAAATTTCTTAGATTGCTGTTATGCCCCACACTGTTTCCGCAATCAGATGACTCTGATAGAATTAGTAAGTTAGAGGCAACCGTTTCCAATCTAAATAGAACCATTCAAAATATTTCCCTTAGATCTAAATTTCCCCAACGTAGACCTCTAAGCAAATATCCTTTGACAAAAAAGAGACTCTACATGCTTTAAATTTGGATAGAACGCACTAAAATGTAAAACGCCGTGTAGTTACCAAGAAGTTAAGGCTGCGCAAGTAATGATCATAGTCGCTATTTAGCTATTTATTAAAGACCAAATTTCTGGTATGAAGTTTTTGGTCGATAGCGGTTCAACAGTTTCAGTCTATCCTGTTAAACGTTCAGCGAAACATCTTGATGAAAGTATCCAGCTATTTGCTGCTAACGGTTCAAAAATCCCCACCTATGGTAAGAAAGTACTTATATTAGACTTTGAATTACCGCGAACTTTTCATTGGACCTTCATTATGGCTGATGTAGCATGACCAATTTTAGGTGCTGATTTTCTTTAACGATTTGAACTTATAATCGACATTAAGAATCGTCAGCTGATCGATAACACGTGTACAAAGCATTTACGGTTTTCGTACCGCGAAATCTAATACCAGTATTACAGCAATAAGTAAAAATTCGGTATATCACGAACTACTGTTTAAATTTCCAAATATGACAAACCCCTCAATTAATGTGGTAGCTTAAGAACACGGAACCACGCACTGTATAATCACGAAATGTCCTCTACTTTGCTCCCGTGTTCGTCGGTTGCCCCCTCATAAATTAGCTGTTGTTAGAAAAACAATTTCAGGCTTTGGTAGACCAAGGGATTTGTCGGCCCTCCTGTAGTCCTTGAAACAGCCCCATACACCTCTTGCATCAAGGTAAAAATTATTGTTGTATCTGTGGAGACTACTGCCGATTAAATGCTGCCACAGGACCAGACAGATATCCCATTCCACACATCCAGGAATTTACTGCCGAATTATATGGGAAATCAATTTTCACAAAACTTGACCTAAAACGTGCATATTTCCTGCATCAGATAGCTCTTGAACCTAGTGGTATTCCAAAAATTGCCTTAATTACTCCAATAGGTTTGTTTGAGTTTAAATACATAACTTTCGATTTAAGGAACGCAGGCAAAACTTTTCAACGTTTTATTGATGAAACACTAAGGGATTAAAATGTTTCGCGTACCTTGATATACTTGTCACGTCAACAGATTTTACTTCACATTTATCAGACTTGTAACAAGTCTTTAAACGACTATTTTTGGTGTAAAAGAGCTAACAATTTTAGGATGTTTAGTTTCAAAAGACGGGATCATACCAGACCCCGATAAAATTAATATTCTTAGTAATTACCCTAAGCCAGTCACTGTACGAGCGTTAAGGCGTTTTTTAGCGATGGTCAATTTCTGTCGCAGATTCATTCCCAAAGCCGCAACTCAACAAATGGCCCTTTTTGATCTAACACAGGTCGGAAAAAGAATTACTCTACTCCCCTACACTGGACTAACGAAGCTAATAGAGCATTTAATATTTGTAAACAATCAACCGCAAATGCTGCACTTTTAGCTCATCCGCACCCTAATGCTAAAATTTCACTTTTGGTCGATGCTTCAGACCTTGGCATCAGAGCAGTTTTGCAACAGTACATCACTGAAAAAGCCGAACCACTTCCGTTTTTCTCTCGTCGGTTAACATCCACTAAGATTAAATATAGTACATATGACAGTAGTTCGCTAGACAGTAGTACATAGACAGGAGTTCGCTATCTATAGGGCTATTAAACATTTTCATTATGCACTAGAAGGTAGAAATTTTACGGTTTTTACTGATCATAAACCGTTAGTGTTCGCATTTAATCAAAAACAATACAAAATTTCTCCCCTTCAACTCAGCTACTTAGATTTCATAAGCCAATACACTACTTATTTTAGATTTGTTCCTGGCAGTAATAATTGTGTCGCGGATGCATTTTCCCGTATTGATGAAATTACTGTACCTGGTACTATTGATTATTCTGCTATGACAGAGGCTCAATCGGAGGAATCCGAGCTATAGGAATTGCAAAGAAATCCATCCTTGATTATAAAACCAATTGTTTTAAATTCAAGAACACTACTACTATTTTGTGACATATCTATGGGTAGTATACGCCTGTATGTTGCCGAAAGTTTCAGACATCTTCTGTTTCAGTCTATTCATAACTTAACTCATTCCGGCCCCAGACCGACCACTGATGCTATTAAACGGCGTTACATTTGGAGGTCAATGAAAAGAGGCTGCTCAGAGTGCTGCAGAAGCTGCTTGGACTGCCAGAGGTCCAAAGTATCACCGCACAACAAATCTAATCTTGGGCAATTTCCCGTTCCGACAGAGATTTCAGCATGTTCACTTGGACATTGTCGGACCACTCCCTATATCGTAAGGATATAGTTACGTCCTCACTTGCATCGACAGTTTCACTCGATGGCCTAAAGCCCTTCCGCTGAAGTATTAAATTGCCTAAACTGTTACTAAAGCCTTCATTTCAGGATGGGTCGCTAGATTTGGTGTGCCAGAGATCATCACGGCCGACCAGGGTCGTAATTTTGGAAGTAATCTATTTTTAGCTCTGACAAAGTCCCTCGGTACGAAGCGTAATCGAACTACTGCTTGCCACCCTTCCCTCAAACGGATTGATTGAGCGTTTCCACCGACAGTTAAAAGAAGCTATCAGGTGTAGTCTTGTCGATAATGAAAGATGGATGGAAAAATTGCCTATCGTGTTATTAGGAATCCAGACTGCCTTGAAGGAAGATCTCAACACCTCGTCTGCAGAACTCTTATACGGCTGTAGTCTTCACCTGCCTGGCATATTTTTTTCTTCTGTTTCAGGTACGAAGTCTGCACAGCAACTACTACTTTCTATGCGGGAGCACTTCAGACAGATCCGACCAACACCTACGTCATGTCATGGCTCAACGGCGATGTTCGTCCATTCTGATCTGAAAGACACCTCGCACGTTTTCGTCTCCGAAGATTCTGTCCGTCGCCCGTTCACGCCGTTCCAGTCACCCTACTCTGGTCCTTATTTGGTGCTCGAGTGTAAGCCCAATTTTTTTAAAGTCCAGCTTGGAACTAAAAGAGGAATTTCCATAGACAGACTAAAGCCTGCCCATTTTCCGCAAACTAAGGAGATTCCAGTCATCCCGCCGATGGTTCAACCTGCCAGTGATGTCACGCCTGCTCTTTAGACGTCCACAACTACTTGGTTGACGCGTCCGTTTTCCTTTCCCTGTGCCCTAAAGTTGTGGACTGGTGGGGAAGTCCTGTCGCGTTATGACGCCATAAAGTCTTAACGATTTCACTCTCTGGAGAAAAGGCTTCCCCGGAAAGAACCTTCGCAGCGTATGCAGATTTACCCACCACCACTGCTGCGTGCGTCATCACTTCGGCGGGGATAAAAGAAGCTCGCCGTTTCTTCCAAGGTAGGCTGCTACGAGGCTTCTACTCAAGCCATCGTCATGCAAGAATATATGTTTGTTATGCAAGGATAGGTTCCTAAGTTTTATGTAACTGTTTATAATTTATGGGGAGTTAAAATAAATGCTAAAAGTCAACCTTTGTATGTATGTGCGGAGGTACAGACTGCGCGCCAGCTTTCTTGCAGCTCACGATGCGATTGGGAGTCACACATTGCCTCCATTTTCGTTCAGCGCATTTTACAATTTGAATATGAGCCTCTTTCCCGTCTCGGCTTGTAACGTCATCACCACGGCAAGTATTTAAGCAAGGTCTGAGACTTCAACCAAGGCTTCCGTCCAGTTACCCCCGTCTGCTGCTTCGAAGTTCTCTCGGGGAATGTTTTCCCCCTTTCTGTTTGTTTTCATTGCTCAAGTGTGAGCACGGTTGTTAAATTGTACTTATTATTAAATTTTACAGTTGTTGATACTTACGTTATGTTAGCAAGAATAAACTGAGTTTGAATTTTCGTTCTCCCTGTCTCGTATTGACACTTCAACGGCTTATTGCACCAGCTATGTATGTATGTATATACGAGTATGTATGCATGTATGTGACCTTTTTCTTGTTTCCAAAACTGAAAGATTTGCTAAAGGGAACAAGATTTGAGGATGTCAAGCCATCAAGAAAACAGTGACGTCCACATTAAAGAGCGACTACAAAAGTTGTTTCCGAAACTTAAGCAGTCGAATACAGAAGTGCATTACGGCAGGTGGGTGTTACTTCGAAACATATTAAATGGGTATGTATTTCACGTAATATTTTCTGGAGTTATTAGATCAGACCTAGAAATTAATGGACGCACCTTGTGTGTGTGTGTGTGTGTGTATATATATATATATATATATATATATATATATATATATATATATATATATATATATATATATATACACACACACACACAAGCTGAAAACCCGCACTTCGCTACGGAGTACATTCAAATTAAATACAACGGTCAATGTATGCAATTAATGCCAATATATATATATGTGTGTAATAAATACGACGATCAATGTATACAATTGATGTAAAATATATATTTATAAAAATCGTAAGGGATATTTTTATAGACAAAATAATGTAGAAGAAAATATTCAAATTAAATCTAATAGGACATACTAAAGAATATAGTACAGTTAATATAGTACAGTTTCAGGAACATATCTTTTACTTATTTTAATTATTTTTGGGGATAATGTCCAATCGTCTGCCGCATTAGCAAGAAAAATTTTTTTTTGTCTGTTTCGTGACGCACGTGACGATAAATTTATTTAAAGTACCAGAAAAAGAAATCACGATCAGCATTAAATAAATTAAATTCTAAAAATTAATCTTTAAAAACTCGCAAAAAAATCAGAAAATGGAGGTAAAATTCGAAAAAGATCTCATTTTAAAGAAATTTTTATGATCTTTCTTGTGATATAAATTTTATAACCCTCAAATTATCATTTCAATTGCAAACTTTAAAAAAGTTACTAAAACAGCTTAAAAATTTAATTTAAAAAATCTAAGAATTTTTCAAAAATCTTTCTTAGTGCATCCCTACACTATAAGAATCGCCATGCAAAATTTCAGTCCTTTAGATCCAGCGGTTTGGTCTGTGCGTTGTATGTCAGTCGGTCAATCAGTGAGTCAGTCAGTTACGGAACTGTTTTATAATATATATATATATATATATATATATATATATATATATATATATATATATATATATATATATATAAAATATAATATAATATAATATAAAATATATATATATATATATCCGTGTGTGTGAGAGATTTAGAGTAAAAGTATAACTGAGTATTTTGTATTTAACAATATCTGTCTGTGAATGTTAACTTGGGTGTGAATAAAATACGATAATACGAATACAAACTATAACTACATACTTGTGAAAAATATAGGAAATTTTTATTTGAAATTAAACGTATATTCTTCCACAGACTTTTTTAAAAATATTTATTCGTTGGTTTAATTATGGAGTTCCAGGAGAGTCTATTATCTTGAGAAAAAAATTTCTTTTTGAGTTATTTGTGTTTTCTAAATATCCAAAATACTAGTTTGGCATTAAAATTTATTCCACGATGATTTTTCTTGTGTTCTATTATTAAGCAAACCTAATAGGAATTGTTAAATTTCATGAGAAATTTAATGTTTATAATAAAATTTCAATTTTAATTTATTTCCAGCTTTTATATTTTTATTTTGTTTCAGTTCCTTAATATACAGAAGATAGGATTACTTGATTTGTTAAAATATTTCAGCTATATTTAATACGAAGTGAAAGACAAGATCTAATGAAGCAACACTGTATTAAAACTATGAACCAACGAGGAACGATTAGAAACATTTGGATCTAATAGTATAACTTAAAGAGGCTTAAACGTGAGAGAACCTATTTGAAACTCCAGTTATCCCGCTAGCTTGTTGAGCAATAAAATATTCAAATTAGGCCTCTGTATTACAGAGCCATCAAACTCTTAGTCGTGACCTATTGGAAAAGGATAACTTCTTTGTGTAATATATCTCTATGCATAATAAACTTTTAAAAAATCACGTGATTAGGAACATATATTACTTCTTTTACCTCATTATAGCAAGTATGAATTTTTTTTAGCATTTATTACTCAACTTGTCTTAAACAGACAAGTATAGGGTATTTAGGTAACTTTGTCTCTTTTATGTAGGTAAAAGAGACAAAGTAAAAGTTCAATAAGTTTTTTTCACCAGTTATTTCACTGTTTTAAAATTATGTAAAAAATGCATGTTACTCCCGCTTTTCTACATCTTGAGTCACAAATTATACCTTGTTTTAATAGAAGTGTTCATTATTGATATACCTGGAAATGTTTTGTTTTCATTCAATAAATATATTTGAAGGCATATTACATTTTTACTTCAAATTCGAGTTTCTCTTACAAACTTTTATGTTTAGATGTTTAAACATCCTATAATCATCATTTATTGAAGGGTTTAATGAAATTATGGCAAATTTTATAAACTTTACACAAAAAATAATTTTTCGCCGTGGAAGATAAAGTGGACTTCGAATTGCGTGGCATAGTTTTTCACGTTTAAATTGAAACTAATGCTGCTGCTACCAGAAAATATTTTTCAATTATTTATTGAAACTCTTATCAGGATGGCAAAATTAGTATCATTTATTATGACTCTACGTAAAAAATATTTTATGAAATAAATAATAGAAAAACTTTATTTATCTAGAGAAACTAAGTCTGCTGTACTCATTCATAACATTGGTAAAATTAAATAAACTGACGCAATTTTATAATATTAGCTTAAAGTCCAACACCTGGAAAATAACTTCTCGAGATATTTTCTGTAAATTTGCACAAACTGGTGCATTTAAAGCTAACAAAATTAAAGTATTATTTCGGTCAAAAAATATGAGTTTTTTAGAAAAATTACCGAACAAAACATATAATTATGTAAAAATAGATTATGTGCATGTTTACAATGCAAGCTTTTTAATATTATTATTTTACAGCGAATAAAGTTATAAACCTATTTAAAGTCAATATTTCAATTTCATGCAGTTGTCACTCTATATAATTATAAATTATTACTATCATTTTAAATAAGTTTATGCGTTAAATTTTCATTAAAATATATGTTTTACGTTTTAATCTATATGTTTTTATTCCCATTGGAGAGGTGTTAATTTTTAAAGGAAATGCATATGATCTGTTTATAAGTATTTATATTTCTCAATTTTCTCGACATTCATATTCTAGCACATTCGGAAAATATTTCCTAAATAAAAAAGCACACTGGGGAGGGGTATAAGGAAGTTGGTTCGGTTAGAAGCGATTCAAACAGCAGCGTCTAATTAAATAGAGTGATCGAATATTAATACCCTTATGGAGAGGAACTTTTTTCATTAGTTTTTCTATTCGTCGGTTTATGTTAGGAAGTAAATTATGGCACTGAATTACGCTATTTTCCTCAGCATGATTCTTTCAGCGTAAAAACTAATAGTACCAACAATTCATGGCTATCATGATGGCATTTCGTGTTACACTGTAATAAATTCTTGACACTCTGACGTGATACTGTCGTAAATCAATAAGTATTCTATACTGAGAGCTAATAAAAACATTAACTTAAGGATAAATATCAATCTGACAATATCAGTTTTTTAAACGAAATACACGGCATTATTTGCCTGAATTTTATGTGTCGTAAATGCGTGTTTACTTACTACGTTATCAAATTTATTCGACCAGGATAATTTTGGGGGAAAAGTTGCTTAATTTTGGCAGTTAGAAGTTATTCGGTATCTCATTTTTAAACAAGAGAAATACGTCGATGTATACTGCGAACCAATATCCAGTACATTGTAATAGAAAGTCCTATAAAATAGCACTTCATCACAACGCCGGGATAGTTCACTTGCAAGAAAACTGGATTCCCCTTTTCCTGATGTAATTCCTAAATCCTGCTTCTATCTTCCCAATATCGCTGGCAACTGTTTTTGAAAAGTATAGTTTTTCTGTAATGCTGTCCATAGAAAACTTATTCATATGACATCCTATAGCACAACGTTGACAACATGACAGCTTTATATACTGACCTGCCAGTCTTAGCGTACTACACTTACGCATATCGCTCACTCCTTTCAACAACGTCATATCTCAAAAAAAAAGATTTTTCGGAGAGTGATTTGAAAGTTTAAAAGTACATTGAAATGTATTGAAAATAAATTTTAATTCTGCTCTCCAGCTGCTAAATATTGAGCTGTGAGATATGACGATTTTGCAGGTATATACTACTCTTTCGGGGCATTCTAAAAACAAGCATAACTAAAAAACGCCGATTTTTTAGATATGACGTTGTTGAAAGGAATGAGCGATATGTCCTTTATAATTCATTCCACTATTCGCCTATGTCCAATTACTTTCGAAAACTAATGCGTAAGAGAAACAAAATTAAACCCGATTTAAACACTTTTAAAGATATATTACAAACCAAAATAGATAAAATTACAAGAAATATCAAAAGGCTGCTTCTGGTGTTTGTTTTTTACTTCCGATTTTATCTAGGCATAAAAATATGGCGTGAGAAAAAATAGAACTGGAAGTCCCTAGTATTTTGAAACAGAATAAATCGGAAAGTGTAAGGGCTTAGTTTTGCCTGTAGTGTTTACCATATCAATACTTAAATACGAAATATTAACAGAGCACTGGGAAGCTCAAATAATTCATACAAATCATCATAACCAATGCACTTGTGTCAGTACCGCTGCTTATCTGTCGTCTAAACACATATTAGAAATAGTAGTACTTCAACTTCGGCTGATTGGAAAAAGTGATTAGCATGTAGACTTCTACGCTCAATAATGGCTGAGTGGAAAACATAGATATTATGCTTAATAATGACTATTCATATTCGTAGTCACTAATACCATTCTAATATGAAACACTAATTTGTGTTATTTTGATTTAATTTGAGAGAACAAGTATGGATACAGGCAAATAAAGGAAACAACGAGGTTCGATCAGAAAATGGCATCCTTTTGGGCATCGTTCTAGCATTGGTGAATGAATCGTCTATTTTAAAGTCAGAGAATTTTAGTTACCTGTTAGTCTTACTTGAATTAGTTTAATCGATTTCCTAATATTTTTATTGTTTCCGTGCATGTTTAAGAGGAACGAAAAAACACGAAATCCCACCACGTTTAATCAACATGTTTCAGTCACCATCCAAAAAAGTTAAAGCAGAGAGACTACTTTAATAATTCGGAAAATCAAAGTAACTGTCATTTAGCCCCAAAGATCTATTCTCCATTGAGTTCATGCTCCGAAGAAACCACTGTCATCACTGATGCACACTCTGTAATACCGAAGCGATTATGGTGAAGCCATCCAAGATAGTAGGAGACGCCTATTGTCGGTCAGGGTCTATTGTTAATCTATCATCTTTTTTTTATATTTCTCTACACATCTACAGTAATGTCCATTTCGATGTCATTGAAGAGATGGATCTACTCATCGAAAGTTTCAATGAGTTATTCACGCTACAGGTTCACATGGTACTCAGAGGGAAGAAGCGTTGAGGAAAGTGGATATACATATGATGTGGATACACATGAAGTGGATATGTATATGATGTGGGGTTAACAAAATTTGTTACCGGTTGTAATTAGTGTCTAAAGGGACAGGGTGATAATGTGGAAAAATAGACTTATGTATATAAATGCTAATTTTTTTAAGAAATGTTTATTTTACTCTCAACCAGTTGCTACTTGATGAACAAACCACGAATATAACATACTTTGGCTTCATAATTCTCATATTTTTTTATAACGTTTACATGGAACAGAAATGTCTGTGTATCTTTTATATCGATTGCTATATCTGCTTTTAAAAATATTGTATATTTTAAAATCTTTGTCCTAAAATCATTTCAGTGTTCAGCTGTTGTGATTTTTACAAAAAAATTTTCTCAATATCTTAGAAAAAATATTTAAATATATATTACGCTCTATAGAAAACTCCAGCCCAGAAAATTACATGAATGGAAAAGTGCTAAAGGGGGAAATATACAAAGTTTCTGTTTAGTCGTAGACGTTCAAAAATAATAGTGAACATAAAAGAATTTCTAAACGCCTGTTGAATACAGCCCTAAAGATATTCTCATTCTATCCTTATTATTTGAGTTTTAATGTTCTGAAAGAAGAAAAATAATTTTCATCTAAGTAATTGTCAGAATGGTTTCCCAAATACAAAAGAATCCTAATGCATCTGATCATCAAATACAATTTATAAGTTTTTGTTCTTCCCTGCCCTACTTTTCATACTGTCCATTTGTTATTTGTTGTTCAGTTTTCATCAATAAGATACTTCAAGATTTTCGATATCGACCAGCTCAGTTCTCAGCGTTCACATTAGGACTCTTAATACAGTAATTTCCAGTGACAGAGCGTGAATGACATAACCAAAGATGTTCTTGAAAAGAATGAAAAATGTTTACCAGATCGATAACTTAGAATTATCCAGCAAGCCAGGATCAGCTGATATTTTCTCCTAACATTTATAATGGATCGATGTTTAAGACTTACATTGAGCTCTCAGTACATAAAAAATTATTTCTACAGCCCAATGTTTGGAAAATACAGTGTTTGGGATATGTTAAATTTTCGTTTGGGGAATACAATATCCACTCTATAATAAATAACATATTCACCCATGTATAACCTCAGAAATCGCCGTTCAAATTTTCGTAAAACAAAATCCTTTCCCAAGGTTTACGGTAATAACCTCATCTACTGATCGACCTATCTATAAGAACGAAATATCGTGCAATCATAGTGGAACCAGAATCCGTTTGTTGGTTAATGAAAATACTTCTTTCAGTTAATATCAGAACATCGAGATTATTTTTCTCCATCGATTTTTTTAGCTCCTAAATGGCGTTATAAACCAATACCGACTTCCGAATGCGTCACAAGTAGATACAGGATTATACGTTTGGATAGGACCTATGTTAGTTTTTAGATTGGGAAATACCATATCCATTCCATAATAAATAAAATATTCACCCATTTATAACCTCAGAAATCGATGTTCAAATTTTCATAAAACAAAATCTCCTCCCAAGGTTTACGGTAATAACCTCACCTATTGACAGACCTATCTATAAGCAGGTAATATCGTGCAATCATAGCGGAACCAGAATCCGTTTGTTGGTAAAGGAAAACACATCTTCCAGTTAATGTAAGAAGACCGATATTATTTTTTCACCATAGATTCTTTTAATTCCTAAATAGCGTTATAAACCAATATCGACTTCTGGATGCGCTAAAAGTACACACAGAATTATGCGTTTGAATAGGACCTCTGGACAACGAAACTGGTTTAATACATTTCTTTATGGCGTTAAAGTGAAAGAGACGGTAATAATACGATGAAAAAATTAGAGTCGTAAGATAAACTTATACCTCAAGAAAACCCACAAATTGAAGAGAAAATCATGTATAAAATATACATTAACTAATGGTTTTATGAACATTCATACAGTTCAATAGAATAGGTGGATTTTTAGCGTGTTGTGAAGAAAGGAAATGTCCAAAGGATTAAAAATATCAGAGTCATAGATACCTTTTTTAGTGAAAATTTTCCAAATTATTTAAAATTATTAGGGTTGCGTTGTTTGAGGAAAGCTAGGGAATCACTAAATTCCACATTCTGACTTCTATAATTTACTTCTTATCTTAAAACCAAAGAAACGAAACGAGAGTAAAAAGCAAAATTTTTTCTATTGCTTAGATTGGCTGTAACCTCGGAGACTATTCTTTTTTATAATTAATTTCTAATTATTTTACAACCATAGAAATTAAAATTGAGATTAAGGCTAAAACATTTATCATTGGGCAAAATTTAAAAATAAAAATTGTGTGGTCGGGGACCCCCGCCAGGAACGAAGTTCCTTACGTTATTTTTTCAACTCTAAACGTGATTTAATATGTAGATTTCTATTGATTATATTAGTGTATTTTTGTCACGCCAAAAAGCGCAGCCCTCTTTTATTCAGCCAACTCTCTCTCTCTCTATTTTATTAAAATTAAAAATTTTAATATATAAATTAATTATTTTTATTAAAATTAAAAATTTTAATATATAAATTTATTATTTTGATTTAGACGTTACCTAGCATAATTTTTAATCGGATTAATTTTCTTATTTAATCACCAACAAAAATAAATTAATTACACAATATAAATCCCGCGTGAATTAAAACAATAACAAACAATAAGTTTAAACAGAAAGACGCGATTCCATAGGGACGCTATGAAATCTTTCAAGTAAAGCATTTACAACTGGTCGAAGTTTATATAAACGATCATGCTGAGGGTCATCATGTGGTGGTTGTTTACTGTTGTCATAAAAATGTAGAAATTCTCTTATCTTTTCAAAGCGTTTTAATGACATACATTCTTTTATTACATCATTGCCTATGGCAGGTGACCAATATGCCCTAGTGTTTGGTACATGTACAATATACATCATTATACAAATACCAATGTATTGTTTAATTTCTAAATTCGTTAGATTGACACACTTTTCTAGGTTTTTTTGCACACTGAATAAATTTGTTTCTTAAACTATATGCTCAATCAAATCTTCTGTAAAAAGATTTCTAAAAAAATTTAGAGGTGTGTTTAAATTCATAATTTCAGGAGCGAGATTCTCGTCACCTCGGAATAAAATTTGATCATCATTTAGAAGTAAATTAATTTTCTTCCAGTTGATTGCAGGCTTTGTTCTCCCTGTATTATTTCTATTAGTTTTTGGCATGTTCCCACCATTAGGCAGATCAAGAGAATCGCTATTATCAAGTAATGATACCTCATCTTCCGAATCACTACTACCATAAAAAATTTCATCACAAACTTTGTTTGGTTTATAATTAGGATCACCTGTGCTGCCATCGCTTTCTGAATCAGATCCATCTTCACTATGATCACTCCACGATCTGTTCATAAGTTCCTCAATTTCTTTCTGTGTTAAAAACTTTCTTCCCGCCATTTCCTTAAAAAAATGGCGTAAAACACACCATGTATCATTTTTGATACATAAAATTGAAATCATACTTGAATTTTTTATAAAAGATTAAAGAAGTATTTTATGAATAATTATAAAAGCTACGTACCTCTAAAATATATTTATAAAACTTTCAAAGATGTAAACTGACTTTAAAATACTGAAAATATAGCAAATACTAAGGCAGGTCTGGTATGAATTGAACGGCTATCTTTTACTGAGATCGCAGTTGTATTCCTGCTGCCATCTATCCTACGAAAATGTAACTAACAGTGATTAAAAGCTTTGCTATATTTCAAAATTAATACAAGGTGCACAAGTGGATAAAAAATATTGCTTTTGAATGTAAAGGGGAAAAATAACTTATGTATCAAATTTGATACAGTGTGCAATGAAGAGTTTTAAATTGCCGGTAGTGCTTGTGAGGGGATTTGAACCGGAGACCTCTGCAGTCCTGCGGAGCATCGTACTGACACAGTCCACAGTCCGTTGCGACAACCATTCAGCCACAGAGTCCTTGAGCGAAAGCTGTTATGAAGGGGGCATAACGCTTTTTCGTTACGTGACGATTCCTGCCAGTTCACTCTACTGTAAGCCGCGTAAAAGAACTTCGTTCCAAAAAACAGATCTAGGCTAAAATGTGATGAATGTGGAATTTAGTGATAAGCTTAGCTTTCTCATTTCATTTTTCTAATTTTACATAATTCTCACTCGTCAACTATGTATACATATTTATGAGGAATAGCTTGCTGAGAGAGCTACAGTAATGCTTTACTACTCGAGGGCTAAATAGACCAGGACTTACTGTTTTAAGCGTAATCCAAACGGCTACAAATACTCATGTAAGTCCCGATGTATAAGGAATTCCTGCATAGGTTTACCTCGTCTAATTTCTTTTCGAATTCAAATGCGTTTAAAATATTTATTTTTCTATTTGCATTTGTTTTCTACACATTGTTCAAAACAGTGTCAGGGAAAAAGAAATAATAAATATAATATAAGGTTTCAAAAGAAAGTTATTTGCTTCCACAGCCTCAAAAATCTAGGAAAGAACGGAAGTTTAATCCCTCAACCCACGCAGAAACCGATCTCTCAAACCTGGCTTTCTATCGCTCTGTATGAATTGCTTTATGGTGTGGACGAAGACTTAAAAAAAGTCAAAGGAAATGGAATTTAAAATAAGCATATAAAGTTATCTAAGATCTCTTTTATTCTGTTTGTTTGACTATTTAAAACTGTATTCGTTTCCATCATATAAGATATAAATATCCTGAGCTGCAAAAGCTTTCAGTAAGTCTAGACATTTTGTATTCATCTAAAACTCTGACATGCAAAGAGTCAAATGATTCCCGAAATATATCTTCAGTTATATATTCAACTCTGACTTTGAAGTCACCTTATATTTGTATAAGATAATTTTATGCTACGCTTATCTGCTATAAAATTTCGAAAACCTATTCCGAATTACAAATTGCTTGTAGAGAGTTTTTGCAAGAAATTCAATTAATTTTTGGAATGTTATTATTATCGAAATAAACACCTGTCAAATAAAATCCACATAACTTTAGCAAGGTATAGAGTTATGTATACGAGTATTCAGTTGTTTCGAATCACTGTACAATAATTCGTAAACTCAGTATAAATAAATTACCTATCAATTTGTGCTAAAAATGTACTTATAAATAAAATTAGGGGAAAAACATTTTCTAGAAATAAAATTTTTTTATTTTAATATCTTATATCGTTAAATTTTTTTAGAACACTGAACTCCCGATTATATGTTGGCAGTTTATCCATGGATCGTAAAAGAAAACTGTCAAATATAACATAACAAACTGGGATTATTAAAATCTTAAAATATCCACAACAAACAGCTGTAATAAAAGCTCAATTACTGATCTAAGTTTTATCTTCCGACTTATTTTTTCGCTGCCTTTGCTTACTGTGTTAACGTTATGTTACCTGTTCCTGAGGAAGAAAACAATATTTGCTTTCAAATTTCGCAAATTGAGCTTTTATTACAGTTATTTATGGTGAATATTCTAACCCCGTTTTGTTTCACTTGTTTTGGTGCCTTGTTTCCTAAAACACGCAAATTGTGCATATAAAATGTTATCACGGCTCGTAAGAAAAGGAATAATGTAGATTTTTTTTCCAGAAGAGAAGATGAAAATGTAGGTAAATTTCCTCATTATTTCAATTCAATCCTATTAAAACCTTCAAACCTTCATAAGTAAAAACCTCTATATCTCTCTATTTAAATACGCACACTCATTGTGCCTTGATTTAAATCGAGAAAGCCATCCATCACTGCATTTAAAATCTTCAATACCCATTCGACTTGCCAATTCATCAGCCTTCGTCAGCACTAGGGGTCCATTTATCGAAAAATTTCGAGATCTAACATCCTGGAACCATAGCAGTAGAGCTTTTTCTAGATATTCTTGGGATGTATTTCTCATGCGTTTCCTTCCTCTAGCAAATTTTGATTTTTCCCATGAATCTAAAATTGACTCCTTGTTTTTCAAATAAGTTGACAAGATTTTTTTTTTAATTCCATAGTCAGCTGCTAACTTTGTGTTACATTCGCCATTCTCTACTCTCTTTAAAAGTTCTACCTTTGTCTCCAAAATTAGGGTTTTGTACTTTCCACGCGTAGGCATTCTGAATTTTTACACTTTCACATCCCACACTGAGGAAGAAAAACTAGATCACATTAACTTGTCTGCACTGCAGGCATAACTGACGCAGCTCCCTAAAATCTGTAGTAAAGACTGGTTTTTCTGAAATTCTAAGAAAATCGCTACAAATAACGGAAAATCGCTTTATCCGTTAAGCACTGATAAGGACAATAGCCACTAACGTTTAGCGGAAATGCAATAGTCTAGGAATGCGGGCATGTGCCTCTTTACATAGAAAAAAAATACAGGTGATTTTGACACACAAAATAATAAATACGGCTTGTATTTTCTCCGTTAATTGAGGAAAAAAAATTTTTTGTCAAATTTTTAGTTCGAATTAACCGAATTGATAAAAATTTAGTTCGAATTAGTGAGATATTTTTAACACTAACTCCAATACAAGTTTTTGGGGGCCTTTGGATTAGTTCGAATTAACGAGCGTCTACTGTATATATATATAAATATATATGACCGTTGAGACCGTTCACTGTCATGTCCTCACGTCATTGTCCTCACTAATAATCCTAACAATTTGATGACTTTAGCGCTTGAGTGCCCAACCATATAGTTGTATTTTGTATTAGTAAATATTTTCTTAAATACAGTCGAATAAAGGACTCAAAGGCATTTCATAATAAAAAGTTGAACGTAAATAGGGCAGATGTCTAGTGAAAAAATAAAAAGGTTGTTATTTATGAAAGTTCGAGCATGAATTAATTATACAAACGTCATTTATAAATGTGTTTTATTGATTTTTGTAACAATTTTTCCCAAATGTACTAGTTAATTTTAAAGCCATTACTATTGTCTGGTATTCAAGCTTAATAACTGTAAGACTTACACATAAACGGTTAGATCTATATGGAATAAGTACAAATCATTAAACCTGTCGTTCCACTATCTTATGCATTTGAATTTCATTTGAAAAAGTTGCGTAGTAATATGAGACTGTAGAAGCTTCAATAATTTGTTAGACCTAAACAAGCCAACTTTAAATTATTAAACTGTGACACACCTTAGTAAGGACGGTTACTTAAGCAAAAATGAAAACAAAAATGATGTGTACCTAAATATTCCGAATTAAAAGAGTGGCACTGACTGCACAAAAAATTAAAAATTTACTTAATGTACAACCCAGAGATAATGAGAATTTTACATGGGTGAGGCAAATTTCAAACGCAATGATGAAGTAGCCAACAAGGACAAAATGGAACTCTTTTCATTTATTACTCTAAAAGGCTTTCCTCCAAAATCATAATTGTTCTGTTCTAAGAACGGGACTCGAAAATTTTTCGTCAATATATCGACATGAATACTTTGCCCATTGAGCTATCCAGCTATATGAAGAGGTCTTATTTTCGATAACATTCCTATTAAGCGGCTACATTAAATTTTATTAAACTTTTTTTCCTTGCGTGTAACTCTTACTGGTTTAATCTTAATCTATTTCATTAACTTGAGCATTTTCATCCCTTCCACTCGTATAAAATTTCCCCACCCCACCCCCCCCCCCCATAGATTCTTTGTCTTTGCAGACTTGTATTTTAAGTTCATTTGTAGTTTTTTTAGTTTGATTAGCATCATAGTTTATTTACGGTCTGTTAATAAACATATCATTTTACTTATTAGCATTGCTGACTTTACTGATGGGGTTTGCTTATAATTTCTTCAGTTTTATGATTTCCTTTTCCTTCAGATTTTTTTTACTTCCTTTAAGAACATTTTCTTGCATTAAGTGTTTCATTTTTCATCTATTGTTAGAAGTAATTGAAACTTTAATTTTGATATACTAACTTCTTTGTTTTTAAGTTTAATTTTCAATAGTTTTTTAAACTTGTGCTATAATCTAATCTAAAGCATATTAAGTTATACAGATGGCAGTTGAATTCAGGCCATTATGCCCAACACTCGAAATTAATAATCCCTCATCGAATGGGCGCTAAAGCTGTTTCTCTGAATGAAGTACGTCTTATTTTCCATTTTAGTTGAAATTACTGATCTCCTGTGTTAGGCTTAATAGCCTGCAATTCAATTTTCGTATAAATTACTAGAATAAGGATATTTTTACTCGGACAGGAATTGAGGCTGATAGTTTTAATAACGTTTAAATATTTCCCTTTTTCCAGCTTTATCCTGCTTTATGTCGCTATCATTTTCATGCATAATAATTTTTGGAACTGTGGTCACAGTGCATTAAAACTGATAACATTAATCATACGATATGCAAATGCATGTTTTTTTATGTATAGGTATCAAATTCCATACTCTTAAACACAAATAATTCAATTCCAAAACTCAGATAAATCACAGCCAGAAAGGAGAACTACATTTTAAGGGCAATCGTAAGTGAGTAGGTAAATTGCATAATAACTAACTACTAAAACTCAATAAATAAAAGTGGGAAAAAGAGGATTTTCAGAGTCATGGCAAATGATCTCACATTTTCTGAGCAAAGTTTTAATATTCAAACAACCTTGTATCTAAAAAATCATCCTTGCAATCTGTATCATCAGAACAAGATAAAATCATGAGTCTAATTGACATACTTTTGTGAAATATATAGACGCTCTGAAAAAGAGCATGATGAATCTAATTGGTATCTATATATTATATATATAAAACGCGTAGGTATGCGGCACAAAAATCGACGATATTTCTACATTCCGAATGGCAACGGCTGCAACTACCGGATGTAAACATTAGCGGCCGCCATCCGCAATTTAAAACCACTTGTGTGTAGTGACGACATTTGATACAACCGCTGATCTTTTGACAAAATATGTTTAGACCTCAGGAAGTCAATCTACGTATATACAACTTCGCGTGGAAAACCGTCAGAGAATTATAATGCATCTCGTAGATACCAAAATTCAAAAAATGTGTCGAAAGTGTTTTTTCTGATATGAAAAATTCTAAATGCATATTATGCTCAGAATCCCACCGTTTGTATCAATGCGCTAATTATAAACAATTATTAGTTAATGAGAGATTAAATGTAGTTAAAAATAATAAATTATATTTTAATTGTCTTGCTCAGCATAAAATTGCGCTATGTAAATCAAAATACAGGTGTACTTATTGTCTAAAATCACATCACTATACGCTTTGTTTTTCGCAAGAGAAAAGTGCAGACCAGTCTGACAAAAAGAATGAGGTTAGAGCGGACTATGTTGGGAACCAAGAGACTCGTAATTCTTCCAATGAAGGGCAAAAACTTTCACCGTTCTCTGCTGAGTTTACACCAGCAACCAGCAGTGAGTCACCTAATAAATTATTTACAACGAGAAGTGATGACAGCGGTAAAATCGTTTTGCTGAGTACAATTAACTGTTTCATTAAGGATGAGAGGGGTAATACTCAAAAATTGCAATGTTTAATGGATTCGGGATCAATGTGTAACTTGATCACTCTTTCATGCGCCGAAAGGATAAGATTAAAGAAAGAAAAAAATAAATAGAGTTTTGTCAGGTTTAAATGCTATTTCGATGAGCGTGAGGTCAAAGGTTAATACAACGTTAACGAAAGCGAATATGAGTTTCCAAACAAATCTAGATCTTTTAATCGTACCGCGAATAACGGGTTCATTCGTACCTTCGAAACGCCTGAATGTAAACAAACAGGGATTTAACAAAATAAAACTAGCGGATGAGAATTTTGATGTACCCGGTAACATTGATGCATTATTAGGAGCTGAAATATTCTACGAGAGTTTAATTCCTGGTCAAATACATCCCTTAGACACTAAATTAATTTTGCAAAATTCAGTCTTTGGATATATGGTTAGTGGAAATGTACTAACTTCTAATGTAAATAAGATACATTGTGGGCTTATTAAAGATAGCTTTGATTTAGAGAAATTATTGAGAGGTTTTTAGGAAATTGAGAATATCGAATCAGAGCCGATAAAAAATAAAGAAACTGTAATTTGCGAGGAGCACTTTTTGGAAAGCCATACTAGAGATAAAACAGGGAAATATATAGTGAAAATACCCCTAAAGGAATATCCAGCGTGCTTAGGCAGATCTAGAGCCATTGCTGTTAGAAGACTTACTTTATTATGGAATAAACTGAAATTAGAGCCTTCTTATTTAGAGTTGTATAAAAACTTTTTGACCGAATACAAAGAAATGGGTCATATGACTGAGGTTACAGATAATGAAGAAGAGGGTATGTATTTTATATCCCATTTAGGCGTATATCGTCCAGAGAGTAATACTACACCACTTCGGGTAGTTTTTAATGCTTCTTCTGTAAATTACCAGCGGAACTTAGTTAAATTCTCTACAATATAATGGAGGGGTGCCGCAAGATGACCTCCTTTCGATAATGATTCGATTCAGAACTCACATTTTTGCATTCACTGTGGACGTTCAGAAGATGTACCGCATGATATGGATTCATCCAGATCAGAGGAGTTTACAACGAATCGTATGGAAAGAGGGAATAGATGAACCCATAAAAACATACGAGTTAAACACAGTCACTTACGGCACCACTAGCGCTCCATTCTTGGCTACGCGAACGTTGAAACAACTAGCTATAGATGAAGCCAACCACTTTCCATTAGCAGCTCAGGTCGTGTTGAGAGACATGTATATAGATGATATACTTAGTGGTGCAAGAACTTTGAATGAGGCAGAAGAGCTTCAAAAACAATTAGTAGGAATGTTTAAAAAGGCAGGAATGTCTTTACATAAATGGTGCAGTAATGATAAAACACTTGTGCAAAGCAATGAAAAAAATTATACTTTTGCTAATCCTGAGGAAACCAAAATACTAGGTGTTTTTTGTAATCAAAGTGTTGATTGTTTTGCATTTCACGTAAAACCTGATTTGAAATCTTCCTATAGTAAAAGAGGTGTTCTTTCCACGATTGCAAGACTGTTTGACCCTCTGGGCCTATTAGGACCAGTTATAACTAAAGCAAAAATAATGCTTCAGAAGCTTTTGCTATTAAAAATTGACTGGGTTGACTTACTGCCATCAAAGAAAGAACAAGAGTGGAAGAAGTTTATTGAGTCGCTGCAACGTCTGAACAGCTTAACAATTGGTCGGTGCATTTTACAGGAAAACCCTGCTGTGATAGAATTGCATGGGTTCTCTGATGCATCGGAAGTAGCTTACGGTGCGGCTCTTTATTGTAAATCAATAACGAATGAGGGAAAAATCCAAGTGCACCTAATTTCGAGTAAATCTCGTGTATCACCTATAAAGAGAACAACCATACCAAGGTTGGAACTTGGTGCAGCCATATTATTAGCTAAGCTAATTCGAAAGATTAAATCTTCGATACAATTTGAGATACAGCGTACTTTCTTATGGTGCGACTCTATGATTGTACTATCATGGATTAAAAAAGAGCCCTATCAGCTTAAAACATTTGTATTTCGAGAATACAAGAACTGATCGACGTGCGCAATGGCGTCATGTACCATCCGACGAGAATCCAGCTGATTTCATATCCAGAGGACTGAACCCCCAAGAGTTATCTGGTTGTTCACTTTGGTGGAGTGGATCCGAATACCTGACTACCAACGAGTATCCCAATACACCAGTTCCAGAGACAGTTATAAAAGATGACCATACTCCCGAGCTGAAAGTTCCTTGTGACTCTAATGTGGTTAATCTAAACATAACTACTGACAATTTTGTGAACGACTTACTAAATATTAGTAACATATACTCAAAAATAATTCGGGTATTGAGTTTTATTTTCAAGTTTGTGGAAAACTACAAGGTAATAGACCGCAAGACTGGGCCATTGGACACAGCAGAACTGTAAAAAGATCAGTTATATCTGGTAAAGTTAGTATAGCATCAGACCTTCAGAGATGAGCTATTCAATGTAAAGGGCTCTAAGACCAGCCCACTTAACAATCTAAACCCCTTTGTTGATAAGGATGGTATTTTAAGGGTAGGAGGCAGACTGAGTAATAGTAATTTACCCTATGAGAAAAAGTTTCCAATTTTGTTGCCAACCAAGCATAAATTAACAGAGTGAATTGTTAAATATTTTCACATAAAGTATTTGCATTCAGGGCCTCAAGCCTTACTGTATCAAATTAGACAGCAGTTTTGGATAATTAATGGGCGAAGCATATGTAGGAGAACTGTACATGATTGAATTACCTGCTTTAAGGCTAATCCACAGGTAATGGATCAGTTGATGGCCGATTTGCCTAGAGAAAGAGTCAGGCAAACCTTTCCCTTCAATATTACAGGGGCAGATTTTTGAGGCCCTTTCTATGGTAAGTATAAGGGTCAAAGGAAAGGTATGTATCACAAAGTTTATGTATGCATATTTATTTGCTTTGTGACTAAGGCAATGCATTTGGAGGTAGTGTCAGATTTAACATCGACTTCGTTTATTGCTGCCCTTAAACGGTTTATATTTAGAAGGGGCAAATGCGTTAAGTTGTCTACTGACAACGTGAAAAACTTTGTAGGCGCGAATAATGAGCTTAAAAAATTGCAAAGGTTAGTGAAGCTACCAGATGAAACTCTAGCAAACTATATGTCATCAGAGGGAATCGATTGGAAGTTCCTTCCCCCAAGAACCCCAAATTTCGGAGGTATCTGGGAGGCTGGAGTAAAATCCATTAAATATTACTTGAAGAGAGTATTAGGCAATTTAAAAATGACTTACGAAGAGTTTCTGACAGTGTTAATTCAAGTGGAGGGAATGTTGAACTCTCGCCCGCTGGTTCCGTTATCTGCTGATATTGATGATTTGAATGCTTTGACCCCTTCCCATTTTTTAACTGGGAGACTTATTGCATCAATAGTTGAACCTGATTTAACAAATATTGGTGAAAATAGGCTTGATCACTGGCAAAATTTAACCAAAAATGTGCAGATAATCTGGAAAAGATGGCATTCAGATTATCTCAGCCATTTGCAACAGAGGAACAAGTGGAAATTTGAGAAGGATAATGCAAAGGTAGGAGACTTAGTAGTTGTTAAGGAGGATAACTTACCACCGTGTCAATGGACTTTAGGAAGAATTTGTGGGATTTATCCTGGAAAAGACTCAAAGGTTAGAGTTGTCAAAGTTAAAACTGCATTGGGTGAATACAAGCGCCCAATTTCAAAGTTATGTCTCCTACCCATGATTGAATAATTAATTAATGTGTTTTTAATCGTATTATTGTTGAAGATCTATCATGTGATTTAATTTTTTTATATATATTTGTATTTGCATTTGTATAATTGAATATTAGACTTTTGCATCTAATCCAATTCATTAAGAGTGTGTAATCTACCTTTCTTGAATGTTTAAAAGCATTGCAAGGCGTGGCGGTATGTTCTGGCAGATGCCAAAAATGTAGCAACACTTCTAGGAATGCGCCATACCAAAAATGTAGCAACCCTAGGAGGGACGCTCCCTACCCAGAGAGGAGTGAGTGTTGTGTATAGCTCTGAGAGAGAGAGAGAGAGTGAGAGAGCTAGCTTTATTCATTAGAGGAATAAAGAAATTTAAAAACTATGAGAGTTAATTATTTTGTGTGAGATTTCTTGTGGAAAAGAGCCCAAGATCTAACACCCTTCTAATGATTATCTTAGAAATTATGAAGAAATTAATAGCTAGATTATTTATGTTTCATTTTGAAAAGCAATTTGAAAACAGTAGAAACTGTACAAGAAACTGAACACACGGTGTGTTAGAATTTATAAATCTCTATAATATGTTTTAACATCTTTCCATTTTTGGCATGCTCAATAAATGTACTTGTAGCATAACTACTCATAGAGTAAGGGAAATACATGGGTGCTTTTTACAAGTATTTTGATAAAATACTTGTTTTAAATTTCTTACAGGAATATTTTAAATATAATTTTGTAATTTTTTGTATAAAAATGCATTTTAAATATGAAAAACTATTTTTAAGAAAATCTTTGTACAATAAAACTGTATGTAGCATTTAATAAAATTGATACGATATATTTTTTGAAAAAGAGCATCTAAAATACCTCCCAATTCAAATTTCCTCTTATTTCGATGCACCTCAGATGTTTCAAGGAAAATGTGCACCTGAAAGTGCAGTTGACAAGGTAAGGTATCTCATGCATTAAAACTAGTTTGTATTTGAATGACTAAATAAGACGCAGCTGTGAGAGATCTCCAGAATGGTTTTAATAACCATACATAATTAACTACAAAATCCATTGGGGCGTTACGTTTTAAGTTTACAGCTCTTTTCAATGTTTACTCATAACTCTAAATGACAATTCAGAAGCATCTATAATATTTTAAAACAATGATTTATTAAGTAAGTTGCGCATATTTTTTAAAAACTAATCCTTACATCTTTTAGAATTATTTATACTTAGTTATTTTACAGAAAGTAAATTTAGAAAACCCACTTCATTTCGTAAGAGAGTTATGAATGAGTACATTTTTTAAGTATTGGGGAGGGGTGAATTCTAATTCTTTCTATGCTTCTGTATCTTTGTAATTTAAATTATAACGACAAGGTTTAGATGGAATACTTGCAAAACTTCTGAAAATATTCGCTATGAAATTACCTTAAATAATAAGTAATAATTGTACATGGTAATATAAATATCAGTATATTTTATGCTTTAAATTACGTGCGTAGATTTTAATAGTTTTGGCACTATAGCTTTGAGAACAAAACTTTTTTTTTCGATTTTATCACTTAAGAATGTATTAAAAGTATCTTTCTACATTAAAACTACTTATCTGAATTACTTGCATTCATTCCATGACTTTCAGAGGTCCGCTTAGCTCAAGTGGGTATATACGTACCGTCTTAAGCGGACAAAAAACAATTTATGCATGCAGTTTTGTCTCTGAGTCATGTTATGTTATTTTAATGTTCTCTTTTCATTTGCAAAGTGAAATAAATAAAAATTCATATGCTAAAGACTTGTTTGTATCTTACAAGCCTTACTCGGCCTTCGTGTTCAAAAATGGTGCATTAAAACCCAAAATGTCATAAAAATAAACTTTCATTTATGTGCAGAGAAAAATTACAAACTTTTATTTTAGAAAATATACCTCGTGATAAAAATGAAGGTTTAATGAAAGAAGTGTCAGTAACTTGTAGTTTTCTGAATAGGTAAGGAGACTTGATTCTTGCTATTTTACTAATACCTGAATCGGCGAAAGTATTTTTAGAAGTAAAATATTTAAACGTGTTATACTGTTCTTATTCGAAACAAAGTTCTGAATTTCCCTCCACAAGTTTAAAAAGAAAATTAAAATTAATTAATTTTGTGTAGTAAGATGAAATTTCTTAGTCGTAGTATTTTGAAACTGCCCATCTATTTTAATCCATATTTTTTTTAAAACATTTTATGTCGTTTAGTTGTAAGAATAGATCGACATTACTTTTCATCGCAGCTTTAGTCTGTACGTAAACTGTTTATATAACATCGTTTAAAAAATATAAAAAATCCTGGATTGAATACAAAATAAGCTTAATTTTCTACCATTGTAACGAACCGGAACAATCTATATCCGACAGCGAGAAAGAAGAATGTAATTTGAATAGGAACGTTTTTTGAATTTGAAGCATTTGTAAACTATCCCTTTTTTTTTATACTCCTAGAGTATTTAAATTTAATTTCCACACGAACTCATCAAGTTTTTAAGTAAAAACTAGAGTTTTTAAAGTCCTATGTGCGCTATTCTCAAATAGTACGTATTTACATGTCATGTTTTACTGAAGATTTAAGGTCACACGTTTTGCTAGCAGGTAACTAAATCCTAGTAGCTATAGTACATAAAAGCCCTCTTTCCCACGTTCATGTAATTTCCAAATATATTTCTGAGCCTTATGTTTTCTTCCGAGCAACAGATTCAAATATAAAGATTCTAAAAAAAAAAGCAATCATAGTAAAAACAGCATAAAATTGTAATTTGCTCCAGCTGTATAGTTTTCTCCTTTTTTCTAAATTTCCCCTTGAAGTTTGAACCCTATATGGGTATAGTTATTTTTTCATGTCTCAAATTATTGTGTTATTCATTAGACAAAACTAAAAAATATCTGAGAAGACTTTCTTCTATAAGACTTTGACATAATTTTTGACGACATTATTAGATTAAAATATATCACTAAAGAAATTTACATGAATTATATGACACTTTCTTCCTTTTTTTTCCACTTTGCGTATACTTAATCCGTGTTATAGGGAAGATGCCTCTTGGTGAATAAACATTTCAAATTGTTAGTGTAAATAAATGGAAATTTTCAGTGAATTCAAATAAATTTAATCAACTTCACATACTGTATTTAAACAGTCGAGGAATTTGATACAATACAAAGTCTCTCAATAAAATAAAAAACTTTTTAGTTCCTGGTGAAAAGTTTTTCTAGGAAGTATTTTTACATGTTTAATGTTTATTTAATATTTGTTACAATTATGTTATTTCAAAAATATTAGCTTTCAAAATCTAATCGAGTTTTTTTAATTCCAGTAATGCAACATGAGGATTAGATATCTTAGAATATTATATGGCTCTAAAATAAGTCAGGAAATTAAGAAGTTTAGTTGCATCAATGTATTTTACGTGTGGCTAAAATTAATAGAAATATAGCCCAGCGAACTTAAAATGTTTTTTAAAAGTGTGATTAGAAATATTGAAAAGAATAATATTTTTCCAAGCAAATTTATTTGAATTCTATTGTTAAATTACCCTTCAATAACAAAGTTTTCGTCTTCGTAAAATAAAAATTACTTGACATAAAAACAGAAAAAAAATTGGGAAATAATTTACATTTAACGTATTAAATTAGTTAATGATGTTAGAAAATTTAACCTTACATGCCTTTTAAACTTCCATAGATTCAGAGTTGCAATGCAATGCTTAGACTCTTTGCAATAATCCAACAATTGAGGTAATCTAAGTTCCTCTCTTTAAGAGGTATTAAATGTGGTCTTGATATGCTATATATCCTCGGCATCTTCAATAGAAATTAAATTAATGCAATATCAAAAATATGTTTCTTCTGGGAATGTTATTATATTTTTTTCAATGATTACTCTGTAGACTGGCTTAGTTTATAGAGCAATAGACAAATTTACAAACATGCACGCGTCACTCAATTTTCCTACCCCAAAGCAAATATATCTTATTGCCTAATGAGATCTCTTGTAAACCGGTTAGAAATCCTAGAGAGCGGCCTCTCGCTCTACTAATGGCGAGTCGGTTGCCTTTATGGTCCTTTTAAGGGTCTACAATCTGAGCGTTCAATGATCTTAATAGCTCTCTGTAAATTTTGAGATAAATAGGATAGTCTTTCTTCTGTTAAAAATCGAGAATCGACAAATCATGCCAACTATTCAACCATCTAACCATCCAACTATCCTCTTACAAATCCAAATCACCCCCTTCATATGCCATTAAGGGGTTATAATGCGTAATTAATAGTAACTTCCTCAATCTGAGACCATATTGTATATACATTGGTTCCGGACCCGAGAAATTGAATACTGTGGGATAATGAAATGGAAACATCTGACCGAAACAAGACATTTTAGAGCTTTGGATGATATTCGCCGTTTTAACCGGTTTATAGCCGGAGCTCTATTCCTAATTCATAAAAGTATGTCAGCTTAAGTTTCCTCCGACTTAAAAGATATCATCAGATTTTTCTTCAGATGAAGCCATATTTTATTTAATAAATAGAATAGAAACACAAAATATCTTCCCTGATGGTTTCTTCACATACTGAAACTGCAAAGCAAGCGAAATGAAGTGCATGACGCTCAGAAATGTCCTTTGTGGTGTTTTTCAGTACTGCTTGGTGTTCACTCAAAAATCACCATACATAGAGATGTATTCCTCTTCCAAACACAAAAGTAACTTAATCATTCTAATAAAAATATTTTCTAGGGTATCTTTTGGTTGCAGGGCTCTGAACACCCCGGAACGGCAAAGCTGATATATATCCCGAACTATGTTTGGCTTTGTCCTGAGGTGACATCGTGCTAAAAAAATGACACAAACCTACCAACTCTCACATGACGCTGGTGTTGGATGAGTTAAAAAAATTTTCCCCTTTCTCATTTACATGGGAAAAATAAATGAGCTACACATTATTATTAGAATTATTTCATATGATATAAATTTGATCCCCGGAAATAACAAAATCAAAAACTGTGCCGAGGAAAGAAAATTAATAAATTGTTTGAAATATTTATTCTGAAAGATAAGTTATTCCCCGAAAGTATATAGATCAACTAAAAGTCAAAATAATCATGCATTCTAGAGCACGTTTTCTGCATATCTAACTGGCCAAACAATTTTACTGGCATAATTTGATCTCATTAGTTTAAAAATATTATTAAATAAAAACAACGTAATCATTTACATTAAGGTAACCCAAAATTAATATAATATCTAAATTCTGATTTTAATCTGCTATTTGCTAAAGTTGGAGGGTAAAAAAGTATTTTGTTATTTCCATATTCAAATTATTTTTCTTGATCTGAAATTGATTTTAGAAATCTCATATTAAAGGTTGATTCATATTTAAAAAGCTTTGTAAAACTTTGCGTCATGTATCAAATTTAATTTCGGGTTTTATTTTGGACATTTACTAAACACAGTGCATTTAGGTTTGTTAGAATATTTTATAAGATAATCAAATAAATGGAAATATTAAAGTAAATGATAAAAGATTTTTAGATACTTTGATGTAATTAGTATTTATTGGCTTCTGAGTCTTTTGTAACAGCTTCAAAATCTCAAGCCTCTTAGAGCAGAAATTTTGTTAATATTTTATAGCTGAAGTGCATTTTTTAACCTTTTCATGCCTTTCACGAATTTTCGACTCGAGCAATTCATTTACAGTAACATACAGTGTTTCAGAAGCATTTGACTTATTCTAAAATTGAGGCGTTCCCGTTGAAAAGAGGGTAAATGCCAAAATTTCCAAAATATATTTTTTTCAGCGATACAAGGGTTTTTACCAAGGATAATGGCGTGGAAAAGGAGGTAAGCCTAGCGCAGAACTAAACCAAACTAGCTAGGCCCTAATCTCCCTTTTCCACGCCATTAGCCTTCGAAAAAACCTTGTATCACTGAAAAAATACTCTTCGGAAATTTTGGCACTTACCCTCTTTTCAACGAAAACGCCTCAATTGTATTTTTTTTTAAAAACTATGTGGGATAGAAATTAAATGTTTTCGGATCTCACAAGCTTACCTTGAATTTTTTTCTATTAAAAACAATAGTTCAATAAATAGTGTTACTAGCAAATTAGTAGTGATAGTTGTAAAATATTGCTCCAGTGGAGAGAGCGATTCGTACCGGTTGGTTTTTCCAGCAGTAATTACTTACCAAAGAAGAAATTGAAACTACAAAATGAGAAATTTTGGGGGTTGAGAGCCTAGTCCTGGTGGGACTGTGTGATGCGGCCATTTGGGTAATCGTATACTAATTCCCATTGTTTTCGAAAAACAACCTATTTCAAAAAGATATTTCTTTGAATATAATTCAAAATTTTGCTGTACCTGAAAAGTATCATGTATATCATACAGTCATTTAACGACAAAATAATGCAACATTGTGGTAAAAATTATCAAAACATTCACTTTTTGGAATTTTTTATTTTATTAATGGATAAAGTGTACCCATCCTATGGCCTTTATAATCACCAGATATATGTAAGGTATACACAAGATTCGATTCACAAGAATCGAACTTTTGAGTGAATTAAAGAAGCTGCTTCAGATATGCTAATTTTGGCATACGCGCTTAGTATAAATACCATGCAGCGTCATTAATGAAAAGAAGAGGAGGTTGTTAAGGTTGAAAAGGTGTTATCCTGCGCTAGTGCTTAGCGGGCCAGAAGTTTACATGGCAGTACTGCTGGTTTGACTTACTGTTCGTGAGTATAAAAATATATTGTTCTTGAAAGCTGTGTTTATACATTCCGTACAAGTAGTACGCATGCTTATTGCTGTAAAAGCCAATTATATGTGCAACGAATTCAATAAACATTGTTTCATGTATAAACTGTGTTTGCTTCAAATTCAAATAGAGTGCCACTTCAAATTATATACACCCAAGTCTGGGTAGAAGTGAGCATAGATTCTCTATATATACAATCTGAGAATTTATTTGTGGTAATGCGCGTTAAAGATAAATTTTACTCATCAAAAGTGCACAGTGATAAACAACTGCAAACACGCAAATCATTTGCAGTTGAATCTGGCGTTTCATTACAGAATTCATTTATGAACGGACATGAATGGAAAAATTTATTGTGTGATGTAATCAGTGCAATAAACATATTGAAGAATTTCAACTGTACCATAAAATTCTTTTTAAAGTAAGAAAACGCAATCTAAAAACATTTATTTCCATATTATTTGTTTTCAGATAAATTTTTAAAATGTTGCAAGGACTTCTTAAACAGCTTGTATAATTGACGCTAAATTTTGTAGCACAGATTATCATTCGTGTTGGCTCATATCCTTATAAAGAAATTCGATTGACTAATTTTAATATCTACAACATTTATCTATACAGTTATAAAATAATGTCTGTTCAAAGTTTTAACCTACAAAAATGCATTCCAATACTTAAATTGAGTTATTAGTTTTTCAAGCGTAAATATTTTAAAAATATATTATAAGAATTAAATCTTTTTGATAGCTTTTTTTTATTTCCAAGTAAATTCTTTGAAAAATTCACTTCAAAAACTATTTTTTCTTAAAGAATAAAAATTTATGAAAAATTACAAGCCCTGAAAATTTCCTTTCTTCTAATTCAAAGGAAAATATAGTGAATCATCCCAATTTTATTCCTTTAAGCTCACAAATATTTTGTATCTTACACTAATATTGGACTTGAGCTTTGAATTCCTTCTAATATTGGCCCGTATTCAAATAATTTATTAATTAGTGGTTGTTCTTTGAAATGTATCAATGAATCAGCCTATGTTATGAATGCATTTTAAGTAAAATGGCCTTAATTCATGTCTTTCTGAAACCTGTTGTTGCATGCAAAACAGTTTAGGAAAATCTGTGAGTAAATTTTTATGAGCATATTTTATTATTCATTCAAAATAGCTCTTTCATTTCATTTCATTTTAAATTTTGTTCCTTTGAAATCTTATTTATCTAACCCTTTATCAGAAAGTTTTAATATAAATGCATACCTACAATGTTCTTTATTTTTTCAAGATGAAAGCTAAAACATTGTTTGGATACATCAAAACATTTCAGATTTGACCTAAAATGATATATATGTCGTAAAAGATTTCTCCAAGTAGGTCGAATTTTTTGCAACTATAGTTGCTATTTCTAGGTTAATTTTATAACACACTTTAAAATCCTTCGTATTATATAAAAACTCTCATATCCAGCATAATATTGTGATACGATACCAATTCTTTGAGTATCAAGAGTCAAATACAATATTATCCTTTGAGAATATTAGCTAATACCGGTTTTCATATCCTGTTGTAGGCTACTGGTTCATTGTTGAAAAAAGGACTTAAGTGCTATCAATAACTCAGAAGATTTTAAGCGGATTGAGAAAAAGAAGTTGAGTAATGCACAAAAAGAAGAAAAATGCGTAGGTAAAAAAAAACGTGACTTTGTAAACATATATTTTGATTCACTGCCTACCATATTTCCATTACTTAATCTCCTGATATTTGTATATCCACAAAACATGAAATACAATACACTAACGGATACTCGGAGACCTACTAACTTAAAATCAACAATTATTCCTTTGGTCAAGTATTCAAAATTGGTTCTTATAAATATTTAAATAATGTGCTTAAAAACTTGCCAAATTTATCAGATTGTTTCCAGATTGTTTCATGAAGAGTAGTCGTGTGAAATAAAATACTAGTATTTTAGTTATCAGTTAAATCATCAGATCCCCTTTCAAGTGTTAAATGCCACAATATTTCAAAGATATTCGTGTGACCTCAACCTTATTTGAGTTACTGACTTTAATTCGATTTTGTGCTACTATTGACGACAAACAACTGTTTTAATTTGCATAATCTATTAGCTACCACCTACTGAGGGATAGACTTGAAAATAACACTTTTTTCCATTGCTAAATTATTTTAGTCGATAGAACACCAGCTGGGGGTTTGAAGAGCTTGCTTCGGGTGATGACAGGCTTTTCTTTCTTTAAAAAAAAAGTCATTCGAAGGGAAATTTCCATTATTTGTAAAAAGGTGGGCGAGGACAAATAATAAATATATGAAAAAATATTTCTCCAAAAAACCAAGATCGTACATTATTTTTCTAGATGCAAACAATCTATATGGGTGTGCCATGCCCCAACCGCTTCCACATAGCAATTTTCAGTGGGTGTCACCCGAATATATCATTAGTGACAGGATTCAAGGATTATCCGATCGTTCAAAATTCGGGTATATATTTCAAGCCGATTTTGAATACCCCTTTGAACTTCATGACAGTCATAATGATTACTCGCTCGCGCCTGAGAAATTTGAAATACCCATAGAAATGCGTTCACCTTTAAGTCACTTGATAATTGAAGCTACTGGAATGAAAAGGGCAAAGAAAGCAGAAAACTTAGAACCAAATGACATGAAAAAGGAAGATTATATAATGCAATATCGCAGTCTGAATTGTATTTTTCTCTTAGATTGCGATGACAAAAATTCGGAGAGTTTTGAAATTTTAACAAATTTTATTGATTTTTAATACTACTAAAAGGAGAAATGTTAGTTTATTCTTTGAAACCAATAATTTCAAACTCATAAACAACGCCATTTAGGGAATGACAATGTAAAATGTCAGAAAAGATCAGAAGAGAGAAATCAGAAAAAATGATATGCAGCACTGACTTTTAAGGCATTTAGCTTCGTTACGGATGAATTAGTAGTCCTGAGGCGATAAAAGTAAAGCATTACTTTTAACAGTCCTAATTCCTTTGATTTTTAGTAAACTCCATACGTATAATTTCCATCATAATTATTTAAAATAAATTTTGGAAAATCCCTTCAACCTCTGTTTGCGGACAGACTTTTTAACATATGAGATGAAAACAGATGCCATTGACAATGACATAAAGGATGATCTGCATTTGTTCGGTACTTCAGATTACCCGCAAGGCCACCTTCTTCAAAGTAACGTCAACAAAAAAAGGGGATGGTTTAAAGGTGAATTAATTTTAAACTTGGCATAGGAATTTACAGGACTAAGAGCAAAAATGCACTCTCTATTATCGGATAAAGGGGAGATAAAAAAAGGAAAGTGAAGTATCGCGATGCATTATTAAAAAATTCTCATGAGCAATATAAAATGTATGTGTTTAATTCGACGATAACAAGAGAACGCGAACAACGCATACAAAGGGAAAAACACGAGTTGTTTATATCGAACAAAGCAAAATTGCTCTTTCCGCATACCATAGCAAAAGGTATGTCTTAGACCAGGGGGTCCAACCCACGGCCGCTGTCTCATGCGGCCCAAAGCAAGTATTAATGTGGCCCAGAAAGAGAGCACAAAGCGAAAACAAATATCAATAGCCCATCCTCGGCGATGATGGCAGGTGGCCATTGCAGTTCCCGCTGTGTTCATTCAACAAATCAACAATACATTATTTGAAATATCTTCTATATGTAATTCCGTATTCAATTTTCTATCTATTAATTTCATTACGAAAATGAAATGTGAAGTTTTTACACATTTAACATTCCATAAATTTAATGATATTAATTGCCAAAAATCGAAACCATTTTCTGATGGCGAGTTTATTAAGGAATACATGGAAAGCGTGGCAGATATAATTTGCCTTGATGAAGACGAAGATATCTAAAATCAGTTTGTCTCAAACTCTTTCCAGGAGAATTGACGAACTTGGTAAATATATCGAAAACGACTTAAAATGTAAAACTTCTAAATTTAAGTTTTATTCTTTGTCAATGGATGAAAGAACTGATGCTACTGACACGGCTCAATTTGCCACTTTTATTATAGGTATAAATGACTAGTTTATTGTAACTGAAGAAATTACTTCTTCGTACCTTTAAAAGACACGACAACCTCGAGAGATTTATACGAAGCAGTGAAGATATCGTTGCTGATGTGTGCTATTCTAATCAACTCTTGCCAACATATCTGGTATAGTTACAGATGGTTCCCCAGCTATGATAGGCGTAAAGAAGGACTTGAGATTAATAGAAGACGATGCCAATGCTGTTGAAAATTCTCGTTTGATGAAATACCATTGCATAATACACCAGGAAAATATATGCGGAAAAGCTTTAAAACTGGACCCTGTTATGCAAATCGTCGTCAAAACGGGAAATTTCATAAGGACTCGGGGATTGAATCATTGCCAGTTTCAAGAATTTCTCAAAAGCTTGGATGTGGAGTATGACGATATCATATAATTTACAGAAATAAGGTGGCTCAGTTGAAGGCTAATGTTAAAAAGATTCTATAGCCTACTTGATGAAATCAAATTGCTTATGATATTGAAAAAAAATTGTGCCAGAACTTGATGATGACAACTGGCTTGCAAATTTAGCATTTTTGATAGATTTGACTGCCCATTTAAATGACTTAAACACCCGTCTTAAGGGTAAAAACCAACTTATCAGTACAATGTTTCAAACCATAAACGAACGCGTTCCAAGATAAATTGAAAATATGGCAAGCCCAAGTAAATGTTCACAATTTTTTGCGTTTCGGGACGCTGACCAAGCATATTTCTAAAAATGGTAAAAAATAGTCAGTCTTGCTTTCTGATTTAGTACAAGAATTTAAAAATCGATTTCAGGACTATTGAAAAAATAAACAATTGTTTTGCATCTTTGCTACTCCATTTACAGTCGATATAAATATGCGGTCAGCAAATTTTCAAATGGAAAGCATAGTTGCAATTTGACATCCAACTTAAAGAGAAATTCAATCAAGTCTCTGTGTTGGAATTTTATAAATCATACCTGTCCAGAGATAAATATCCCTCGCTGCATAGCCATGCGTTATTCATTTCATCATTGTTTGGAAGCACGTACATCTGTGAACAACTATTTTCAAGAGTGAAGCACACTTGAAAATAGTTGTTCACAGATGTACATGTAAGAGTCAAATTAGAACCGAAATATCGGATGAACATCTTGAGAACTCCCTGAAAATTGCAACCACTTCAATTGACCCAAATATTGATGCATTAGTTTCTAAAATTCAACGCCAAATATCCCATTAATTTTATGACTCCTTTAGTTATCTTTATAATTATAAATGCAATTTATAATGAAATAAATATGTTAACTATATATTATGCTTTTTTTATTCATCAACTATTTTTAATGTTAGGTATATTTTTGTGTGGCCCAAAACAATTCGTCTTCTTTCAATGTGGCCCAAGGAAGCTAAAAGGTTGGACACCTCTGTCTTAGACGATGGGATAAACTTGTTAGCAATACAGCCATGATAGAATAAGGAAAGAATAACCACATTTTAATAATGCATGCCTGGCTTTTTAACATAAGAATATTGTAGATGTGAGGAATGAAAAATAGGCCTCTTTGGAGAATCCCCGCCATGCTGAAGCAAAATAGGGGATAACGTGCCAAATGCTGTACACTAAGCGTGGTGTGGAAGCTGGCACTCATTAATCCTCAGACTTTTTAAATTAAACTTATTGAGCTAATGCTTTCCCCCACATACTTCAAAAATAGTTAATGAGCAGACCACTAGAGGGCACCGCTGAAGGAACCCCCTTTCACATTTCACTGCCAAATATTTTTTCTTCATTAGCCCGCATACAACTCCACTCTACTCGACACAGGATGTTACATCATAGAGACACGCCCATTAACGTCATAGGGTTGCACCCTCTGTGATATATTAGGCGACAGCCCTTTGCTCCGCTACACCACCTGGAGTTGAATTCTCTTTTTTGTAGTACTTAAGGAACTGTACGAAAGCCCATGACATTGTGGAGAAAAAATAAACATTCTCAAAATAGTAATTATTAAAGGAGAGAGAGAAGTCATTGAAAATAACACTTGGAAAATTACAATTAGAGACCTGGCAGATGGTCATTAAAAACTCGCGCCTGCACATGTTGGTTTCTTACTACAATGCTACTCAAATGTAGTTAATAGTGGATTAAGTAATTAATTGATCAAGCTTTATTTATTGTTACATTCCTTTTATTCCCATTTACTTTTATTTTTTATAAAATTTGTTTAATTCATAAATACACGTAACTGTCCTTGGAGGATGGTTTTGGTGTTACACCATTATCACATCTTCATAACATTATACGTTTTTTCAACCATGATATTAGAGGAAATTGTACAAAATTCGGATTTACAAAAGTTTCTAATTTTATTGTTCTTTGTTATTCATATAAAAGGGAGTAATATACTGTATGTCCCTTTCTACGATTTCATATCCCACATTTCTGACTGCCCCAAAAAGTAGTAGTTACAGTTTAAAATTACCTTCTACAACATCTTCTTATGAAAGTTGAATATAGCGAGCTAGAGAGAATGAAATAGAAACTTCAATCTTCTATAAGTAAATGTAAGTAACTTTTGTTAAAATTAACCTACATGTTACTCATTCTAATCATTCGAATTTTATTACCTACCGTAAGCTTGGATTTTCTCACGTACATATAGTTAGTATCCAGAAACATCTTCTATACTAATAAAAAAGATTAGGTTGTTGTTATTACACTGTTTTACGTAGGAGTTAAATAAACACTGCGTTACCATAGGATTTAAGAATTTTTCGAGAATGTGACTGATTCAAATCAGAGAAATAGTGTCAAAATTAAAGCTTCTCAAATACATGAAAATTTCTATTTTATTTCATTTTTTATCCCTTTCTGAGACAAAGAGCATATGAAACCTTACATTTTGTTTTGAAATCCTTGGTGTTAGTATATAATGCCACCATAAAAATATTATTTTCCAAAAAAAAAGAAATCAAAAAATTTTCTAGTACTGATGAAAATTTCTTTTACTGATGACTTACAACCACTTAACGGAGCTGGTAACCAAATCTGGGTCTTCTAACATCGAGACTAGTATTGGACCATTTAAACTATTCCGGGATTGTGGGGTGCTCTCAATTTTAAATTTCATTCAAACACATTCTGTTGATATTTTTAAGCCCATCGACACGGGATGTTGGTTATATATCTATGGTCCCCAGTATAAATGGCTTAACTCAAAAACAGTGATTTAAATATACCAAGTTATTGGCTTTTATACCAATCGCAGAAAAATAATTTCGACTTGAGTCTTTTGTACAAAGAAATGCACTTTTGCATACAAAATTGATGGACTTTAGCCTTTTATACAAGTCAAAAGATTTTTTTTATGAATACTAACAAATATCTAAAAATCACTTTCTTTACCTAAGCCCTTTATACCGGGCACCATAGATATATTTTATTTGCATTTATTTACTTATTTATCCTTTCAAGGCTGCTTATTTTTTTTACCCATGAATATTTAAAATACGTCTTCTAATGATCCATTATTTCGCTTTCCAGGGATTGGACACCTTTATAACGATGTCTGGGATTCGAACGCGGGTCTCCAAAACTCATACCAATTTTTTACCAATCGAAATATCCCGGCTAACTACCTTTTCAAGACTACCTATTTCAAATTCCACATTTTCTTCTCCATTTAAATTCTAATATCAGAGCTTAAGGGGACTCGGCACCCCCCCCCCCAAAAAAAAAAAATTATTATCAACTTTAAAAAATTTTTTTTGGATATTATTATGTAAATATTAAATACGAATAATTTAATCCAAAAAAGTTTAAAAAATTAATTTTTTTTTCACAAAATTTTAAAAAAGTTCAATTTTAACCACCGATTTCAAAACACCACTAATATTTTATTTATAAAATTTTCACGTGATTTTTTTATTTCGGGTCAGTAATAATAGTTTAAACAGATTTAATTAGCGGATTTTTTTTTTAACAGCAATAGTTTTAGAGAAAAAAAATAACTATATACAAGCGGAAAAAAGCAGAAAAAATGACTAGCTTTTGTACATATGATTTTTTTTTAAAGTCATCAAAATATTAAAAATCCGCTATTTAAATCTCTTACATATAGTATGATGTGCAAACAAAAAAAATTTCAAACACTTTCATGTATATTTAAAAATGCCTTAGCATTTTGAAGACATGAAAAATCTGAAAAAATCCAAACTGAGATAAACGCCTTTAAAGATTTTATTTGCTCATAACTTTGTTAAATTGTCATTTTTAAGAAAAATATTTTTTATTCATACTCTAATAGCTATAACAACTGTAAAAGCTGTTGAAGAGGGTATATATTTTTATTTTACTATTAATTATAGACTTTTAACTGAGTACAAGGAAAAAGTTATAATTCAAGAAATTTGTACTTTTTTTTAAAGATTAGCTGTAAATAGATAACAAATATTATTATGAGTTAATATTGCTGTAAATTAAACTTATTACACTTTTGTTGAAAATAAAATAATGCCAGGTGGATATAAAAATAAGGGTAGGGGGTATGAAGGGTATATTCACAGATGCAGTTTCCTGATTGCAGGCTTTGCAATTCATTTTTAAATTAGTTCAAAATCCAACTTTTCCACAAGATTGCAAAACTAAAGTTTTCTGTTCACATGTTGAGCACTTTAGAGTTTCAAATTCTGTAGTTTTTTTAAACTGACAATAATGTATTCATCACTGGAATCTGCTTCATATTTATTCGAAAGAGAAATATTTTGCTGTCTGGCAAAAGTATTACTTGGAACTAAAACGGATGTATTTCTTTCAAGATGTTTTTTACCACACCAACCTGCATTGATCATATGTAAAACTTTTGCAGATTTTTTGCACTTCCGAGGCATATTTATCAGTTATTATTAATAAAAGCGATAAGTATCACGTTTAGATACAAAATAAAATGCAATATTGTCTTGAAAAAGACTGTTTTTATCACAAAAAGTAGAAATTTGATACAAAAAAATCAACGAGTAAAACGCTTGCTTTTAATTCAAATAAATAACGTTATCAGTTACAAATACAGGCAAACTGAATGCAGCAATGATTCCTCTTCTTATCTGCGTATTTTTAAAAACATTGAGTCAACCAAGGGGGAAATGCAGCAAGAAATTGACTGAGAGACTTGTGTAAATAAAGAGGTGGTTATGGCATTTAAAGGGGCAACATGATAACAGATGTTTGTTAAATCAGCCGTAACTATACTTCTATACGCAGTATCAGTCTGAAATTTTGTCAGAATGTAGTCGAAAGTATGTGGTATGTGATAAGACGAAAATCTGAAAATCGAAATTTTTGCGAAATTTCGATACTGGTAGGGTGCTGAGTCCCTTTAAATTTATCAAGTTTATTTGTTTTAATATACTCAGGCATTAATATGATAGAACCAAGTGATGTAATTATGAACTTCCTGTATTGTCATTTTATTTTCCTTTAATTCTAGTCAAATATGAGACAAAACTTTTATCGGAGCACTTGTTTGAAGAAAGTATTTGACAAAGGGTTAAAAAGTTGTATGCATTCACTGATATACTTTTGTACAGAATTACACTTTTATGCAAATAAAATATGACGTAATTTTGCGTACAGTACTGCGTAATATCAGATATCGCATTGTGAGGGAAGTCATCAAAAACAATACTTGCTCACATTCCCGCAGTTTTTCGGTTGGTAGACCACTGGCCTCCAGGTTTGAGGTGCGGGTTTATATCACACTCCTGACAAGTGGTTGTCAGGATACCCAATTGTTGTGATGCCCAATTGTTGAAAAGAACAACTAGAAACATTTGAGATGTCTATAATAAATACGAGGGACGGAACTTTAATAGTGGCAACACTGTTGTAGAGCCTCCCCGCAGCAGAACCCTGGAAAGCAGCTTACACCACACGTACGTCACATACCTGCCTTACCTCAGAGTAAGTGCGCTCCCCCCACAAACATCACACGCCTGCATAGTGACAGGATGAACACAGCCATGTTTTAGTTACCTGTCTATCGTGCGAAGTAATTTGTTGCATTTTACTGATGGAAGGAAAATGCTTGTGCGCACACTGTGGAAGATGTGTCTGCTCGTTGGGTCTGGGAAGTGCTCTGCCATCCCCCATATTCCCCAGACTTAAGTCCCTGTGACTTTGATCTCATCCCCAGGATAAGAGAACCGCTCCGTGGATTCCACCAGAGATTCTTCAGGCTATAGACCGCTCCATTCGAAAGATCAGTAGATTAGGTGCTGCCAACGATATCCTGCAGATTCCAGAACGTTAGCAACGGTTGCTAAACAATGCTAGTTACTACTTTGTAGGGCTATAAAATTTTCACCCCTGTATCTCTTCTGAATACTTTGTACATATCTAGTTGCCATTATTAAAGTTCCATCCTATGTATTTATCTTGGAAATCAGTTCGGCATCATCAGTTGATTAAATAAATAAAAGTAAGTACTGATTAGCATCCTGTGTTATAGGCCTCAAAGAGAAAGATGGCGTATCAGAGGGAAGTCGTCAAAAATAATAAAAGCTCACATTTTCAGGATAGTTCAGTTGGTTGATCAACGACTTTGAATTTAAAAGACTTTGGTCGGGATTGAGTTATTTTTTTAAATAAATCATGCAGTTTCCGAAATGCTGGTTCCATTAAGTGTTCAAAATTAGAGAAAAGGGGAGTTTGTGAAAATTGAAGCTAAAATCTATAAAAACAAGCATTTAATTTCCTTTTTTATCCATTCAAATACAAATGCAACAAGCAGTGTCTTGTTTTACACATTGTCTTGGCATACTTTGAACTCTACCTCATAAAATATTCATAGCCTTCCAACCAGTCGAACCAGTAGAGAAACATCAAATGACAACATCGATTCTATAGTAGATTGATGTTATCATTCAATCAAATCCCCAGTGAAGAAGGATTTTTTAAGAATAAATATCTTCACTAAGGAAGCATTATAACGGTTCAAACACTCTTTTCAACATATAATGTTGTGAATAAATCTTGTGTTGCAATTATAATTTGTGAAAACATCTTTTCCCGGTATATTTTCTTTCATGTATATGGCTTTCCATCTTATTCAATATATTATAAATTCTTAGATTTTAGAAAAAAAAGTTGCATATTTATTTTTAAAGTAAAATAGTCTTTCATATATTCTATAGTAAAATACGGGTAATTTTTTACTCTTGATAGAAATGCAAATCGGTAATTAGGGAAGAAAATTAAATATACCTATAATTTTTAATTAAATTAAGATGTATTTATCCAGCTTTTTTTTAATTTAAATTTAATGAACTCATTAAGTTTTACTTGCTGCTGAAGCCTGAAATTTTTAAATCAACAAGTTATTGCTCAATGATCTTCAAAATTTAACTTCGTTAACAGTGATTCATTTTCTAACGAAATATTATTTTCAGATAAATGCGTCTTTCTTCAAAAAATGTGATTCAAGTATGAAAAAAAATATGCAGCTAGTAATATTTCAAAAAACAATTAAAATACTTCATCTGTGCCCCAAAATAGTACTCTTTTTTTATATCATGCGAATTGCAAATGTGAATTACATAATTTTTTTAATGAAACACACAATTATTCACGATTAATTTTTCTAAGAGAAAGTTTTACGTCTTTCACGAACACGTAAAACTTTCTGAGGAATCGCTTTCAATTGCATGCTAACAGACAACTACTTTGTAACGAGAGAATAATTTTTTAACGTAGGATTACGTTCCTCCATAACGGTCCTCCGGAAAGGAAAATTTCAGACGCTAAAACCGTCCGTCCGTACCTCGCGAGTTATAATTTTGGCAGAGCACCAAACCTAGTCTGTATTGCTCGGACAAGCAGTAAACAGCTAAACAGAAAAGTACCAAAATGCGTCAAAATTTTGACATACATATATGTATATATATACATACGCACATATATATAGATACATATATACATACAAAAGAGGTAAGCAACGATAAGTAATCCTACGTTAATAACCCGCGATAGTTTCGTTAGAGAACACCTGAAATGAAGATACTACCTGAAATGTATTTTTTTATTCATTGTCAGGATATTGTTTTTAATTTAAACCGTTCTTTTCTAATTACAATAACGAATAAAGCTTTCTATATATGTCTGTGCATCAGCGCACAATACATATATGTGTACATTATACTTTTGACCAAATACTGTCCCGTTATGCTCCGAATTTAGACCAAAAATGACTTTTTGGATCCCTAAGATAATTAATTATTTGAGGTGTATAAAGTTGAGAGGTTTAAAATAAAATTTTATTTAGAGAGGTAGGAAATATTTTAGATATAAAATTTACTAATATAATAAAATTAATCACATTTATCATATTAGATAGTCTCATTATGAATTATCATGATATGAGATAAATTTGAGTATTAACGATAATGTAGAGGGATAATTAGATGAGTTTGCAGTTACTTATGGTGCAAAATGTTGAAAATGTTATGGGCTGAGTTTTGAATCATTTTTAAAATAAATTTATTCTTTAACTACAGTTCATTTTTAAATGCATTTGTTCTCTTAATGCATTCAGGTTCTGGCTAGATAAGATAAAATATTTTTACTGTTTTAAAATATTTTCGTCTGTTCCCAATGTTTATAATGATTAGTTCCTATTTCAAGAATTTTTCTCATTTATCCCGTTTCAGACGTCTTACAAATCTTATTAGTTAGGTATTTAAATATATTTAAATGTATTAGGTATTTTAAATGTACACATTGTGTTGATGTGTACATTACACATTTTTATTTTAAGTGAATGAAAATTATATAAAGCTCCATAGTATCGTAGGTAGAAAAAGTAATTATAATTTTTTCTCATTTTTGTACAGCTGATATTCATACAAGTAGTTAAATAAGGTAGAGATAATAAATAATGAAGTAACACAGAAGGACTATCTTCTGTGAGTTACAAAGACAGTTTACAAGAGATAATCTTTCAAGTTCTGCAAATCTTGACACTTAGAATACGATATATTCCCACGAGTAACAAACTTGGAGACCTCCGTGAAATCGCACAATGTTTGAAACAACATCCACAGTTTCATTACAGATATTAGTCCAAGCCTCCTCTTAGGAATACAACTATTCCCATTGACAATGGGAAATACAGAGATATAATTATTTCGAGGAGCTGGAAAAACAAAGATAAAACATACAATATAATGTGTCAAATTTCTTTATAGAATATTTATATAAATTAATAATAAATGAATATATATATATATATATATATATATATATATATATATATATATATATATATATATATATATATATATATTGCGGACTACCAAGGCTGATGAGCTTTGGGTTTTTTAATTTTTTCAATTATTTTTTCAATTTGTTTTCTTGTTCTACTAGGTTTAAGTATCATGATTATGAATTTTTTTGTTTACAGTAAGGCTTTATTATGACAGTATTTTGCTCAATACTTAATTTTCTTAAATAAATTTGATAGGTTTTATTAATTCAAGCTCTATCTTTTCTAAGTTTAACTTCTTTATGCACATTTCATGTCCAAACAGTTCAGTTCTACAGTTTAGTGCTATAAACATTATGGAGAGTACTCCTAAACTCAATCAGATACGCAATATTTTTTAGTCTTTAGAACAATGATCGGATTACCGTGGATCACGGATTTGATTCCTGCCCCGTCCGTGTTCATTTCTAATGAAACAAAAAATATAAAGGCCGTTTTCGATAGCTGGTGCAAGATAATGTCCTCTCACAAACTTTTTCACAGCAACTTTTCCTGTCACTGACCTTCTGGTTAACTGTTCGTTCAACTCATGACACCTCATCTGCATTGTCTTGCTTGAAAAATTCTTCATTATCCGATAATTTCTTTGCTTTATATCTCTATGGTGTCCGGTATAAATGGCTTAGGTAAAAAAAAGTGTTTTTTAGATATTTGTTAGTATTGATAAAAAAATCTTTTGACTTGTATAAAAGGCTTAAGTCTATCAATTTTACATACAAAGGTACATTTCTTTCTACAAAAGACTCAAGTCGAAATTATTGTTCTGCGATTGGTATAAAAGCCAATAACTTCATATATTTAAATCACTGTTTTTGACTTCAGCCTTTTACATCGGGCACCATAGAATCTAGCTTAATTGTAAAGTTACTACTTTTCTATATTTTTGATAAAGGTCTATAGCTTTCTGGTGGGCTAGTGTCTTTGAATGCTTATATTTAAGATCGCACTCATGCAAAACATAAATTTTACCCATTGGTCATACTGTTACTTCTGATGATGTACCTCTATAAGTAGAATTCCTGATTTAATCTTTTAAAAGAGAGAATTCTCTGTACCTAAATTGTTGTTTATTTTATATTGTTGTGACTTGTGTCCCCTGACCGGAACATTCTAGATTAGGTCCATGTTTATTTTATATTAGCACATAATCTAGATATCTTTCAGAAAAATATCAGTATCATGTACTGTCATTTTATTAGCAACATTAGAGTGAAATAAAAGTTTGAGAATGTAGTGTATTTATGACGTAGATTTTTCGTTTAAATGTGATTTATGAAAGTTTGAGGATGTGAAACTTCAACCAAGTAGAAATTACTTTTATTTACTATGTGAGGAAAATATAGAAGCTTAACACTGCGGCATCTTATCTGCAGCCTCTTCGGCATCAATTGTTGAAGTTCGTTCAGTCGGAGAGTAATTAGTCATTATCTATGTTTAGGGGTAATTGTGTCTGGGGTAGCATAGAGAACAAAAAAAAACCTACATATTGTTTCACAGGTCGTACAAAAATATCAGCACCATTTGAGCTCCAGTTACTCTAAATGGGCAAGATGAATGATTTAAATCAAACAGCGGTATTTTTTGAGTTGAAAACAAAATCACTGATAGTTTATTGGGTATCATTAGTAGCCTATTGTTCACCAGTTCTTTGTAACAAATAACCGAGTTCTTTTATGATTTATACTTTTGTATCACATTAAATTTCGCTACGCATGAGGTATTTAGAAGACCTTCTCTTATCCCTTTCAAAAGCGATGTTTGAAAACCTTAAATTTGAAAACTCTTAAAATTTGAAAACAAAAAGCAAAATCAGTGTGTTCAGAGATATGCTAGTGAAAGAAGATACATCCATCACATTTTATGTGAATTGATGCAAAACTTAATCATTAAAAAAAATTATTAGTGTATTAAAGATAGAGAATTTATTAATGAAGTGCCATATCAGTGTATTTATTACGTGTAAATGTGTAACGATGTATTAGCAGTGTGATCCATACTGGTGTATTTTTAATGAAGACATATCATCTTTGGAAGGATACATACCAAAAAAAAAAGCATTTCATTGAAGAAATCGTTAAATTTTGCAATAACCTGATTGGGCGTAATTTCCTCCTTAACTTAACTGGTTAAAATATTTAATAGAAATATATCATAGATGACATTTTTGATTTGTATTCCATATTCAATATCTCCGTCTGATTTTCTATTCAAATCCTGTAGGGAATATTTTGACAAATTTCTGTTGCTTTTTTACTATAAAATAATAAAATACCATCTAAACCAGTCGTACTCAACCTTTTTTTCTCTCGTTCCACTTGCATATGTTTGCTACGTTACGCAGGTCGCAACATAGTACACTGTACGTCATTATATAAAAAAAACTCAAAACCTAAATATATTTAAAAGTTTTTTTAAAAAAATTAGTGGGATTTTTAATGTTGAGATAAGCTGTTGACTATTTTAGACAAATCAGGTTTATACTTGCTACAAGCTACTTTCAATACGTCATTAAGGTAAGAATCAATAAGCCGATTTCTATAAACAGCAAAACCTCATTTATCCAGTCTAACTAGGACCATAGGCAATCCGGATAATCCGGGTAATATGGGTAATAAGCAAAACAAAATCCTTAACTAAGCAGAATTACCGTTTATTACGATAAATACTATGTTTTGTAACAAAATTACATAGTATTTTTTACAAGACATTAAGAAATATAAAAATAACTTTTCACATCATTTCTTAGCAAAGAATTGGTAAGTCTAGTAAAGCTTTCTTAAGCTCAATAAAAATCATTTTATTACCATAATTTATTTTACAATATATGCAGGAACTGTGCATTGAATCAAACTAAAAAGCGAATATTTGGCGTACTTGTAGTTAAGTTCTTGCTATCATAGTTAAAAATTATTATCTAATGTGAACATTAAATAAAAATGTCAGCAAATCTGATCCAGATTATCCAGATATCCAGATATCCAGGGCCGGATAAACGAGGTTTTACTATACGTTTTTCACATACTTCATTTTAGAATTGGATGATTCACAAAGATACGTGGATGTGAACAACGTGAGCAGCAGGTGGCACATTTTTGTACTGTTTCGTATCTTTAGGGCATTAATTTTCAAATTTTCATTACAAAAGTACCTGGCTGATAAGTTGTGGGAGTGTTCCGGGACGCACATAAAAGCTTGCTGGACAGCAATTAGGGGTATCCCTGATTTAGACCAGTGGTGCGTCCACCAGTGTGGGTTAATTTTTTTTAATTGCCTATTTTTTATGTGTAAAAAAGTGTATGATATGATATTGTTAAATAAGATATCAAACAGTCTTAGAATAACAATTTCATGAGCATAAATTTATTTTAGGGACTAAAGCTTAGGGCTTAAAGCTTAGGGGACAGCAAATTGAGTATCCCTGATCTAAACCAGTGGTGCGCGTCCCAAAGATGGGTCGAAAAAAAAATTGGAGGGGTGGCGGATAGTTTGACGTCAAATTATATCATATTGAATTAGTATTTAATTGAAAAAGTGCTTTAAATTTTTTAATTACCTATTTTTTTTTATGTGTTAAAAAATGTATATGATATTGCTAAATAAGATGTCACACAGTCTTACAATAACCACTCCATGAGCAAAAATTTATTTTAGGGGCTAAACCTTAGGGCTCAAAGCTTAAGGGGCAGCAATTTGAGTATCCCTGATCTATACTAGTGGTGCGCAAATTGTGGGTCACGTCCCAAAGATGGATCGAGAAAAAAATTGGAGGGGTGGCAGATAGTTTGATGTCAATTTATATCATATTGAATTATTTAATTAAAAAATATACTTTGAATTTTTTTTAATTACCTATTTTTATGTGCTAAAAAATGTATGTTATGATATTGAAAAATAAGATGTCAAACAGTCTTACAATAACGACTCCATCAAAAAAAATTGGAGGGGTGGCAGATAGTTTGACGTCAATTTATATCATATTGAATTATTTAATTAAAAAATATGCTTTAATTTTTTTTTAATTACCTATTTTTTATGTGCTAAAAAATGTATGTTATGATATTGAAAAATAAGATGTCAAACAGTCTTACAATAACGACTCCATCAGCAAAAAATTATTTCCCTTTTTTTTTAGACTAAAATAGAGAGGGTTCAACTGAATTTTTATTCTAAATGTATAACCCTTTCAGGCCCAATAGTTCAATCCAAATGTGAACTTCAACAGGTATTTAATTTTTAAAAAAGAAGTATTTCTATACAAATAAATGAAGTTTATAATTTCTATTGTTTTAATAAAAAGCTTATAATTTTGAAATCCCGCTCATTTTTAATTTTTGTTAATTTTTGCCTAAATGAATTACAGATACATATTAATATTTAAATATGAAGTTTAAGTCACGGGAGATTTTCCCAAAACATGTTCAGAAAGTAAGCGACACATTTTTTTATTGTTATTCTGCAAAGTAAATACAAACCTGAAATCTACAGATCATTGATTTTTTAAATAGCTTGTCAAAATTTGCATATTTCTTTTTTCTACTTTTTTTGTAAACATTTTCCTGATTTTTTTTAAAAAATTTGCGCCTACCAAAAATTTTTGTGAGGGTCGAGTAATTTTTATTGGAAGAAAGAGGGTCGCGAGCAAAAAAGTTTGTGCACCACTGATCTAGACGAAAGATATTACGGAAATGAAACATACCTACAAAAAACAAAAAATATCATAACGCATAAATGTGTGTGTGTTTGTGTGTGTGTGCATCATAGTCAGAATAAATAAATTTTCTTACAAAACTGATAAAATATTAACATTCGTTTTCTAAAGACACTGAAGACTTTAATCTTGATCCAATATTCCTACAGTTATCGTGCTTTCTCTTCAACTATCTTCCTCTCTTTTCATTAAACTATACAGTAATAAGTAATTGAATATTTAATTTTCTTCGTGTAATAGAAAACGTTCTCCAAACTTAAGTGTGTAAAACAATAGAGATGATGTCTAGTGTAACTTATCAGTACTATAATAATTAGTACAAAGTAAAAATAAGCGTTTTTTTTTTAAAGTGGTTAATGAAACAAGTAAAAAAAACCGAGTATAAAGATCGCGTATTGCAGCAAAGTTTCAAACCAAATTTTTCTCCAGATTTGCTGCATTTTACAGTTATACTCTACTGGCTATACGATAAATCCTAATTTAGACTGTCTTTTCTCCCATATTCCTTCCCTAATTTCTTTTCGCAGCCAACGACATAATATGCTTATCTGAACAGATATTTATTTTTGTTTGAAATTTGCAACCATTAAGTTTTGTCCTATGTTTATCAAACAGTCTGGATTCCCCATTACAATAATTAAGAACCATTATAACGACCGACTGCAAGGACTAGGCAACGAACCGTGGATTTTTAGATCTGCATTATTCAGTTAAACTACCCTGGCAATCTGAAGAATCTTTTTTAATACTTTTCCTCGCACAATTTACCAATTTTAGTTACTTTTCTCAGCAAAATGTTCAAGGTAGCTTGGTATTAATACATAACTAGTATTTTTAGGTACTTAAGCAAGCTAGATATTAGTGGGTAATTGCCATAGATAAGAATTTAAGCTTTCAGGTGTCTTCTACCTATGAATACCTTCTGTGTAAGACCCCCATGTTGAGGATCTCGTAACGTTATATAAATATTAATCAACCACGTTCAAAATAGTCTCTCGTTCGGAACGATTCAGATAGGCAAATCACTTTAGATTGAAGAGTATGTGTAATAGTTTTAATGTGTAATAGAATTTAATGTGTAATAGAATATGTGTAATAGAATTTCTCTTTTAACTTATCACATGGTCTGGTTATTGACAATATTTAGGATTCAGGATTGTTTCCTAAAAACTTTTGACTACAGCAGAATGCGGGTATTAGAGAAAGTTGTTTCATTTGCATTTAGTTACGCTTTTTCTCAGTAAGTTCTTTTTCAATAGTACTTCTCTAATTCTTAGTCTGTCTTTCTTTACTTAGTTATAAAGGAATAAAATACACTGCCGTACTTTTGTTTTTATTTTTATTCAATATGGACTCATTAGAACATCACTAAAGATTAAAAAACTTAAAATTTTGGGAAAATAAAGGAAGGTTGACATGTTGGTTTCTTTGCAACAAGTCTCTACAATCCTAGATTAAGGGCCTGTTCACATAGAATCCGTTAGAGTTAGCGTTGCTCGTATTGACATATTTTAAACCAATCACAGACCTTGACAATTTTATGGCTAATCGTTTGGAGGTTTGTAATTGGTTAAATATATTTCAATACGAGTAACGCTGACACTGACGGATTCTATGTGAACACGGCATAAGACTGGTATAATGCGTGATCATGACTCTAAGATGGATTACGCTTGTTGTTATCGCATGAGAGCACATCGTTTGAATTAATGTAATATTGAAAATTATAAAAAAAATCATTCTGCACTTAGCCCCCCCCCCTCCTCCCCACACAAGAAATAGTTAATTAATTAAATTAAAAAGGTTTAAATTTGAATTTTAAAAAGCAATATTAGTTTCTTGAGAAAATATCAGCTGTTGATAATATTGCCAACTAGCAGGCGAAGTCAAACTTGCTAATTAAGGGCATTGAAATAAAACGTAAAAGCCAAGTGGCTACAATGTTCTGGGAATGCAAAGTAAGAATAATTCTTTATTACGAAATATTGTGGCAAGTGGGTTCTATATCACGTTTGGGATGTGCAAAAGTATTGTATATAATTAAAGCAAAATTTAATGCAGAAATGTTTAATCCCGAGTTACATAAACAATGAAGCAATTAACTTTCGTTTTGAGACAATTTTTGTTTTTAAAATTCTGTTTGTCTGCTCTGGACTTTTTCAGAGGCAAAAATCCTCATTCGACTGATCGAATAAACGCAGTTTCCCATTACTGAAAAAGGTGTTGATAAAAGTTTTTTTCTTACGTACAAAAGTGTCGTCAAATTTTGAAACAGAAAAACGGATAGAAAACACAAAACACTGAAAAAAGAATTGAAAATATAACTGACAAAGGGAAGTAATTTGTTACAAAGGGATAGTGCTGAAAGAAATAAATGGAATATGGGGTTGAATTCCGAAACAGGGGATGAAGGATAAAGAGGTTGCTCTCCAAGTAAAATGGTAGGTAAAGAGGTAAATAATCATTATTCCAGAGATAACTTTGAAATGGAGAAACATTCCAGGAAATCTAATTCCAATTACGGAGGAAATTTTGTTTATTGAGACGTGAAACAATTCTGTAGCCATTCTGTGCAACAGGCACAAACTTTCTGTACCCGCGTTATCAGCAGTTTCCGGATCATCACCTGTGCATGAGATATTTTAAGCGGTCAGAATTCTATAAGGATATAAATGTTGAACTCTATCTATTTCATAATAATTTAATGTTGTTATTTCGGGGATATAATAACAAAGCTCCTTGCAAAATTCAATAATGGAAGTGTTAGAGCTTATTCACGAGATATGCATTTCTGTATATATTTAATTTCTTTTTCATAGTAATTATGGCAAGACAAGTTAGTTCGATAGGTGACATCCAAAATTTATCTGCAAACTAGTTGAGTATATTTAGAGATTTTAGCACCACAGATATCGTACAAATTTATAAAAGAATTCAAGATATGATAGGATATTACACTAAAATATCCACTTTGCGAATTTATTCGTTTTCAATCAATTTCTTGCCCACATCTTTTTGTCTGTCTGCAGTCCTTTGCAGTCACGGCAAAACTAATATAGGATACTATACTGAACAAAGATTGGTTTTTAAATGCCTGTTGGGGAAAACTTTTCTAAGTAAACGTGCATCATATTCATGACAACAACAAAAAATTGAGTTACTTTATTTTGTCTTTTAGTGCTGTAATGCCACTGAAATTTAATAAAATGAATTTTTCAATGAATTTTTCAAAAAGTAGTATTATTTACCTAACTTAGCAACGAAAAGTAACGAAAGCCAAAATAATTTTTTCTTATGTTGAGCATAAATGTTATCACATCTCAAATAGAGAAGTTTTTTAGTTAAAAAGTTTCTTTTATTTTAATAGGTTGAACTATATGAGTACTATTTTACAGGATTGTTATTATTCAAACTTATTTACAATGCAAAATTACTGATGTTCGAAGTTACTATAATTTTACAGTTGTAGTGGTGTGTTATTTAAACATTGTGGTGAGGCCTGGATAAATAAAACTTTTATCTGTGAATAACATAAAAATGAAGTTCAGTTAATGAAATATACATTTAAAAATTATTTCTGTGTAAAACCGTAAGAACGTAAATTAATAAAACAGAGACATGTCATTGATTAAATGTATTCCGCCAATACGAAAATATTGAAATCGGATGCAACAGGCAAGAATCTGAAATATTTTAGGTATGTAAAGGAAAAGAAATTCGTATTATGAATGATTGTTGCAAACTGAGTTAGATGACATATTTCAGATGTGCATAAATAGCACAGGTATGCAATTGCTGGCATTTATTCGGATCACATGACAATAGAAAAAATGTATTTCTGAATAATAACGTAACTGAACTGAAGCATTAATACGACGAATTGCAACGGATCTTTCAGTTCACAAACGTTTAAGCATGAAAAATTCAAAATCACTAATAATCATGAATATATTAATCCCTATTTTTCAAATATCTTTATTTTCTAAGCTGTATCATATAAATTTTCTTTAAAATGCTCATAAAAAATTACCGTATGTGGGTTAAAATACTATATATATATATATATAATTGATAACTGGCCTATAATATTGTTTTGAAAGATTGAAAATTTTCTCTCTCTCTACTCTCTTTAAAATAGTTTGTAATTTTAGTTTGCTTGGATTTTCTAGAGGGGAAAAAATCCCTGTTCTTTGTTTTACAACCCTTTTTATGTTCTCACTGTGATCATCCTTAGTTTAATACCATTTTCATACTGTTGAAAGAAGACGGTACATCATTAAAGTGTGATTGCTATGGAACTTCATTACTTAATTTTTCCCTCTTCACTTCTGTTCTCTGATTGTTGTTTCTTCTATCATTTAGCCTACAATTTCGGGAGATATTATCATGAATCACCCTCTGCATTCCTCAAAAAAACACAACCATCACGTATCAGCGTAAGCGCTAGTTTTTGCAATTGATAAAGCTTTCACTTTGCGTTTAACAAAATAGTAAATCCGGGAGAAAAATAATTTTTTTTGTTTTACTCATGAAAGATAAGTCTAGATGAAATTTAAGCAGGAGTAAAATGAACGTATATCTGAAGTTTATTTAGCATTTAGTTCAATAACATTTGGAAATTTTCGTATGAAAATTGAAGTTTGAAATTTGCGTGGGAAAAGAGTATGACCTCGAAACATAGAAACGATGTTCTAATTGCAATTGTATTTCTTTCAATTACTTTCAAGACTAATCTGCGAAATAAATTTTGAAAACACTAGAGAAATTATGATTAGGATTAAAAGCTGCTGGTTTCATTACCCTTCATCATCTGTTACCTAGAGCCTCATTTAGTATTTTTATTAAAATATCATGCAAAAAATATTAGACACTCAAAACGTTAGCCATGAACTTCCTTGCACTGTAACATTAATACGGACGTCTTTGTATTCCATTTCTTCCTTAACATATGCTGACCATCACGTTTTTTTTCTCTTAAAAGTCTTCCATGCAAGTAATCCCTACTTATTAGGCTAATCTAGGATAATATTTACATAACATAAACTTTTATTCTGGAACTGTAATAATTTGTATCAAAAAATTAACTCAGAAAGTATTGTTATTTACACGCCATATCATGAATATGGATCGCCAAACTCATCCTATTGAAAGGGCTTCCTTATCTTGTTTATAGACTGTTCAATCTAAAGTGCTTTCCATTAATACAAAATTCCCATCTAATAACAGATGTTTTGCATCTAAAATTAACTCTCGTATTTTGAACAAGCTTCATTAAGTGGTTGGGAAAATTTCGCTTCTAATATTTAATCTTTTGTATTCAGAGTAACTTTTGAATTAAAATCCAAACTGCATGCATTCAATGGCATTAATTTGTATTTTTCGATTTGATTCAGGAATTTTGTGAAATATTTTCCTTTACAAAAGTACCACTTTAATAAAACTATTTTAAGGTATGTACTTCATTTTTTTTCTTAACACACATCAACCCATACCGATAGTATATGACTCAAAATGTCCTTTGAATAAAAGTAAAATATTTTTAGAATAGATAAGAAAGTTAAATATTTTTTTTATAAATTATATGATAGAGAGTGATACTTTCTGCTAGTACAAAATAAGCCTTCTCTATTCTCTATAAAACACTAAAGTACTCTCATTTTGTAAATGGAAACCTAAAAAAGTAAAACTTTATATGTTAAGACTATATGGTTCAAATTTATGTAAATACCCTATAAACTTATGAATAAAATATTTTTTAAAGTAGTCTTCAAAACATGAAACCCAAAATTACCTTTCAATTAAATACCTCTGAATGCTCTTTTGATAACAGGATTCATTGAAATACGGATTTTTTCTAGTTACTTAAACTATAGAACTATTTAATTTCAAAAAAGCGATTATAGTTCTAACACAAAAAGTTAATCTATACGTGGGAAAATCAGAAAAGGCTTCGTCTATTCTTATAACCTTATATCTTTCAGTTGAACATATAAGTTTCCTCAATAAAACTATAAACCTCTAATGAGTAAAAATAAAAGAGGCATTTTATTCAATGTTTGCATATCTAATAACTTTATTAATAATTTTGATTCTTAGAAAGACAAACAATTATCGTAATTTTCATGCATTATTTTGATGAAAACAATGGAAAACACAACAAAATTTGGCGCCAAAAATATACTTGATTAAGCTCTTTTAAATAGTTTATAGCTCTGGACTTAATAAAAACTTCGAAAACTATGCCGAAAGTTTTAAGAAGTTTTTGAACTTTCATACGGCTCAATAAAAACTAGAATTTAGTTTCAATCGAAAAGGAAAATGTAGAAACATACAGAGGTAAAGTAAGTGTGTCCTTTTAAAGTTTTAGTGCTGAATAATACAAAGAAAAACAGTTTCCTACCTTGTGAACGTAATATTCATGAATGTTTTCCACCGAGTGCCAGTTTCGAAGTCAGGTCTACCGCCGGATCGCTCCCCATTTCTCCCGAATTTTTCCAGAAATTGCGCCACCTGGTGACGTACAGAAAATTTCAGAGCAATACGAAGAGAGTAATATTGCCTAAACGTAGTGAATGAAGAGTTTCTGAAACTAGGTAGTTGAAACAAAAATCTTCACAATTAAAGTTTTGTAAACCATAAATTCTGATTGCTTAAGAATTTTGAAGTAAATACAATGCAGGATAACAATAAAAAAATACGCTCGCTATATCATGAAATGGTAAATACAACATCAGTGAGAAAATAATAAAGATTTTCACATTTATTGCTACTGTTATTCCTAAGCCTAGTTTATAAGTGCCCATGACACGCAATTATGTTACAGTGCACGCTTTTCAAAATCTTAGTTTCTTTTCATTTAGTTATGGCTTAGTATTCATATGTAACACACAAATTTTCTTTGAAAATAATTAAGTGAAAAGAAAGGAAACACGCAAGAATTATCAGGAAATAAAAATATATGAACATAATAGTTATCTAATGTTCAATATTATGCACATTTTAATCCTGATCTAATAATCCTGAAAATATCGTGCTTTCTCTTCAACTATCTTTCTTTTTTTCATTTAACTATACAGTGATAAGTAATTAAAAATTTAATTTTCTTCGTGTAATGGAAAAAGTTCTCTAAACTTAAGCGTGTAAAACAATAGAGATGATGGCCAGTGTAACTTATCAGTACTATAATAATTAGTACAAAGTAAGGTAAAATCTTGTGTGTAATACGCACTTTTTTTCCACATTTTAGTCCGCAAAAATGGGGATGCGTATTATACTTGTGTACGACAAAAAAAACGTAGTTTTAAACATTGAATAAACGACAAACAATAAGTGAGCTGTATTCTAAGTGATTAAGAGTGATAATTTCACAGTATTGTTTGTTTTGAATTAAAAATTTAAGTTTTTTTTTCCCACCGAATTTGACGTTTTCGTTTATTTCTATCACAAATTTTATTTGTTAATAAATATTTATGCAATTTTTAAATAAAATATTGAAAAGTTATGGGTGCGTATTATAGTCGAATTTTAATTTTTTCCGAAAATTTCGCGCAAAATCAAGCATGCGTATTATACACGTGTGCGTATTATAATCAAGATTTTACGGTAAAAATAAACCCTTTTTGTTTGAAAAAGTGGTTAATGAAACAAGTAAAATACTGAGTATAAAAATCATGGTCATATATTGAAATAAAATCCTATTAATTTCGATAGAATTTTGAGAAAAAGCTAACAATAAAACTGAAGTAGAAAAAAATAAAAGAGAAAATATTTTTAAACAATTGTTTATTTATCAGAATATTTTCCCTTAACTGTGGGATTCTAGAGATTTATAAAATATGTATGTTACTACATATTTCGGTCATATGTGGTGTATGGTATGTATGCCTTCCATGAAAGACAGGATAGAAATACCTCAAATATTCATATCCTTCCATACATGGGTTTTCTTGAGCGTGGTATTTTTTAGGAATTCTTGCCACTATCCATACACATTCAAATACTATCTGACTGTCAATTATCTAGTATTAGAAAACCAATCCTCATTCTGGAAAACCTTATCCGTTCGACTGAATTAGATGGGCAGTCAGTGCCGTAACTAGCCACTCCTGTGACCTGGGGAAGAATTTGCATTTGGTCCCTTAATTAATTAAGTTTGGGAAAATTATAAAACAAATACAGCATCTTGGGCCAACCTTCCAAGTGGGCCCTGGGTGGGTGCCCCTGTTGCCCCTGCTTAATTACGGCACTGTGTGAAGTTGTAAGACCCTAACAATATACCCTCAGTAAGTGATTTAGAGAGGAAATGATATAGTGTAATTTTTTCTGAAATATGTTGTTCGAGATTTTATTTCATTACTTAATCCTTATTAAACGCTTTTCACTGCTGTCATATTTGTGTGATATTTTATTGTTTTATCGTTTCGCTAAGATCCAATAAAATTTTTGAAAATTTCCTTTATGTCACACTTGTTGATCCATACATATCATTAAGAATCAAGTAGCTAATTTTGAATTCCCGAATGACGTGCAACTCTCTGAAACATGAAATTAATAAAGCCTCTAACATAAACCCTACGTAAATAAGAGACCAGTATTCGTCATTTTTCTTCATATTCGAAGATATATTAAGAAAATTACCATATAAATAGGGTAAAATATACATAATGGACTAAGTTTTCCCAAGAAGTAATAAAAAACTATCATCGCCATTTCTTCAACAGGAGTTTACACGTAATATTTTCATCCACAATTCATGAGAACCATCAGATGTATTCAACTTCCATTCGTTCATCGTTTTATTGATTAATTCTATTGATGTTGCATTCATTTCCATTAGCTTTTTTGCATTATTTGGAGAAAAAAAACATCTCTGAAGTGCAAATAACTGCATATATTGAAAATGAATATATTAGAGGAAGTGAGCAAAGAAAAAATGAATAATATTTGATTGTTTGCAATTACAAAATATTTTGTTAGCTTTAAAGGGGAATCGTAATAATTTACTCACGAGGATTTCACCTGAACTTTTCTATCTGCCATGAAATTTTATGAGGAAATTTCATTACACATATCATACAAGCCCTCAGTTAGTTACAACGTTATATGTTGTAAATATTTTCATTTTATAATTAACATCATAAATAACATGTCAATATTGTTACTTGAAAGCATTATTATCTTTGGAAGACAGGTATTGGATTATTTACCACGGCTTTTAAATAAAGCAACTGGTTGAAGATATCATAGATTAGAATTCCCACCGATTCCAATTTTTGTATGATTCAAACATGCGCCTCTTAGGCAGCTATGCTTAAATGGATTAGCAGAGCTTAAAAGAGATCACGTTCTTTCAATGAAGTGTATTGTAGATGATCATAAAAATGAGCAAAAAATGACTCAGTAAGTATAACACTTGTTCAATATTAGATAAATTTTTTTAGATGTGCTGTCTTCTCTGTAATATTGCATATAGCTTTACTTGGATAAATTTATTTTTTAAGGGTGATTTCTAAAATACTACATTTGTATATCACACAAAAATCATCAGCTTAATATTGATGTGCATCGATATCCCTATTATGTACTTTATACCCTAAATCAGTATATCTTAACCTTTATAATAGTCAACACCCCCTTGAATCCGAAAATAAGCTCTCGCACCCCCTTGAAAAATGTTTCTATTTTTTATTTAGAAAAAGACATTTATTGCAAGATAATTTATTTATTGCATAAAAAATTAATACATTCAAAATACATACTATATTATTACATATAAAAGAATATCTATATTTTTAATGGCTACGTTGCTGTTGTTTGTTCATAATTATCCTTTTAAAACGAGGCTCTTTTTTTTTTGAGAGCCACACGTAAGTCATCAGATTCATTTAAGTGATTTCTGGCTTTTGTTTGGATGTGCAAAAGTGATGAAAAACTCATTTAACAAAGGTAAGTGGAGGGAAATGGTAAAAGCGTCTCTAATGCTGCTTTTCCAATTCTGGATAAAGTTCTAACTGCGTACGCCAGAACTGTTATAAGTCCAATTTTTCAAATTTCATTTCAATACGTGCATTAGCTCATATTGCGATAAGATCGTCTTGTGATGAAACGTTGTCATCCATTGAATTTAGGTCAAACAAAAATGAATTGAGTATCCATCTATTAATTTTTCTTATAATTCCCGTAGAAAAGTATCCATCAAATGATTCCCCCAATTGGTAATTTTCATTAAAAATTTAAAATGCTCTCTCGCACCCTAAGAAATACTCTCTCGAACCCCCAGGGGTGCCCGCACCCCCAGTTCAAGGGAACCACTGCCCTAAATTATCCCTAATTAATAACCGTCATCAGAAGAGGGTTTGAAATGAATAAAATTTTGACATGCGATTTTATACTAAATTGGAAGAAGAATATTAATTGTGGTGTCTTGCACTTGGAAATTGAGTTCACATTTTCATCTCGTTTCATTCATTTGTTCATTCTTACTTTCCGAACTCAAAAAATATGAATTTAAGTCCCTTGTATTGTGCGAACGTCCATAAAATATACGTGGGGCAGTTAGATATTCTGTGGACTTCCATTAAGCATCGCATGAATGTGTTACGCGTGACTTCCTTTCCTTAACTATAATGGAAAAATGTGAAGTAAATTTTTTATCAACAAGATGTATTTGCAGTTACTTCTTATATTATCTATATTTTTAAAATTGCTTCTGAAATTTTATTTCCCCTCTGACATGAGTGAAACTTTCATTTTTATCTTCTACTAAAAATAACATTTTCTTCTTCTCTTGAAAATTTGTAATTTAATTACGCCGCATTCTCGTAGAAAATATCTACTAAAAAAGTAAAGAGCCATTCTCTTACGGAGCACAGAGAAGAATACAATGTTACACGGTTTCCACAGGCAACTACGGTTAACGTTCTTTCAAAGAACTCAGAGGTATATATTAACGGCTTATAACATACTCTCTCACATCTGTTTCTCATTTGAAAGACAACTGTCCAGCTCATGTATCAAACCGAAGGCTGTCTGTTTCTAGTCCAGGTCCTTTCCAGTGCTTTCCAATTAGCAAACCGAACCATGTTTCGATTATTGCTAACAAACCATGATAACTTATTTCACATGCGTACGCAGGGTGGGGGGTGATGGGGGTTGAACCCCCCCTCATTGGTTCTGATTACATATTATTTAATTAGGTTTAAGCTTTGCACTGATTTCTCAAACCTACTCTTTCATAGTAACCCCCCCCCCTTTGAAAATTTCTGCTTACGCTGCAGTTCACATGCATCTTTGTTCGAATCATAAAAATGTGTACCTACATATGAAGTTATAGAAATGAACTTTTTTTAATATTCATGAATTAAATTTGCCGGGCGATGGCCAAATGCCTAGGAGCTAACATTCGATACCAGTTTGCGGGTTCGAGTCCCACTAGTGGCATGGATGGTTGTAGCCGTTCGAAATCGGCTTTAAGCAGTAGGTCTCGGTCTAATTAGCCCTCGTGTAGAAAAAATAGACCATAGCACTCTCCAACCATTGCCTCTTACAAAAGGACGCGATCTGTTTGATGTCGTGGGAGTTCTTCGGTGATTGCGTGGCTTTCAACAGTGCCCTCCTCTTATTTGGGGTGGGGGGTGGGAGGTGGGGGTGGACTTTCATTTGGGGATTTCCATGCATGCAGTCCAAATTTTCTTGCAAGTGTGTTTGCGTTTCCTTGACGGAGTTTACAGTTAGTATCTGCCAACATTTTCTGTCTTTTAGCGTTGTTATAGTTGGTTGAAACAACAGAATTAATGGCTATTTCTTCAATAAGAAAAAATATGTAACAATTAACGGAGAATAATATCCATCTTAACCATATATATCCGAGATTGTGGCTGTCTTCGGACCTTCTCCGTGTATCGTTACGCGTCGAAAGCCTACCGAACTTACCCGCTTTTAGCTAAAATACTGGTTATTGTGAGTGATAGTAGAGGTTCATATGTGCTTATCTTGAAAAAAAAAAGCTTCAAACTTTCTATAATACGCGTCTTAATATTTTTACATGTTAAAAATATGATATTAAATATGTCAAACTGTTTTACAAGGCTACATTGCTTACATTACTTATATCCATAGTTGCGAGACTCGGTTTACAAAATGAATGGCTGTAAAAACCAAACAGCGGTGATATGAAAGCTCTCAACCAACCAACCATGAATTAAATTTAGATAATTAAATTAGAAGGAAGTGTGATTAAAATACATATAGTCATAAAGAATTTCATAGTCGCATGCATAGTCGTAAAGAAAGCTGAATAGTTTACTAAGCGTAATAGTTATGACTTGTGGTAATAGCTTATCAACATTGAGCTAGAATAAAGTGTAATAGTTACGTAAGTTTAAACAAGAATCAAATCGAAAGCATTAATTCTCAATTATTTTCCTAATAAATGTGTATTTTCATCTCTGTTAGAGGGCATATATTTCTTCCCTATAGTGGAGAGTAGTTTGCTACATGGTTAAGAATGACTGTGTCTGTGTGCTTACGGGCATTGGCCGGAAATTTGATATATCCAAAATGTGGATAATTATTGAGCGTCATCAATTGAGCGTTTCGAAGCTGATTTCCCTGTTTTTCAATAGATTCGTCCATATGCACCTCAAATCAGATGTCTAACCTATTCTTCACTTGATGGTGAAACTATACCTCAAGCACTGGACATTTTAACGTAGGATTACGTTCCTCCATAACGGTGCTCTGGAAAGCAAAATTTCAGACGCTGAAACCGTCTATCCGTACCTCGCGAGTTATAATTTTGTCAGTGCGCCAAACCCAGTCTGTATTGCTTGGACAAGCAGTAAACAGTTAAACAGAATAGTACCAAAATGGGTCAAAATTTTGACATACATACAGAGGCTGTTCACACATTTTTTAGACGATGTATATTGTATTCACAAATCTAAATTACATAAAATTCTTGTGTTTTAAATGTTCTATTTGACATCCCTTATTCTGAACTATCTTTCGACACCGCAATTTCCAGGATAATAATGCCTTTTTAAGTGTCAGAAGTGGTATTCTATCCCATTCCTCCTGAACAGCTTTCCAGAGTCCTGTAAGGGTTTTGGGACGACGTTTGGATAATGCAGATTTTAAAAGTCCGAAAGCACAAAAATCCATAGGTGATACATCGGGAGATTTAGTAGGGATATCAGTGAACGGTATGGCTTTGATACCAGTTTTTTGTTCCATTTCTTTTAGGAAATTTACAGTGGATTTTGATGTGTGACTGCTAGCTTTGCCCTCATGGAGTCTCACAGATTGATGGCACTGTGGGTAAAGCGATGGTATTTCATTCAGAAAAATTGGTGATAAAATATGTTCCTGATAGTATTTGGAGTTAATCTTGAAATTTTTTTCCACTCTCTTTATTTTTTAACTTGCCATTATAAGAAAAACCAGCAACAATCATGAATCCCTTAGAAAAACTTTCTTTCGATTCTTTGAACCATGTACTTAAATTTTTTTCTCCCCTTTTATGATAATAAATGGCTCTTTTTTTGTTGCAATCATTTAAATACACCCATGATTCATCTATTGTGACAATTGTTTCCCATTTTTCTTTGGATAAGTGTTTCTCATATAGAATTCTGCAGCGTGTCCTGCGTTCAGCGATATGATTTGGAAGAAGACGATGCACATTGCGTTTTTTTCGCTTTCTTAAGATTTAAATTAACGTTTATCATTTTGTTTACAATCAGCGAGCATTTTAATGATTTTGCAACTGTCCTTTGACTAGGGGGATTTTCTTTTAACATTAAACAACGTACCTTTGCAATAGTCGAAGATGTCCGTTTTTTCCTTGGATACTTGTTTGGAATTTTTGTCCCACTTGAGTCTCCAATTTGACGTTTTTTTCCTTTCTTGTTGACGATATTACCTATCGACGCTTTAGCTGTCACAAAATCTTGACTCTCACATCGTTTTTGGATAACGGAGTATGCATATTTCTCTTCGGAAAAAGCATAAATGTAGCCTTCGAACCACTGCTTTGTTAAAAACGCCATTTTGAATAAAAACAAAACTTTCAAGCCGCAGATGATAATTTTGACTTTTAAAAACATAGTACAATTGCAATTATTTCTTTTGCAGCAAACGATTTTTTATTACCGCTTACCAAAATCGTCTAAAAAATGTGCGAACAGCCTCTGTATATGTGTATATATATATATACATACGTACATATATATAGATACATATACACATAACACATACATACATATATACATGCAAAAGAGGTAAGAAACATAAGCAATCCTACGTTAAAAACCCGCGGTAGTTTCGTTAGAAGAGACTACCTGAAATTTTTTTAAACTATAAAACCATCGATGGCAAACTACTTTTTTTAATTCGGAATTCTTCATATAAATAATCTACAAAAATTTTTAACATTTAATAAAATATAATGAAGATATATTTTTTAATATTTTCCTTCTTTATAATATTTTTCAAAACGGTAAATTTCGCGGGAGTAAATATAACAAAAGAAAAAATTAATAAGGAGAGAAAAAGCCTCTGACAACGCAGTCTCTGTAAATCATGGGATATTAATTTAGACGAAATTCTCAAGTTCGGCTGTTCTTGTGTTTATTTAAGACTGCACAAAGCAAAGGTAAATATGCCTATTTTACATGGAAAAATTAATATAACATGAAAGACTTTCGAGGGGTAAGTTTACTGTCTAAAGTACCCACAGAAAATGCTTAAACACTTTTACTTACTTTTTTTCAAAAGAATCGAAAATATAAGCATGCAGTTTATGCAGTTTTAGATAGTAAACAAAAAAATATATCAGCATCAAATAACAAACTCATATTTCTCCAAATTTATCTCATAAAATGGTCTAAACTTCTTCATAGGAAGACAAAACTTGGTTAGATAAGTACATGCATGTCTGCCACATACAGTACGAAACATGAGAAATTGTCTCTTTTTTTTTGATTTTTAGTAACGAAACTAATTTTGAACCCACTCATGGAACGTAATTCTTTACTTGATATGTAAAAAAAATAAAATATTTCATTGTTTGTTATTAAATTGAGTGAAAATAATAAAAATTGCGAAAATTTATCCATATTAAACCTTAATATTTTTTTTATCATAATTAATTTCATTACCACTATTTTTGAACAAAATTTACTCATGGATAAATTTTTAAGTGCCAAAAATTCCTTTGATAATTTCCCCAAACAATATTTATTAGAAATTGTAAGTAAATATTTTTTAAACATAATGTAAACACCAACAACGATTATTCATACGTTAAGAATTTAGATTAAAATGATTATAAATGGATTTTATTCTATACGATACCCTCCCCAAAATAGAAATATGATTGATTTCATTATTATTAACTTTAAATGAAATGTATATATGCATGTAGATTTTATATGAGTTGAGTAATATTGTGGTACCTCGCCATAAACACTCTACATTGGAGCTCGAGGAGAAAAAAAAAGAATTATACTATCTATAATTCTAAATACATTCATATTTATCTGAAATATTTACATATTTTTTTTCTAAACACTATTAAAATGAAATAAATCTATATTCAAGCGAATTGTAAGATGTTCAAACTTGCATCACATATATCACTGATCTGAAATATTTACATCTAATTTTTCTAAACAATGTTAAAATGAAATGAATCTAGATTCAAACGAATTGTAAAATATTCTAACCTACATCACATATATCACTGATATTTTCTTCACAATTCAGACTCTAAAGCCCCCTAGTCTTACATAGAAATCTTACAAAGGAAAAATACAAAGGAATATTTGATATTCTTTCCTCTTAAATAAATGTTTTTGGTCTCGGAAAAGCGAAATTAATTTACGATTAACTAAAAAACATTTCATCAGAACAAGTTCGGAGTCCCTCCAACGATTAAGAAAATGTGTGTTTTTTAACGGCTTTTACTTCCTCATTTCGAGTATCTCTGGAGAGAAAGTAAAAAAGTACTTCCCAGTAGTGAAGGATAAAAAGAGCAAATAGCTATTTCAACTAATTATATACATTACGATACGAAATATTACTCGAAACCAAAAGGAATAATTTGGAAAGTAATTGAAACTGTATCAGTTTCAAATCAATGATAGTACAAGTGTTAAGTAGAGTAAATGTTTAACTAACGTACATTTCCTACACATTCTACGGTAATCTCTCACATTACAAATGTATGTGAATAATATTATTTCTGGTGCTTATTCACATAAAAAATTTCAAAAAACAAGATAAAAAGGGTTTTTCAAATAAAATTTTTGTCGTCATCAACTTAAATATCTCTACATATTTAAGTTGTTAAGCCGCTTCTTTGGGCAGTCCGTGAGAAAAAACCACTGCATCTATTTATTTAATTTTGGCCTTAAACGAAACATTTTATTCTAGAGATGTGTCAAATTTGGTTTTTGTAACCGCAGTTTGTATTAATTAGCGATAATTTCCAATTAAAAATTGCTTTCTGCGCATGCTCAGGACGTGTTTAAATCTGGATTTCGATACTCACTAAGCCCGAGGTCGCATAAACACATTAATTTGTTTCTGCGCATGCTCGGTATGCATGTTTTAATCTGGCTTTTGATACTTAATAAGCAAGAAGCCGCATTAACACTTTAATTTGTTTATTCCGAGAAATCTCTCTAACTCTCTCTCTGCCCTTTTTATTTTTAATTACAAGTTTTTAGTTTGTCATTGAGTAACCATATTTCTCTTTATTGTGTTCAATAGTAATTTTTGAAATGTAATTCTCTATTCTTAATAGTATTATGATTTTCAACATTTAGGAATGATGTGTTGAGTATAATTTCTGAATTAGTACATTTATTTACTATCCAGTCGTCATATTTTGACGGGTACTAATTAGTTTACTTTATAATAGAAAGAATTTTCTTTCATTTTAGGAAAAATTTGATCCCCTCTCATTAATTTTCATAAAATTTTAATGTAATTGAATCCTAAAAGCTTTTATGAATCCCTAGAATAAAAAGAACTCCCATTATAAAATTCAAGATTAAGAGATTACTTTCACAAGTTTGTATGTTTAAAAAGGATCACTATTTAAAAGGAAAAAAAGACTTAATTTTGAAACTTGAAAATGTTAGATCAATTGAAAGTCCGGCTCATTTAAAGAAAACAAACTAGTAAGCATGTTTTTGCGCTCTTGTAACGGTCTAAAAACATAGAATGAGCGATAATAATGTGAAGAAAACTCATCATAAATCTAGAAAACTTGACTCATTTGATTGCTTTCAATTCATAGTATATTTTAGAGATTTCGTATCGTTGTTGCCTCTTGTATTGTGATTGATTTTAATATCCTAGTATACTGCATTTTGCCTCTTGTGAATTTACTAGTGAAAATCAAGTGAGCTGAGTGGGGTTATGAAAAACAGGAAATTTCTAGTTCGCTTCTTGGACTAAACACTTGTATATACAGTAAAGGAAAATATTGATTAGAATGACCATGGGTGGTGGGACTGATGGTCATACACTTTATTTACTTTTGTTTTGGCCATTGAGACATCTGAAATTACATTTTCATTAATTGCAGCTGTGAATAATTGAATCGTGTGTGTGCATCTGCTAAATATATTACTACAGTGGACGCTCGTTAATTCGAACTCGGTTAATTCGAACTTTCGGTTAATTCGAACTAATCCAAAGGCCCCAAAAAACGTGTATTGGAGTTAATGTTAAAAATATCTCATTAATTCGAACTAAATTGTTATCACTTCGGTTAATTCGAACTAAAAATTTGACCAAAAAAAATTCATTTTCCTCGTTTAATGGAGAGAATACACACTGTATTTATTATTTTGTGTATCAAAATTTCTTTTCTGTATAAAGAGGCACATGCCTGCATTCCTAGACTGCTGCATGTCCGCTAAACGTTTGTAGCTATTGTCCTTATTAGTGCTAAACGGAAAAAGCAATTTTCCTTTATTTGGATCGATTTTCTTAGAATTTCAGAAAAATTAGTCTTTACTACAGATTCTAGGGAGCTGCGTCAGTTATAACTGCAGTGCAGACAAGTTAATGTGGTCTAGTTTTTCTTCCTCATTGTGTGGTGTGAACGTGTAAAAATTCAGGATGCCTACACGTGGAAAGTACAAAACCTTAACTTTGGAGACAAAGGTAGACATTTTAAAGAAAGTAGAGAATGGCGAATGTAAAACAAAGTTAGCAGCTGACTATGGAATTAAAAAAATGCCTTGTCACCTAATTTGAATAACAAGGAGTCAATTTTAGATTCATGGGAAAAATCAAAATTTGCTAGAGGAAGGAAACGCATGGGAAATGCGTCCCAAGAAGTTCTAGAAAAAGCTCTACTGCTATGGTTCCAGGATGTTAGATCTCGAAATTTTCTGATAAATGAACCCCTAGTGCTGACGAAGGCTGATGAATTGGCAAGTCGAATGGGTATTGAAGATTTTAAATGCAGTGATGGATGGCTTTCTCGATTTAAGTCAAGGCAAAATCAATCAAACTGTATGTGGCCAAAGCTCTGATGTACACGAAGACGTATGCGCTAATTTCGGTAGGAAACTGCCAGGACTTTTCTCTACTTACCTGCCGAAAGATATTTTTAATGCGGCCATAATGGACTCTATTAAAACTCTGAAAGCATTTATTCAGATGGAACCTTCCTCTGAAAATGAATTGAAATGCTTACTTCAAATCGAGAAGCTGGCTGAACAATGTAGGCATCATAAACAGAACCAAACATCCATTTTACAGTTTTTCCCCAAAGTGTAATTCATATTTTTAATAAAAGTTTACTTTATACTGCATATCTTCTGCTTCTTTTTATGATTAAGGTAAATCTGTATTGCTTTTTAATATGTTTAATTTTAGATAACATAGTATAATATATTTTCTGGGGTTATACATACTAGGAGAGTTTCTTCTTCAGTGATTCACATTTAAAGTTATATATTTTCTCTTAACATCGGATAATTCGAACTTCGGATAATTCGAACTTTTTTCTGAGAACCTTTGAGTTCGAATTAACGAGCGTCCACTGTATCATAAATTACCATAATTACCATAATTACCATATTTACCATAATTACCATAATTACCATAATTACCATATTTACCATAATTACCATAATTACCATATATTTTAAACATATCTATAGCTTCTGAAGGGAGTTTACTGCTCAGAATTTGTGTGGGGAACTAATCAGTAAAATCTTTTCCATCCTAGGGGTATTAGAATTATCATTTGGAGCCCTGTCTTTATGATTGTTGAATTTAGAGATAATCGAATATAAGGGAAAGTGGTGTCAAAATTGGTATATCAAATCATTGGAATATTAGCAAAATACATTTGTCAATATAGTTACTAATTGTAATTTCAACAACACAAACATCTGAAAATACAACATAACAGATCACGATCTAATAATTTATCCTGACACAACACTGACTCTTTCTGCGGATATTACCTGTAGTAATTTTCTGTTGCATTTGCCAAGAAGTATCTCATTTTTAATACGTATCGCCGAAACTGACATATTCAGTAAGAATTTGGGAAATCAGTTTATGAACTAATGTAATTTTAAAGTATGTTAGGGAGAGGAAGAACATACAGTCATAACCTATTAGTCAACATTCTAGAGATCATAGATGTTGAAAATTTGATATAATATGTAACTGAAGCAATATAGCTTGCATATTTCTTTTATTTCATGACGTGGAGCTCGCTTAAATTATATTATATAACGTTGCCCGTACTATGCACTTAATATCCTTTAACGAAAATGTCACATAAGTGTATTCTCCGCTCACTTTTTTTAGCCTACTTTTCTAAGGAAAGTTAGATTCAATTATTTATCTATATACATAAAATAGTTCCGTAACTGACTCACTGACTGACTGATTGACTGACTGACATACAACGCACAGACAAAACAGCTGGACCTAAAGGGCTGAAATTTTGCATGGAGATTCTTCTTATAGTGTAGGGGTGCACTAAGGAAGATTTTTGAAAAATTCTTCTTAGATTTTTTTAAATTAAATTTTTAAGCTGTTTTAGTAACTTTTGTTAAGTTTGCATTTAAAATAATAATTTGAGGGTTATAAAATTCATATCACGAGAAAGATCATAAAAATTCCTTTAAAATGAGATCTTTTTTTAATCTTTACCTCCATTTTCTGATTTTTGGTGAATTTTTAAAGATTAATTTTTAGAATTTAATTTATTAGATACTGATCACGTGATTTCTTTTTATGGTACTTTAAATAAATTTATCGTCACGTGCATAACAACTAAATAGAGAAAAAAATATTTTTTTTTTCCTTTCTAAGGCGGCAGACGATTGGACATTATTCAAAAAAATATTAAAATACAGTAAAAGATATTATGTTCCTCAAACTGTACTATATTAACTGTACTATATTCTTTAGTATGTCCTATTACATTTAATTTGAATATTTTCTTCTACACTACTTTGTCTATAAAAATATCCCTTACGATTATTTTATAAATATATATACATATATATATTTTTGTTTACATCAATTGTATACATTGACCGTTGTATTTAATTTGAATGTACTCCGCAGAGAAGTGCGGGTTTTCAGCTAGTATATATATATATATATATATATATTCCAGTGGTCATTTGTTCGGAGACATTAGCTCATACGTGCACCACGATTTTGTTGGCTTCTTCATTATGGGAGCACCATTTAAGTGATCCAGCTTTGTTCCTTATGTGGGTGCCACCCCATTTTAGACCGAGCACCTTCAGGGGCGACATCTGGGGGTTCATACTCTACTCCTACTGCAATGGGGGGGGGGGGAGGACATATCAGCTAAGTCAACCTGTAATTATGTGGGAAAGAAATTTGTTCACTAAGTTCAGATAATCCAAGTCACTCAGACTGCTCATCATATGCACATGATTGAGGTGGATTGTTTGGTCATCTATTGGCACACGAGATTTAAACCCATGAATGAGGAAGAAATCTGTTCTAAAATTCCTTCAACGAGTTTATTTTCTGCTTAGCTTGTCTTGAAATATTTAACTTGTTTTCTGTTTATATTTAACCTTACAATCAATATAAATTAAAACACTGGATTCAACCTCTGAAAAGGATCTTCATGTTTGTCTAATAATCCGACTAGTCCAGAGTAGTTTTGATTTGGTACTCTTTACGATCCGCAAACTATTATTTTTATACGTCCAACTACGAGGGTCATTCTAAAAGTAAAGAACGTTTTGATCTGACCAGACGCGTAATTCTCCCACCACCACCCGCTGCAGTGAAATTTACTTACCAAATCTTTCCCGCCAGTTTGACGCTAACAGCGAGCAGCTGCGGTCATTTACTGTTTATTTATGCGATTTTTAAAATGTGTGACAAAATTAAGGATCCCGCCAAGTGTGAGGTTCGTAGCGTAATACGCTTCCTGAATGCAAAAACACGTTCGCCCTATTGAAATTTACAGACAGATAACTGAAGTTTATGGAAAATGTTATGAATGAAGCCTCAGTTCAAAAATGGTGCATTATTTTTAAATGCCTACTGCCTTCACCGATTACACCGTGCTATTCAAAACAAACGCCGCGGATTGTTGTCAAGCGGCATTGTGTTTCTTCGCTCGTCCGCATGCTGCTGCGTTGACGAAGGAATTTGCTTGAGCAATTTAACTGGGAAGTTTTTGAACATCCCACCTTATAGCCCGGACTTGGCCCCCAGTGATTACTTTCTTTTTTTTCAAATTGAAGGATTATTTCGGCGTAAACCACTATGGAAATGATGACGAACTGAAAGAGGAAGTTAGTGACTGGTTCAAAAACGTGGCAGCAAGTGAGTATGCAGAAGGCATAGAAAAACTGGTACAGCGCTTTGACAAATGGTTCAATTTGAACGGCGACTACGTAGAAAAGTAGGTAAGATATCAAAATGTGTTGTACAATAAGTTTTCTTTCATTATCTTGAATAAAAAGAACTAGAGAAACAAACGTTCTTTACTTTTAGAATGACCCTCGTATTATTTGTTCGTAGATGTAAACATCGTTTACTGGCGTACATCTTTTCTGATATGACCTATTTTAAATATAAGTAGGCAAGTTTTGCATCCTAAATGATTTCTTGCCTCCCAGTGTTGAGTCTGTTCGTAATTTGCTTGATTATATATAGCTCAATTACCAGCTGCTTTTTTTTTTATTTTCTCCTCATCCGTATTACACCTAACTTTTGGCTTTGCAGAATTGCCTTAACATTTTTAAAATGTGCGAGCATTCGTATTTTGCCCTATATATAACTTTGCAATTTTCATTGTTAAAAACAGATCTGAATACAGTCAATTTGGAAATACACGAATCAAAATATCTACACCAAGAAATCAATAATCTCTCTCAAAATCATTCATCCCATTTATTTCGTTTATTTTTCTTTCGTTGGCAGTGACTGGCAGTGAGTGACAGTTAAAATACTACCCGTAAAGAATACTAGAGCGAATTTGATTCGTTTGAAAGAATAACATAATGAAGCATTTAACTATGCCTAACTCACATTAAATTAACATCAAAACATTCGAAAGACTCCAAAGCTTCTCATTATTTTTAATTCTTTTTAACACAAATTTTATTTTTTGAGTGAGATATAATTGCTTGTGGAATTCTGCTTTTAAAAATAATCAGGAAAGGCAAAAATTGTTAAGTTTTCCTGTTAAAAGATAAATTTATCTGATATGGGGTCATTGGTGTTGGGAACATGGATATCTCGTGTTGATTCGTGGAGTTTTTCATAATTACAATGGATTCTCAATTGATTATAGTGTTGTGAAGGACAGTGAAGCACACCTGCTTTATTCTCATTTCATAAAAAGTTAATTTAGTAATTTCAAAATATGAACATTTAGGATTGATTTAGAAGATAATTAGCATTGGTGGCAAAAAAAATGAAGTACAAATAGTCAATAAAAAATATTACATAAAAATATTTTTCCCGTTTTATTTTCTTGATTTATGGAAAATTTAAAACCTCAGTGTGTATACCATTCTACTTCTTTTTACCTTTTTCCAATTCTTTTCAAACGTAAAGCACATAGAAGTTATAACGATAAAACATGAAATAGAATTTCCCAATTTTTTTCTTAAATCACCAAATCTCATTGTTATAAATTTTCAGCTCAATTTCTAAATCGAATGAAATTTATCTTACTCTTTTTAACTAAAGAAACAAGTGAAGACTTTCGGGATTATTTTTACATAGCTATTCAGCTTTTCACTGTTTTGCATTAAGGGTATTACAGATGTTTACATTCGTTAGTAAAAAAATTTTGGAATATTTAAGTGAAAAAATCTTTTTGATTGAATTGAAACTTAAAAAATTTTACTTTCGCATAGTGTATTAAACTAAGATAAATCTAGTTTTCCAAAGTTTCAAAGCTCTTTAATTCCTTTTAAAAGTCAGTAACGATGCAAATGATAAAAAAACTATAATTTCATAATAGTTAAGATCTTTCTTTTACAGCACTGGTTGCTAACCAGTGGTCCAAGAGAACCCAAGAAGTAGTCCGAGAGGTTAGGAGTGATAAAACAAAATTGGTCTCATCGTTTCAAAACGACTGTGAATTTAAAAAAAAAATTTTTTTAACTGGGAGCAAAAAAATTATTTTTCCCAATTTTTTGTTCAAATTCTAAATATTTCTGTATTTCTTCTGCTTTCTGACATTTTGAGTACGAAAAAATTCTTATTCTGCTTAAAAATTTCAAATTTATTTTCTGAGACTCGTACTCGCAGCTTCAAAGCAATTTTATAGCTAGTAAAGCAAATGCATGCTGAAAAATCTTGTTCATTTTTAAGTTTTCGTAGACTTTTAAGTTTCTTATTAAGTTTTCTTTTACGTTAAATTTGTTATTGTTATTCACTTTATTTGTAACTTTTTATTAAAGTTGTTTATTCAGAAAATAAATCCCATTTTTGCCTCTAAAAGGATTGGTTGGGAGTTGTTCCCTTACGACTTTTTTTTTCGACAAGTGGTACCTGATCAATAAAATGTTAGGAATCACTGTTATGCATATATTTATATTAATTGCAGCATATTGCATAGTCATTTGTAGTTATTGTCACCTGCAGGGAGGTGTAATTTTGTCATTTGTGTTGTAAAGTTACCTGTTCTGTACGTAAATTCAAAATATAATGAAGTCCAAAGTATCCTATGCTGTCTGTGATAGATTTTTCCTGATATTCATTAACAGCTAACTTGCACACATTTCAACAGATTGTAGCCGAAATTCCATTTTGTCCCCAGTGTATCTGGTGCATCCATAGCGGAAGGAGAGTTATCAATAAGTTGTGTGGAAAAATTCTTAAGCAAGATTTGTTAAACTGAATATTTCCCACAGCCTGGGCCCAATAAGTGATAAATGATGTCCCGTTTGGAAAGAAACAGTTGGGTCCATTGTTCATTGGTTGGTTGAAAGCTCTACGGTGATATTTTGGCTTCACTACGGCTAATTAGACTAGGACATACCTATTATTGACAGATCTAGAAATTTTGAAGGTCATACGATAGCTCCAACACCCCGAAGGCGATCCCAGGAGAAGCACACTGTATGCGACAGGGCACTACGTCCCACATAAGTGGATCACAACATACTGGACAGCAGACAAGACAGAACTTTCCCAGCAAGCAGTATCGTATAAATGCATCACTGCTCAAATTTTAATAATACATCTACTAAATATCTTGAATGCTTGTTTCAGCATAAGTCCAGTCTAAAAATTTTCATGGAAGATCAAAAGAAGTTAATAGTAGTATTCCTTGAAATTTACGAATTCTATGCTAAAAAGCATTTCTGTAGCTGTCGAAGTTAACGTAAGAATTAGCATATAAACTGTTGGCCATTAAAATTGCAACACCAGGAAGGGAAGCAAATAACAAAACTTTACTAATTGTACGTATACAGCATAGTAGGAAGAAATCGTGATTAAATTTGTAGGCAGTTTGGGGATATACAGGATCCGAAATTAGCACACACAGCTGCCTGCTCTGGCAGCTAAAACGGCTCTAACCCGGTTAGGCATCGAGTCAAACTGGGCTTGAATAACAGATACAGACAAGTAATTTCATGCTGCTTCAAGTCTATACTACACATCATCAATCGTAGTAGCTGGAGAGCGGTAGCGGCCCAGTCTCTCAGCAACTCATGACCAGACGTTTTCAAGGGGGAGAGATCTAGAGAACATGCTGGCCAGAGCAACAGTCGAACACCCTCTGTGTCGAGGTAGGTCAGGACATGATGGGCAACATATGGTCTTGCGTTATCTTGTTGAAAGATGATGTCTCCGAGGCCTCGAAGATAGGGCACAGCCACCGGCCTTAAGATCTGAGAAATGTAACGCTGGAGTTCAGATTACCGACGACGCGAACAAGAGATGTTCGTGTCGTATACCCAATGGCTGTCCATACCCTCACACCAGATGCAGGGTCCATATGACGATATCGAATGCAAGCAGGCCACGTGCGTTCTCCTCGGTGCCTCCAGACATCATAGTGCTGTACTCAGAACCGGGACTCATCTGAAAAGACGACGTGGTGCCACTCCTGTATCCAGTTTTGTCGTTGGGCGCAACACTGCCTCCGCGCGTCTCTATGCTGCAGTGTCAAGGTAAGCCGCAATAATGGTCACCGTGCAGACAGTCCGTGCTGCTCCAGACGCCGTCGCACTGTCTTGCGGATACTTGTCATGCTTCAAACAAGCCATTTTCCTGACTCAAAGTCCGTTATGTGAGTGTATGATCCAGCAAGACCGACCTGACAACATGTCTGTCCTCTTGGACGTTAGTGGCCGTTGAGATGGATGGGGCCGACGAGTGGGAGGCCGTTGAGATCCCGCATGGCGTTCAGTAGGACTCTCCTGAACCTATCCATTCCATATTCGCAGGACAGTCGTTGGATCCCGACCAATGCGAGTAGCAATATCGCGGAACAACAAACCGCACTCTCGATAGGCCACGATCCTGCCGCTATCGAATTCCGACACGTGCTGGTAGCCGTTTCTCCTTCTTATACGAAGCATAACACGATTTTCTCACAAACAACCAACATCCAAATGTGATTTCTGAATGAGAAATCCGCTGTGAAACTTTCCTTTTATACAGAGTTTGAGATGCCGTTTCTCCCTCCTGTGTCGTTCAATTGCGCTTAAATGCTAATAATTTGCATATCTCAGCATCTTCTTCCTTTCATGCGAATTTGACGTTTGTATCATCCCTTCTTCAAGGTGTTGCAATTTTAATGGCCAGCATATTCTTAAATGGAAGGATTTTTTTTCCGTTTCTACAACCAAACACAAGAGCAAACTACCAAGCAAATACCATTTAAACTGTCCTTTGCTTAAAGTGGTCTCCAAAGAAATTGATTATAGTACATATTTTATGTAGTTGAACCATTTTAGGTGGAATCTGATTTAAAGCAGCTAAAACTATATTGTAAATGTATCAAAAAAAGTAATTCGGATGCTTACAGCATTTTAACGCAAATAAATATTTGTACATAAATCCCTACTTTAACTATCCCCCATCTTTTACCATTGCCCTCATGTACGCGAAATGAACTTACAAACAGGCTCTAATAATGTTCATAAAAAACAAGATGCATGTTCTTGAAAAGAAAATTATTTAATCTTAGGTAGTATTCAATGAATGTCGATATAGAGTCGCTTACAATAATGGCATTACAAAAAGCGCGTCAACCAATAGGGCTTATTTAGAAGCTCAGCGCTCAAGCAATAAGGCGAACTTAGAAACTCTACAACGTAAGTTACATATTATGTCCTTTCTACGTCGGCAGAAACTGACTAGAGCACCTTATTTTTTATATTATATAGCCTATTTGGGGCAGAAAAATGTGACTATAATATGACGTCATGGCATGATTCCACATTGAGTACAAACTACGCTGTCATAACTAAAATGGCATACCTGAGAATACCTATTGTAGAATTGCCAGCAAATTTTAATAAATCGAAAATATCGAAATCAAATTAATATGCTTTCGTATATCTTAACCAAAGGCGTATATAGTAAATTTTAAAAAAAGCGTATGATAGCTCTCACTAATAATGGAACATTATTTCTGTAGAGCTTAATCTTTCTTTTGTATAATTTTCTTTTCAGAACATTCTATTGATAAATAAGTCATTTTTTTTCTTTGGTGAAATGTTGAAGAACGAGCCAATTTTAGGAAATGACTTCCATACATCTATATATATATAAAACGCGCAGGTATGCGGCACAAAAATCGACGATATTTCTACACTCCGAATGGCAACGGCTGCAACTACCTGATGTAAACATTAGCGGGAAATCGGCAATTTGCAACCGCGTGTCAACATAGATTTACGCACTGAAATCAGGAATGCTCGAAAGCGAGCTGCACGATCAAGTGAAAATTGGGAACAGTCTCAAGAAGGAAAGCGAAGAAGAAATAATTAAGAGAGAACATAAATTAGGCGAGGTTAGGCTTAACCGTCGCAGGCATAGCAATCGATAGCCAGTAATAGTTAATTTTCTGCACTTTTTTCAGTACTTTCTGGATTTTTACTCCATTTTATAAGTGAAGAAATTTTTCCAACAATTTATTATTTGATATGATTAAGTGTAGATATCTGAATTGGGAACAATAGTACATACAGAGAGTGATGTAACCTACGCTATATTTTAGTACTTGCTGAATTTTTATTCCATTTTTTTTAAGTGAAAAAATTTTTCCTAGCAATTTTTTATTTGATGTAATGAAAAAGTTTAGATATCTTAATTTTGAAAAATAGTACAAACAGAGAGGGAAGTAATTTATAAAATCATTGGTGTTGGGTTTCTCAGTCTTATCTTTAACTCTGTTCTGAAGTAATGGAAATTCACATTTTTTAATCACGATGTTTTAGAATCAGCCCTATACAGAATACCCGTAAACAACGTATATTTATGATGACAGGTAATTGTAACATTCCTTAGATATGCTACTTTCAGTTGAGTTGTTTTGCAAAAGAAAATATAAAACTAAAAGCGACCATGCTGGTCGCGCAGCGGCTAGTTTTAGGAAATTTTTGTTTTTGCCGTTTTCAGAATATTAAAAAATATATAACGTATAACAAGAGCCAAACAATTATTTTATAATCGTATAATAACTTAGCTTTCACCTCAATCTTGGACTAAATACGTTTGTTTTGAAAGTTAAATCCTGAGTGTACACAGAAATGTATAATTTACTCTCGGAACACGCCTCGGAAGTTTCTAACTTGGTTATAAGGGGTCATCTTTTTGCTCTCTGAACGATCTTTGAAGAAATTTCTCACTGAAAACATGAGAGTAAGGTAGAAATTTATTCGAGAATGAGAAAAACTACGTGTTTTTTCAAATGACGTCATTGAAATGCAAAAATAAAAACAATACTGTTAGTTTAAAGGTGTTACATAAAGGATACAGAAAAATGGAAGATCAGAAAGATAAACTGTCAACTACATGGAGGAAAAACTTACACTATGAATAAAATACATTTTCCTATAAAAAGTAATGTTATCGTTATGTGTTCTGCCTAGTATCCACAAATAAAAGCTATTTTTGGGGACATATTTTTGTCGCCGTTAAAATGGGAGTTAAATGAACAAAACTTCCAAAATACTGCCGTTAACATTGATGACACTTACTTTAAGTGTGCATGCATACAAAACAGGATTTCACTGAACAGAGAGGGAAATATGCTGAACGAAATTCGTTTCTAATCAAATTGATTGAAGTGAAGTCATGGCTGATATTTTTAACTGCATATAAAGCTATCGAAATCAGATTGATGGTTGAACTCATTTCCTTAAAGTTGGTGATACTGTTGCGATAATAGGTGATTGAACCTAGTTTGTCCTCTGTGCTGTGTCAATCTTCTGAATTGAAGGAGGAGGTGATAATTTCTTATAATACTATTTACTTAATTATGCTTTCTTCCAGCTTCGCTTCTGAAACAAAAACATGTAGACTCACTTAAAGTTAAGAGGGTATTGTGTCAGTGACTTTTCAAATTCACCAGTGGAAGTCTGGCAGTTAAATTCAAGAGAAATAAAGGCGGGTAAGAAAAGGGGTGATAACCAAACCTTTTAGATTTTCTCGGGGGAAAATCCAAGTTACAGTAGCCAGATAAATCCTCCTCGTGCTGCTTTGCTGTAAAAAAACTAATTTGTATGTTAACATTTCGCTCAAACTTCTTTCGATGATGTAATGTTACGTTCTATTTCTCAATGTTGATAAGGAGTACTTATATGGGAGCGAAATTGTATCAACTCAATACTTCTCTCTAAGGTCCTGTTCACATAGGAGTCAGGTAGCGGAAGCATAAAGAAAAGATGGCGCTGAGGTGGAAATAAACCAATCAGGCATTAAAAACTTCGTTGCTAATCGTTCGGAGGTTTGGCATTTGTTAAATATGTTTCAATACTTTAACGCTTCCGCTACCGGACTCCTATGGGAACAGGCCCTTACGGGTGCTGTTTGTTAGCGTTAGCTAGATCATAATTTAAAGGTGGAGTTTCTGTCATCAAATATCATTAAATTAAACAAGATAATTATACCTATGATTAGTTTTTTATTGTTTGCTTGAGCAACATCAGATTCGAAAGCCTCAGCGGTTATACCTTCAATCTAATGCGCATGTGAAATATTGTCTTCCGTAAGCTACCTGCAATAAACTTAATTTCACCTTCTGAACTCTCCATGAAGCAATTAAATCAAATGTAAGGGTAAGCATTGGTTATCACCTTACTTGAATTTTGTGGTAGATAACGCATTTCGTATGCATTTTTTATATTTAAATTATGTCTTCGTCCAACGTTTTCTGTTAAGGCTCTAAAATACCTTTTTCAGGTAACTGGTTGATGAGTGAAGAATAAGGACTGGACGACTTCATCTGTTTCTTGCTTCTGATCACCGAGTTCTTAGCCGCTTAATTCTCGTGTTTCGAAGGTAGAATGGAAACCGTTTCTAAGTATTCACTTAATCCTCTGGCTACTTGCTTTATTCCTTCAAGCATGAAGTATCAAAATATAACAAGTCGCGTATTTCCGATCCTCGGCTATGAATCCTCTGTTAATAAACTTTATGGGGCCAAAACGGAATTGCTCCAAAATTTCAGGAGCGAACAAACTGTAACTGAATATTTTGGAGTAACGGGCGGAGTAAAGCAAGTACTTTCAAACCCTGTCGAGAAGAAAACTGTACAGGAAGAGCCTTTCGTAACTGAGGAATTAAAGGAATTACTCTCGAACACTGTCGAAGAGGAGGTTGTTACTGAAAATCCTTCCGTAACTGCTGAGGAGGTGACTGAATTACTCTCGATAACTGTTAAAGAGGGGGTTGTTACTGAAACTTCCTTGACTACAAAAGGAGAGCACCCAACAGCCGATGACATAGGAAAAGAAATACCAGAGAAATTAAATGGCGAAAAAATCTCTAAAAAATGTTCGAAGAAAAAGATTGGTTCTGAGGTCACGAGTTTAAAGCAACTGGCCAAGCGGCTACCAAACCAATTGTTTATGGGAAAAATATCCGAACTTCTAAAAGGTGGAACTAAAACTCTTTCTACGCTGTTGCCTTTCACAATATCAAGTATGTTGATTTTCGAGTTCTGTTACTGGATAGGAGTAAATGCAATCACTGTGGATTTGACCCTGAGTAGTAATTTGTTTTCAGTATTTAAACCCAGTTGTAATGCAATAACTTACCCGAAAAAAACCAAGACTAAAATAGAAGCTAAGAAAATAAACAACAAAGCGAAAAGCAATGAATGTCGCTGTCCACCTATGTTTGGATGGATAGTTCCTCTTCAGTTTTTCGGTAACCCGTTAAAGTTGGCCGACACGTGCTGTAAGGAATATGTGCATACGTCTTATGTTGATGAAAGTTCAAGACAACCTCAAAAGTCCGACCACGTTACGTTAGATGAATCATCTGACGTTAATGACAAGGCGATTACACTTGACCAGTGTTCTTCGGAACTGAAAGCCGTTATCAAAGACCTTTGTGATTCTCTTTCATCATCGTACGAACAAAGTGATGAAGTATCCAGCCAAACTGAAGTCTCGAAAACTAGGAAACGCCCTGTATGGAAAACTGAAACCAAACATGAAGTGGAAATGAAAGTAAGTAATTAGATGACTGTACAAATTTTCAATCTCCATTTCTAGCTACTTCTGCTCATCGTACTAAGTTCAAATGTCTATACCTGCAGTTTTGTCCTTGAACAGGGTTCCTTTAAAAGTGCATGTTTGCACCATTTACGCACAGTATGTTTATTATAGATCGTGACCGTATGAGAATGTACCTTTTATACTTTCAATATTTTCCTTTACAAAAGATTTCGAAGTTAATTCTTGCTATGTAGCAAGTGCAGAAATTGCAATAACAAGACTCCCATGTATAGGGTCGAATACGTTGGGCCGGTGTGGAGGGTAAAAGTTGTTTTGCAGTGTTCTTTTGCTCTTTATTCTAAAATGAAGTGGTCCTAAAATTGAAATGTATAATGCACCCAGAGTTAGTTCCGCCTCTTATTGGTGCTTAGTAATTAACCAGGCTATATTCCCAAAATTAAACTACTAGATAGAAATTCCCTGAAAGAATGGAGCTGTCTGTTAAACGTTAGTAGCTAGTTTATTTTAAAAGTACTGTGATAATGTAAATGCCAGGGCATCAAAAGCATTGTTTGGACCCTATCTGGGGCGAATTATACGGGTACTTTAGCGTAGCTTTCCTCGTCTGCCATTTAGTTGGACCTTTTCGGATTCATGCAAGCACTAAATGAAAACTTGCAATTTTTCTTTCAGCTTTCGGGTCTGGATATAATTGATGATGGGTTTCATCCTCTACTCCAGGAAATTGGATCGGAGGATACTGACGATACAGGTAAGAATCGGTTTGAAATTTTCTGTCCTAGACTTCCTGATGAATGCAGTTGAATAAAATACTCGGCAGTGGTCTAAATATTAATAAACCCAGTATTGCCTGTGTCTAAGAAACTCAAGCAGTATTAAATTTAACAGTTGAAAACAAGTATTTATCTCATCACTCTTTTGCAGACATAGCATCTATCCAGAAGCTCATAGGAGAAGCTTTTTCACTTCATAAAAAGGATTCTCCACTAGACATTTTGCCATCCCAGTCGGTCTGCAATCCTCCATGCAGCATATGGTGCAACAAGGTTCCACCTCCTGCTAAAGATACCTATAAAAGATTTCTTAAGAAATTGGACTCGGAGTCTTCTGAAAATCCCTCCAAAACTGACGTTAAAAGGAAGGTCCCCCCAAAACCCTTGTATAAAAGGTGTTTTTCTGCTGATGACACTCCAAAAAGCTCAGACCACGATAAAATGCCGTTTCTATCAGCCTCGAGTTTTGAATCAAGGGAGCGTTTACTGTTACTTCGTAAAGACCCAATAGCTTTTATTAAGCAATCTAGCGCACTGTCTTCAAAAGACAGTAACCGCAAATCAAGATTAAATTTTTCTGTAGCTTCTGAGCAAGTTTTTACAAAAGATTACTCAAATGAAAGTGATTCTGACAAATGGTCTCTTTATGATGGATCTGACAGCATGTGGCAGCCTCTACCAGATTGTATTCCCTCAAATGACAATGCTCAGAAACATTCTCATAGGAGAGGTAAGTTTAGTCTCCGTTTAGAGTCTTATCTTTGGAAGGTTTAATTGTTGGTGTTGCGACAGTTTGAATGCATTGATATTTGAATGTCATCAGTTCAAACTTCATTTCAGCCAAATTTAGGTCATGATTACATATTTAGATTTCTGCTTGAACAAGTTATTAGCTGCAATAACTTTGTAGTCAAGGTAATTTCCATAATGTGGTATAAAATCATGATTAATTAGGGCCCTGTATTGTAAACTGTTATAACTTAAATCATCTGTAAGAGATCAACGAAAAGGTTCAACAGCAATCTAAAGCGGATAAAATAAACTTAATTTAAACGTTAACCAGCCAGTTTAGAGTTCTAAATTCATCAGTTCCAGCAACTGAATGGATAAAAACTGATTCATCATACTTCAGCCAAACTTTCTACAGTATTCTCTAGCAGTTTAAAGTATCCCTATTTATCTGAATATTCCTCATTGGATAGGAGCTTTAAATTCAATATGGACTATCATAAGGGGAAACATTTAATTTCTCGGCAAACACCCTTGATTTTTCTGTGCCCGCAATACAATTTAAACTGTTTAGTACTAGTTCAAAACTATACCTTCACAAAGGCTCGCTCGCGACTGATCCTTAAGGCTGCTTGTACTAACCCCCATTGGATTAGCTCACCTCAATGTTAACCTAATGGAGAAAATTTGTCCACGGATTGCCGACTTGGATTCAAAGATTTTTTTACAAAATGTACTCCGTCATAGAGAAATTTTACATTTGTGTACATTTTTAATATTTTTTAAAAATGCAATTAATATTAAAATTTAAATTATTCGGGGAAAAATCCGGTATAGTGTTTTAAACGCTCATAAATTCCTTCGGTGGACGAAATTATAAAATGAATCCTGTAGCGCTTTGCAGAAAAATTCAGGCTATCTGACAATACCAATTTTATTTTATCGGAATTTATGTACCTGTAAATAGTTGACCAAATATATTTTAAATAAATTTGGGGGCACCACTTAACCCCCCTATAGAGCCATTACAATCCCTCAATGTCAATCCTAAGGGGGGTGGAATTCTCTAACTGTCAACTGGACTCCTCCCACCACAAGAGTCTGCAAGAGGAAAAGGGAAATAAGATTTTTTTCTTAGTACATAGCAGCTTTAACTTAGAACTTGAGGCTTTAGTCGTTCTCGGATGACTAATCTATGTATACCTCAAGCGAGATGACAAATGAAGGCTTAATACTGGATTAATGACCACTGAAAATAACAACTTTGTAATTGCTTTTAAATTGTAATTTTTAGAGTTGCTACAGTGTTATGGGCTTAACTCAAATTTTCGCCCTAGCCCTATTCTTCAGTGTAAATACAAAAAAAAATCTGAAACCATTTGGAGGAACCATGTTGAAACCTCAAACCCCCCAAAACTTAGTGTTCCCCAAAATTGTTTAGTGTTTAAAAAAGCTCCAAAAATTTCTTAACTTCAGAGTTTCTCTCAAAATTTAGTTTAACTGCTAATTCAAAAGACTCAACATACTCGTTTCGTAATGCGTGCTGCTTCATAGTGATACACTGGTCTCATTTGTAGGAATATAAACTCGTATTGCATTCTTGTTGGAAGACTGATCATTGAGCCAAGTCTGTGATGGTCGTCTGTCAATCTCATGGGGCTGATATTCAATTGTGAAATCTGTAGGTATTAGACTTGAGTGCAATCATTAGTTGTTCCCTGCATTATCAATGTTCAAAGTTGTATGAGTTGGTACAGAAATTCACGTGATTCACGACTTTGACTTTAAATCAGTTATTCAAACTTCTAGTTTATTCTCACTGTTAATGTACGCTTGGATTATTTTCAATAGTTAGTATCCCATATTTAAGTCTCTGAAGTTGGTCTCTTGTTCAAAAAAAAATAAACTTTATAAAATTCCTCGTTGACACTCATTCCATATCCCCTTTATGAACATCAATGTTAACGACTCTGGATTTAAGTAGTTGGTTGGGAACGCTACGGCAATCTTAAAGATCATAAGAGGAATCTAATATTTATTTTTTCTATTTGCAGTTCGGGACATGAGGCGACAGAAATCAGTGTGTTAGATACTATAGTGTTTAGAGGACAGTTTTCGTAAGTATTCTGTTGTATGATTTAATTTTTAATAACTTGTAGTTTCCCTAAGGTTTTTCAACTGAACTCATCTAGGAAAGATTATCTTTAACAAACCTAGCCCCATTTTAAACATTTTAGGGCTTAGCTGATTCTCGATAATTTAACAGCTTCCCTTAAAGTCTTAAAATTCTATGTCGACCTGTAAATGCTACAAGAAACTGAAGCTTTAAAGAAATGGGTTTGACGAGCATTTTATCTAGACTTTTAAAATTTAATGGTAATGCCTTGACGTGTCCATGCCTGTATGTGTGAATGTTAGACAACGCTCGACAATCCTTTCTAGTATTTTGGTATTCAGGTATTCATCCTATCTCTTGTTCTATAAAGAACATTGTATATCGACGAGCCCTTAAATGTTGCTTCTATTGCAATCTAGCATCAGTAGCACAGCATGAACTTCAGGATTGTTTAAAATTTAATAATATAAATATTTGATACCAACAGGTTCATAATTCGGAAAGAATCTTCACTAAAATGCTCGACATGTATTGTTTTAATCTGTTCATTACTTGGAGGGCCTATAGCATGGAATCCATATTAAGAGATGCCACAAAGTCGGGCGTTTCCCTGTCCATTTAAATGTTATTTATGAAACGTGCCAGAGCATTTCGTTTACTTGCAAATGTCTCTGAAATAAAATGAAAATTTGAGCTTGAAAACATAACGAAAGATACTGAATTTAGACATCGCTTATGCGAGGTTTTAATTCTTCTGCGTTCATTAAATAGCTTAACTGACAAAAGATAACTTTCTCTATTGAGGGTTGATTTCATGCTTCTGAAACGGCCAACATGCAACAGGTCTTAAACATTCACGAGCTGTTACTTGAAGTCGTTACAAACTACGTATTTTAAGTGGTAGTCTCAAAGCAAGCTACCTAACTTGCCTTCCTTCAAAAATACTCTAAACAGACTTAAAAAAAATTAATGATTCCATCGGAATTCAATACTTGAAACGAAGTTTGCAGACTTTGCCTATCCATATCATGAAGCGTTGTCAAGGGTACGCTACAATGATACTAGGACCTTAAATAAGAGTATGATAAAACTATACCTCGCTCTCGGGGTAGAAAAATGGAATATTTTGCTTCATTAAAAACTTGAATTCGCATGGCTTTGCATGCAGTGACTTGCGATGCATTACTACGTTTGTAGAGGACAGTATCGCTGAAATTAGAGTGCACCTAGTACTGACAACGCTTAGAATATTAAGAAACGGGGCTTAACTGAAGACTCGACATACGAGTAATTGTCCGAAGATTGGACTAACATTTCTGTAAGTTACGTACACAATTCGAACAGGAGATCAGTTACCAATAATACAAACTTCAGATTAATCTCGCTTCACTCTTCGGTTAGCAATTTTTTTTTTTAATGCGGAGGCACTTGTCGCAAAGACATTCGCCTATAATTCACCGCAGTTTTGCTGGCCATTTTATTATGAGGGTGCTATATAGGCGGACCAGCATTGCCCCCTATGAAGGGACGACACAAACGGAGGCATTTTAGTGGCGCTTCGCCAGGATTCGATCAGAGTACCCTCAGCACCGAAATCCAGCGCGCTGTACCACAAGGCCGCCCGTTAACAATTGTGTAATGGTCAGTTTTTTAAACTAATTCTAGGTAAATTTCTCGTAACTTGAGTTTTCATGACCATTTTACTGACTGCAGTAATCTGAAGATTATATGAGGTTAAGGTTTGTTTTTGTGTTGCAGGTCTCCTTTTGATGTTAACAGTAACTGAGGACTAGCAGCGCTTAAATTTGGGCTTCGATAAGTCTCAGAAACGACTTCGGGCATGCCGTGAGTGTGCTTTTAGGAAGTCCCAGAAACGACAATGCTGGACACCGCCAGCGTAATTCTTTTAAAATATTTTAAAGCTGTAAAATATCACCTGAAATATTACTTTCTTAATGTTGTCTGTAACAACTTTTACTTAATAAATTTTAGCTTTACACGTAAAATGAGAACATTTGTGCTTTGTATAGTTTCTCGATGAACAGTCTGCTAACACAAATGCAGTCGAAAACTTGCGAAATTTTACTACCCCATTTTAAAACACATTTTTTTTTTTGATTTTGTGACAAATGACCTCTGCGCTGTATTGCTCGTACTTGCCAAGTAAACGCTTGTAAGCCTATATGATTCAACGATTTATGTAGAGGATGTAGTTTAATTAACCGTCATTTCAGTATAGATGAACATAAATGTCTGAAAAGAAACGATTTGATAACTAAAACATTGTAATGATGCGAGCTTCAGTCTTAAAGCTGAATTTATGAAATTAATGCATTTAAAACATGTTTGGCGATTTAATATTGCCTATGAAAAACAAGTATTTGTTAAACTAAATCCTCAAAGATCTATTATGCGAAACTGTGCTTGCGATAAATATTTCAGTCATGATCTGCGAGGGTAAAAGCTATATCCCACTAAATTTTCTGATCTACCTTATTTAAGTTTCCAAACTTAAGATTGTAAGAGTCTAAAAGTGTTTCAAGAGGTTTCCTATAAAAACTATTTGTGCCCCTTCGTGTATAAAGTATAGCTGCATATAAAATGGGTAAAAAAATAAAAACGCATGTCACCTCTACGGGATATACTTTTAACAGCCTTAATCATTCGCAATCGTAGATGAACCAAGATGGTAAGTGGTCTATCTGTGGAAAACTAAATTTACTTAGTGGCTTGCACTTAGCTTAACTTCATAGAACAGTATTCTACTTTAAAGTGTCCATAAAGCATTAAGGGGATGCATCAGTAGACCTCGCAGATCGTTCGGTTCAATGTTAATGAATTGCGAAATAAATCTTTGCATACCGGGTTCCCTAATGAATATTTTTGAATTCTGTTTCCGGAATCTGAAAGTAGACTTCCAAAATAAATGCGTGGCTTTGCTAATTTTTTTATTCAAAATATTTTTAAAATTAAGTTAAAGGTTCAAAATTCCAAAACGAGAGGCATAGCTTGCTAAAAAGCTCTAACAAAATAACTAATAATTTGAAAATTTGGAAAACAAGACGCAAATCTTGAAACTTGAGGCTTTTTTTAAAGATTTTTTTACATTTTTTGTGTTAATAGGTAATTTGTATTCTAAGCAGTTATTTTGCATTTCCATCTGTAAAACGGGAGTTTTGGGCTTAAACTCTACCTCGACTGGTAGTGGGGGAAGATTGCTACTTTCCCCTTCAACGTTCCCCCTCTCTGTCCAGCTGGGCGGTAATTCTATACCTGAAGGAGGGAGATGACACAAAGAACTTGACACAAAGAATTTGCGCTTGTGTATTCATTTTACTTGTGCTTCCTTGTGAGTTTTGAGATCCATCTGAAAGAATAGTAGTACTATTTCTCTCGTTCTATAAGTGTTTACTTACGTAAATAAGATTAATGTTCATTTAACATAAATATCACATCTTCGTGCTTTCCATGTAAAGAGTTCTCAAATTTCATTTCACCTGTTAATCTATATTTATTTCAATTAATATTTATTTCGATAAGTGCTACTCCTCTAGCACTTATCGTTAGACGTTCACCTTTTGTTAGACACCGCTATTTTACTGGCTACTTTATGATAGGAAACACATATAGATAAGCAAACATTGCTCCCTATGAGGGAGACGACACAAAATCAACCAAGCCTTATTCGGGATTTGAACCCCAAAGCCCACTGCGTGGAAGCACAGGACGCTAAACACAATACCATGTTGGCAGCTGGCACAGACACACACACACACACACACACACACGCGCGCGCATATAAAAGTCGGAGACAGTCTTGTGACACCCTTGCCGTATGAGGCCGAGCATTGTCTTGTTGAAAAATGGCTCCTGGGAGCCGTTGCATGAGTGGCAACACATGTGGTTGCAGGATTTCATAAACATACCGCTGGGCTGTCATGGTGCCACGGAACAATACTAGGGGTGACCGTGTATTGTAGGCAATGGCACCCCATACCATCACACCAGCTGTGGGAGCGATGTGTCGCTGTAAAGCAAAGGCAGGATTGAAGCGTTCACCACGGGCTCTCCACACACGAACACGATTGTCATCACTGCCGAGATTGAATCTGGATTCGTCGCTAAAGCGACCTGGTTCCATTCCGCTGCAGTCCAGTTTCCTCGTGCCCGGCAAAACTCCAAACGGAGGCGTCGATGGGTGGGCGTCAAGGGCAGCACACGTAATGGGCGCCGCGATACCAATTGTCCTTCAGCCAGGCGCCGTCGTATGGTTCGAGAAGACACAGAGGCCCCTAGTGAAGGTGCTACCTGTGCCTGGATGGCGGCCGATGAAGCAGTTGGCTGTACGCGTGCATTTCTTACGATGTGGCGGTCTTCTCGACGACTGGTCTGTCGAGGGCGTCCTGAGCCTGGTCTTCGTGTACATGACATCTCTCGGGTCCACTGGTCCCAACTCCTCACAACACAATCAGAGTGGCCTAATTGACCAGCTACTCGCCTAGCTGACCACCCAGCTTCCATCATCCCGACGATTCTCCCCCTCTCAAACTGCGACAACTGCTTATATTGTCTTGGAACACGGCGTAATGGCATGTCTACGCATGTCCTTTGTAAATGATTCAGCACACTCAAACAAGCTTTGGTTACCTGTTTTATACTCCAGAGTACGATGTTCAACGCCCTCTTCCGGCTATACGTAATGCGGAATCACGCTGCATTTCTAATCATTTGCATATCTCCCCGACATGTACCTTCATTGCAAGTTTCGTTACGATCCCGCAATTATTTCTTGGTGCGCTAATTTTTTTGTCCATGAGTGTATATAACAGTACCTAAAATGCCTGTATACATAAATACGTTGTGCAGAACGGAATCAGATGTTGGAGTGCTTTATATGCAAGTGCAGGGTAATCAGATCTGAGAAGTAACTAGATTTGTGAGTTTAGTTTTGTTGAATTGTAGTTTCAAAGACTTATCGCATGATAATTCCACGAAAATATCTTGTTCAAGTATAAATGTTTGGCATTAGTAACTTCCATGTTGAATAGTTCTCTAATCCAGTTATTGTTAGAATCAGGACTGGAAAAATAATTCCTAAAGCTGTTTTTTAGAGCCATTAAATGTTCAACAAAAATATGCCGTGTTTCATTAAGCAGCTTTTTATTGGAAGTTTCTATAAAATCGTGAGTGTTGGAAAAGACTCATACACACAGTTGTGAATGCGTTTTGACCACAAGTTGATTGTTTACAAATGACGTCGGAGTTTGGTGGGTTTCATACTTTCGTTTGATATAATTTCGCAACGTAGACAGGTCTTTCCACATCTTTATTGCATATATAAGATAATCCAAATGATAAATACTCATCACGATATTTTTTAATTTTACGTTTCTTGATGGATTTCAAGGTTGATGCTCCATCATCCGAGTCGCTTTCATCTATACTTTGTTTCAGTGTAAATCCAATTTTTAGCCAACGATCCACCTGAGTCGCCAGTCTATTTAAAGCTACGTGTTACCGCGCCGCGCAATAGTCACAATGCAAAAAATTGCCTTATTTTATTTTTTTACGTATTTGCAGTTGAATAAAAATTTTTTTACTAATTATTGTTTACTTATGTTAAAAACTAGTTAAGTAACAACAAATACAAAAAGTCTCTACCATGTAGGATTTTTATTAAATGAGATATTTGATTAAAAGTGAAAAGTTGGGGGATGTAAAGTTAATGTCAAAATTGTTTCGCGGACCCCCAGGGGTCCGAGGACGACAGTTTAAGAACCTATGTGCTAAAGCATAGTGTACACTGAAGTCATAATAATCAATAATTGCAGTAAGTAGGTTGTTTTAATTATAATTCTTAGGAATGGACTTATTCCACTTTCAAAAAAAATATTTTTACGATAACATTTTATAGCCAAAATTCTTTTGTTTACTTTATGAAAAAATCGTATTTCATTGAATGTATGATTATAAATATGAAGAGAAGGTGTCTATATCTTACTAAAATTACCGTTAACTCACTTTTTTTTTTAAAAAAAAAGGGACTTATACTTCTTTCAAAAATAACAGCTCGTGCGTGCGTGTGTGTGTGCGTGCGCGCGTGCGTGCGTGCGTGCCTGTCTGTCTGTCTGTCTGTCTGTCTCAAACACTCTTTGAGACTCTTGCCTACTTCAGGACAAAATTCCAAGATTTGCCACAGACCGTTGACCTATTGTGTCACAGCTATATGTATGTATGTATGCATGTGTGTGTGTGTTTAGTTAGCTGAAAATCTTTAGATTTTTAAATTATCTTCTTCATGTGTTTTTAAATGTAATTTTCCTTGAAATATATTTTGTTTATCTGTAGAATTCAAATACATTAAAATAAGCATAGTGGTATAATATTTTCGTTATTATTGGACAATTATCCGTAAACATTTTAAATTTGTGTTGTGAAAACATAGCAATCACTTAACCTTTAAATATCGAAAGAAAAGTTCTTAGGAGAAAAAAAAATCTGTGTGAATAATCCCAGAAATTTTACTACCTATTTTGAGATGAGAGCTGCCTTACTTAGCTCTTTTTCAAAACTAACAGTAGTAATCTTGCTTTGAAAGTTGAAAGAACTCATACGACTGCATTCCACGACTCGTCTATGTCTCGTTCTAATTATCTCTACCCCCTGTAGTGTTCCAACCTCCCCCTATTCTCCAATTCTCAAAACAGTTCTTTCCCACTCTAGCATGTGTTGACATGGTATAAAACATCCATCACGTTCGCCCGTGGTCAGGGATGTCTTCTGATTGGAAGAATGCTCTTGGAGGGTAACCGCCCCTCTCCTGAGAAAACTGGAGTATCTTTTCACTGCAACAAGTTCTTTTAACAAGTGATGTATCCCCTTAACAGTATCCATCAATTCGCACAAATACGAGTAAACTGGAGAAAAGTTTTCAACCGCTTTGTTTTTGAGAAGCAGGTAATCCCACGATTTGTAACTACGCTGTATGTTTGCAGAATATGTGGGTGAATTTTTAGCCTGCTCAAATTTTATTTAAACGTGATTTCTTTTTGATAGCTTTAAAGGGTTGAGTACAAATTTAAAAGGTGGACATGAAATGACATAAAGATGCCTAGTATTTAATGGAGTTGGCTCTTTGGTGGCTGCAAAATATGACTGATAGACGTTATACGGATTTAAACTGCGATATTTTACCGGCCAATGCGTTGAAATTTGGAACTGCAGTTTCAAATTAGATTTTAAAAAAATTATCCTAATTATACAATGAAACGAGGTTGTGATTGCTGTATACTAAAGTTCTTGATTAAAACACCCTCAAAGTCTCTAACACCCTCATTTGTCAACAAATGTTAATTTTTTTTTTCTTTAAGATTAAATGGAGTGTGTACTGAATGACTTTTAATATCGTAAGCAAAAAATATAAATCTCCAGCATATAGACATCCTTGGACCTAGGTGTCTCACTTATGTACGCTGTAGATGTATATTTTTGCTTAATGCTTCGCCTCTTTGGCACGCCTTATGCCTTCTGTTATCTAAATACCTGTTTAGCTTTAGTTGGGAAACATGTTAAACATAAGTTTATAGTTGCTCATTTTCTTAACTGTCACTTGAGAAGACATTAGCAATGTCTACATTGTTTGTTATGAGTATTTTTGCTTCTCTTATCAGTGACCAGCAATAGATTGCAAGTAGTTTTGCATTCCATTTCCTTTAGTTTCCTTTTTCAGACGGAGGGGTAGAAATATCACTAGACATCGTTAGCTATGCGGTTATTAGGGCCTCAAGGTAGCCTTCTGGTACCTCGCTGACAGTCGGTGCTGAGGATGCTCGGATCGAATCCCGACACGTGCCATTAAACCCCTGTCTAGGCCGAATATGGGCACATTAAATCCGTAGACCAGAAAGTCCCTCTGAGGTCAGAGGGTGGGAGAAGGTACGATCCCCAGATGTCGCCCCTAAGGGGGGAAGGGTGCTCTGTCAAAATTGAGGTGGCACCTGGCTGAATCAGACTCCGACCCTTGTGGTGTCATAAAAATCGGAGCCTCATCATTCTACCCGATTGCCAATATGGACCTGGTCTGGAATAGATTCCGGCCAGGGGGCATTTAAAACTAGCTATCCGGAAGGAAATTCAGAAGAGAGGAAATTATTAGATTTGTTCTGATGGAGCTGAGTTAGGTTTTATCGAGCTACTGGTTAGAAGCCGTTTCTTTCTTAGTTTGCTACCTGTAAATTGCTACATTTTTAACTATTCATTACACGTGAGGATATCAAGTGTCCTCTTTGAATATCTGACATGTGTAAACCCACAGGAATGGACATTTATCTCCTAAGTCACAGTAATTAAGAAAGTACAATAATCGTGCTCCAGTTTTATCCATAGTACGAAATTCTTTTTCTTGAATTTGTTCTATAAATGTTTTTATATTCAGAGGAATTTCACTTGTACTGATTTATCTGGGGTTTGTTAGATCAGTAGTACACAAACTCAACCGTGACCCATTGTCTTTAAATAAAATCACGCGACCCCAATGAAAATTTATTGATAGTAATTTTTTTAGAAAATTAAGTAAATGTAAGCAAAAGAATAGAAAACCGAAATAAGTTAATTTTAAGACACTATTTTAATAATCGATGAACTGTAGATTTAGGGTATATAACAATGTATAATAATAGTGAAAAAGGCGTTATCCTTACCAAAAAATAAGAGTTAAATTGTTTTCCAAACGATTAAAATTATCTATTTGTGTGATTGGCAACTTTTTTGGTAAACGCAGACTATTTTTGTTAAAGTAAAACATGTAGAATATTTTTAAAGATGGAAGCCAAAGGTTAATGGTTAAACAGCTTTTTGATCGCGGATTTTCTGCAGGTAAAATATTTAAGCAATTAAAATGCCTTGGGTTTTAATAGGATGTTTATATATAGGACTATAAATCGATTATTGGATACCAATAGCTGTAAAGATCGACCAAGATCCGGTCGTCCACGCCCGTTCGTACAAAAGAACGTATCAAAAGAATTCGTGAAATACGAAGAAATCCACAACGTTCTGCAAATAAAATGGCTGCAGAAGAGAACATCAGTCGCAGAACTATGCAACTTATCATAAATGAGACCCTGGGTTTTCGCCCTTATCGCAAAAGAAAAGTTCAAGGTTTGACTACTGCACAATAGTAAAAAGGTTACAAGATGTAAGACATTGCTGAACCGGCACGGTAGCAAAAGTGTTGAAAAAATAATTTCTCTGAGAAGCTGTTTGTACAGAACAAAGTTATAATGCTAAAAATGATGTGTATATTCAGCAACCTTCGAGGATATACCTGAAAATCTTCGAACTGTTAAACGCTTTTCAGAACAAGAATTCTGTTATGGTTTGGGCTGCAGTGTCACACAATGGAAAACTGCCTCTGAAATTCATCGATAAAGGGGTAAAAATCAATGCTGAATATTGCAAACAGGAAGTATTGGCTACACGTTTATTACCACATGCTAACAGATTGTATCCCAAAAGAATTGGATATTTCAGCAAGATTCTGCACCGTCCCACCGATCCAAAACAACACAGGAATGGCTCCATGCCAATTGCCCGAAGTTTATCAAGCAAGAAGATTGGCCACCTTTCTTCACCAGATCTAAATCCTTTAGACTATTGCATTTGGGGGATTTTAGAGTCTAAAGTAAATGCTAAGCAGCACAGAAGTTTGGACTCCCTCAAAGCTTTCATACGGAGTGAATGGGACAAATTACCTCATAAAATGATTCGTGCCGCAATAGGACAGTGGCGTAAGAGATTATCTTTAGTAATCGATAAAGATGGCGGTCGATTCGAGTAAAATTATTTCATGGTAAACTTTCATGTATAATGTTCATAATGTTGTATTTTCCATTTTCTATTTCATCTGTGTGTAATTAAATGATTCGATATTTGTCACAGTATTTATTAGCCACCCTGTATAACAACGTTAAAAGGTAGAAAATGTTGGCAGATACTAACTGTAAACTCAAGGAAACGCAACACACACTTCCAAGAAAATTCGGACTGCATGTATGAAAATTCCCAAATGAAAGCCCCCCCCCCCAAAAAAAAGGGGGGGCTGTAGAAAACAAAGATCCCCGAAGAACTCCCACATCGAACAGATCGCGTCCTTTTGTAAGAGGTAATGGTTGGAGAGTGCGATGATTTTTTACTACACGAGGGCTAATTAGACCTCTGACCTATTGCTTAAAGCCGGTTCCGAACGGCTAAAAAATCAAATGCAACACTGAGATTCAAACCCACAAACCGGTACCGAATGCCAGCAACCTAGCCATTCGACCATCGCCGGTGACGATGGAGAGGGGATGAAAACAAACTAAATTAAAAATGGAGTTAGAAAATCATTAAAGGCCAAACAGGAGTGATAAACTTTAACATTATAAACATATCTCACCCTGGCAAGAAAAGTGATAAAAGTCCAAAACATAGCAATTTTGAGGTTGTCATTTGAAAAATATGTATGAAGTGCCCCATAGTGCACGAAAAGCGACGTCTCTATCTCACAATTTGTCCACCGGAAGGTATGTTTTATTGTAATGCGAGTTCAAGCTGCATAGTGTTCTTTAACTGGATTTTTCTCAAATGCTTCAGTTTTAAGTTGTCACTTTTCTGGCCGGGGTGCAATATGGTTTTAGTAAATTTCAATAATCAGTGGACTCCATTGAAACTGTAACATCAACGCTGAAAAAAAGTTAGCTTTGCTCAAATGCAGTTTTGAAGCCACTTACGTCGGTAACTGAATGCTCCAGTATGTTTAGCCTGCGGGTATCTAAAGATGATCGTGATGTTCTATAACTTACAAACCTTATTCTTTAAAAAATGTACAAAAGTTTCCTTTTCTAAAAATTTTTTGAACGTACATTCAAATAAATACAAAGCATGCTCTGCCAGCCTTTATTTGCACGTCAATGAGTGAAGAGAAACATACTGGAATTTATCAATGTTCATGCAAAACTATTTTTCCTTCTGGGAGATATCCCTTCTGCCTTAAATTACATCTCGCTAAAATTTGATTCATGGTAAAAAGAGTCAGTAAGCTATAACCATTATTCATCATGAGATAAAACCAAAGAGGTTTTACGATACACTGCAGCAAAATGATACTATGATCTTACATGCGAACAGCCAGCGGTAAGTGAATGGTCAAACTAGTAACAAGAGAAGAAATTAATATCTGTAAATAAGATTATATCGATAGGATACATAATACTGTGTAACTCTGAGTTGCGACTCAACATTCATCAGAAATCAGCAGGTCTCGGCCTGTTTTAACTCTTGTGCAGCGAATGACACCCATAGTTAATATTACATCTTAATACATGAGTCCGGTGCAAAAGCGTCAATTTCACAGTGTCTTCTAAATACATTAAATGCAAGTGTCACAAAAGACTTCACAACATATTGAAAATATCCAGTGGAATACCCAGTTTGGTCAGAAACGTACGATAAAACTTCACTCCAGTGCAATGAAACAAGATGTATTCTAATGTTTCCTCCTCCATTGACAAACAAGACATTTGTCTGAATCCGGAGGTGAAAGCGATTTAAATAGGCTTGGGTAACTATGAGACCGATTCGACCTCTGGCTGTAAATGTAGCAACCTCAATGACATCGACAGTGAAAACAAAAACAAGCATGAAGATTCATTAGCCATAAGCGTTGCTTGACAAAAAATAAGCGCAAAAGTTTTTAATATGCAAAATTTATATTGCCGCCCACTCGGCGTAGTAGATAGTCTTCGCCTTCCACACCATGGGCTTCGGGTCGATTCCGGAGTAAGGTTTGGTTGTAATCGGGGGTCCTATTTCAGGTCTTCCACCTTAAATAGGAAGGGAAGCTGGGAAAATACAACTGTCTATTGACCTGATCTGTGTCAAAATAAATCATCTCTCTGTCTGTGTATTTCTCTCTGTATATTGTCTTCTTTCTCTTCATATGTACTCCAGACTCAGGACCTCGTCTTGAGGTCCCAGGTAGATAAACAACAAAATTTATATCTATGTTCCTCAATGTGGGAAAAATATAGAAAGTGATGGTGGTGATTTCTATTAAAGTTGTTTGTTTTTTAATTGTGTTCTATTCCGGCTTACTGGAATGTTCTTTAAACTATAGTCTTAGGGCCTGTTCACATAGGAGTCCGTGGCGTTGCATTAAGGAAAAGATGACGTTGAGACGAAAATAAACCAATCATAGGCGTTAAAAATTTCATTGCTAATCGTTTGGAGGACAATGATTGGTTTATTTTCGTCTCAACGTCATCTTTTCCTTAACGCAACGAAACGGACTCCTATGTGAACAGGCCCTTATACTTAGGTAATACGTTTGCTCCTTAATAGATTCGTGTTAAATATAAATGATAACTTAAATGAATGGTAAAGAACACAAATATTTATCCTGTATCACTACTTTTAAATTTTATGGTTTTGATGCACCTGTATTCAAGGGAATTACGAACTGTTATTAACACAGTTTTCTTTTTTATTTGGGGACACAGGCAACTTTATGAACAAATCCAACAACTAACAATGATGTGTCTCTATTTTAATAGTTAACCAATTGTAATAATTAACAGTAACTAATAGTGTAAGAGCTAACAGTTATAATACATTTATGTTACATTCGTGGAATAATTATCTTTCGTATTTGATGATAAATTTTTGCTGCATTTAATACTAAATTTAAAAATTCTAGTCTGGTATACTTTCATTTTGGAACTTTTATCTTATATTTAGCATTACGAATAATCAAATCTTGCATTAGGTTTCATTTTTTAAAGGTTCTTAACAATGGTAAAGTTCCTGCATTAGAAACATAAATGAAAATTTGATGAATAGATCAATTATGGGGGGTAAATGAGAAAATCAACTTTATTTCTCTCTCTCCTGACCACTGCTATGAATGGTCGTAGCTATAAAAACATGAAGTTTTCCTATTCCATTTCAGTATGATTGAATTGCGTTGACCGGGTATTTCAATTAGAAATATATTTTTTAAATATTTTACTTGGCTTATTCTTTATCTGTTTTCGTCATTGTTTCTTAGCTAGAGAAAAGTAAATTTTGAAACGTGTAGCTTTAATAGCTTTGCAATCTTTTTAATTAGTTATAATTGATATTATAATTTATCTCATACTAATATAACACAACGCGCATGACATTCATAATTCATACATATTTACTGAGGTCTTTAAACCTGGCAATCGTCCTGCTTTGTTCTTGTTGTGAAGTGAGTAGCGCCACTGTGTTTCTCGTTATTGCTTAATCTTAAGTTATTGTATTTAATTTTATGAATTTTTAAATTTTAATTACAATTTTAGGATCATACACCGTTATGACAAATTTACTTCTTTTGCCCAAATCATTAGTCTGTTTGAGAGGGTAATTAATTTACTAAATTTTCATAATATTTAAATGCTTAAAATTCATTCCAATTTGCACATTCATAGTTACTTTCAATCAATATTTTTCAAAATTCGTGAATGCCGACTGTTATGTCTGACAAGGGTTTTTATCGTCTCACTCTTTCTTTCAGTTTTGTATTAACGATCTGCTCGCAGCTTGTTTAGTTTTTTTCATCTAAATTGATGTTTTGTTTTTCTTTTAATGACTTGTACTTAAATTTATGGCCTGTACATTTCAACATATTGATCGTTATGAATAGTACTAGTATATATGCTAAGCGCGTGGTGTGATGCTTATGATGAAGGTGAAAAGTAAAACCATATTTGTAAAGATCTATTCTTTGATTGCCGTGAGTTTCACGTGGTGTATTTTTTTTGTGATATCCCGGCGAGTTTGTTTACTTTTTGTTACTTCTCGTTTTTTGTTTTTCTCCGATGTTGCATAGATGATACTGTCAAAAAACTTCACAAGCTAATTATTTTTTCTCCTTTGTTATCTTTTTATGTAATGTTATATTGATTTAATTCATGATTTCCCGAAATATTTTAAAACTTTTTTCCGCCATAATTCCGTATTATATCGTTTTATAAATGGAAGAAGTTAACGTGCTCGTGTATGGTAATATTTGTTTTGTTAAATTGTTCTGATATTGTAAGTTAATTATACATACCTAAATAAAAACTAACAAAGTTTTACTTTACGAATATTTCAGTATCAGAATAAGATTTTGAAATTGTTATAGCATTTTGCCGTTTCTGAATTTTACCAGATCTGCTAGTGATTTATTTTCTACTTTTGCAAAACATCTCTGTAATTTTAAAACTTTTATACAATGAATGCAAGGCCTTATACAATGACTATTATCTTTTTAATATTTAATTTTTTTTGTAAATAAATTACATTATGTTTTATGGTTATTTTGCTATATTTGCAGTGTTTTAATAGAGTAGGAATCTATGTATATAAAGTATATAGGGCAAGAGATTTAAATCTTCTTTCTTTTTACTTAAGGGTTATTTAAACAAAGATTTTGCACTTTCATGATATATCTACAGCCATGCTGAACAGAAGTGTTATAGAGACATCTATTGTACCTGATTGAAGCAGGTAACTGAAATCTTTTTCCTTGTATACATACATTTACTGCCTCATGAAATTATTTGAATTGTGTTGTATTTTATTTTTTAACCTTCTTATGTATTAGTTTAATTGATTGTAGCTTCTTTTTTTTTAGATTTTAGGGGAGATTAGTGTTATTTTATGATCTGAATTTAATGTTGTAAAAAATTGGAATATTGCACTAAATTTATTTGAATAAGAAATATATATTTAATTCATCTTAAATATCTATAAATATTTTAAAGGCCATGTTTTCTCTTTATAAGGTACTAGATTTCTTTGTATAGTATACGGTGAACTTTAGTTCTAAATAGAAATATATCTGAAGATATTTGTATGTTATGCAAACAGTAGTTTTATTTCATGTGTTATGAGGTAAATATCATATGTTATCATTTTTTGGTAGATTTTATAATTATTTTAATCTCTTGCATAATATCTAATTAGAATTCTTTAATGATTGTTTTTGTAAAAATATACTTGATTCTTTGTATATAATTTATATAAAATAATATTATAGCTGAAGAAATTCCTAACTTTTTAATGTAGACTTAAAAAGTATAACAACATTTTATCATAAGTATTAATAAATCCTTCATTTCATATAATATTGTACTTTATGTTAATAATTACATAATTTAATACAAAACTATTGTAGCTGAAAGATCTAGGTTTTGATTGAAATATTCATATTCAGTTCGGTCCTATTCCCAAAATATACTTCAAGTACAGAAAAATCTTGTTCACCATCACAAAATTACTATAAAATGTATTGTGAAACAATTACATCCATAATCAGTGTACGTAGATGTGGTTCTCAATTATAAAATTTTATAATGCTTATAATTTGGGTCTTTAAAGGATTTTATTGATATGTATAGTGCCATTTTTCCTTAGTTATCTTATGTTTGTTGATTGTTTAAAGTAAATTTTTGGCATAGACATATTTCTATTTTGAAAAATTTGCAGTTCTATAAATTAGTAACTTAAGAAATATCAAATTCAATTGAAGTAAAAAAAATTCATTATTTGAAGTCTTGGGGTATGTGTTCATTTTTGCTCATGTTAACTGCTAATATTGATTCTCCATTGATGGGAGAAATTCTTGATGGAAATTTATTTACTATAGTACTTGAAACTAAAACATGTTATGTATAATATATCTTGAAAATAAAATATTAAATAATGAGTATTTTTCATAAAATATAAAAGTGAGATTGGTGAAAAACAGAAAAATGGATATAATTCATAAATTATTTAATTTCTGTTACAGTGCATTTTTCATGTTTATTCAATGAGATTTTCTCGCTAAAAATTTTAAATTTGATTCTCTTCTAATTATTTGTATGATGAAGTTATTACTCCTTAGTAGCCATTGTTGTTTGCTTGACTTAAAAAAATATATTTAGGAAATGCATGTCGAATCCTAAAGCCTAATTTATAGTCATGAGTTTATTTCTCTATTAAATAGGAACCTTTAATAAAGATTTTTTAATTCAGTGAATTGCATTTTTTTTTATCAGTTTCCGCATACATGTATAAATAAATTTATCTTTTCTTACATCTATTGTTTTTTCATAATAGGCCATAAATGGGGAAAAAATTAGCTGCTTAGCCCTTTTTTTTTTCTTTTTAATAGTAAACAAGAAAATTTCTTCAGATTAAGTATCTTTTTCTCTAGTTGTTATTAAATCAGGAATAGAAGGTTGGAGGGGGGGGGGCATCAGAAAATGCATGTAAAATGCTATAACTGATACATATATATATATATAAATTTATTATTTTTATTTTACCTATGTTAGTGATAAAATTTCCTTATTCTATTATAGTCTGGTATTTTTTTTCTTTTTTATATGATATTTTAAAAATATATCTAAAATATTACTGTCTTCCAATAGAAAATATTCCAGTAGATGAAATTGTTTTCAGGTTTATTTTTTTACTCGTAAATTTCACACTATTGTAGGAGCAGCAAATTCTCATATCCAGTTCTAATAAACTCATTCTGTAGAGTGCCAATTGTTTCTAATAAAATGAATGAAATTTTTTTTTTCATTTTAATCAACTATATTTTTCACACTGGCATTCTTTCTCTTGAGATATATATATATATATATATATATATATATATATATATATATATATATATATATATATATAATAATTTAAATATACTGTTAAAAGAGGAAAATAAAACATCTCTAGTTATTTATATGTATAGAGAAGAGTTCTGATGTCTCTATTTGCTGTTCAGTAGAACTGGAAGTTATGTAATCATCTAAATTCATGAACTGATGAAGTAAATTAAGACTGTAAGATACACTTTGTATAAGATTTCCAGTTGTATAAATAAATGATTAAAAAGCATTGTTTCCCAACTTGAAAACTTTTTTTTTGTATTTATTTAAGAACTAACAAGTTTAAAAATAAATTAAAATTTACCCTGTTGTAAAAGAAAAAATTTTCCATTTCCATATTTTAAATTTTTATGCTGTTAAAAAATAAAATATAGAAATGTATAGACTTAATTTCTCTTCATTTAGATATAAATGTACTTAAAAAGTTCTAAAATGCAAGCTGATAATCACGGAGAAACATTCTTAGTTAATACCAGACTATGTAAATAAATATGGTAGGTATTGCATGGTCTTAATGGAGAGTTAAAGGTCCATTTTCTGAAAGACTGTGTAGTAGAGTTACGTATTTTAAACCATAGAGGTTTACAGTAGCATCCAGTGAAAGTTTGTTCTCAGTCCATAAAAAAAAAAATACCCATTGTTTTGGGTCCTACAATATTCTTCCCTATTGTATTGATATATACATGTTAAACATTTTGACAGTAATTTAAAAATAGAGAATTAATGTATAATAGGAATTAAATATTATTTAAGAGTAAAATACCTTATTAGAGAATCGGAGGTGGTTGTGTGCAGAATATTGTTTACTCACAATCAACTGTACTTTTTTAAAACTTGTTTCCTTCCCTAATTTTTAAATCATCTTCTAACTTCTTTGTACTAGAGACTACAGAATACTTTTTCTCTTTTTCCTGATTAAACCTTCCATTATAGTGTGGTTTATTGTTCATATTTTTAATATTGTATATTACATGAGTGTTTGGCATGAATAGCATATTTTCTCTGCAGAAATCTTTTAAGAAATATTGTTAAGAAAGCTCTAAATAATATTCTTTTTATTTAAGATTTGTTTCTGTTTTTCTAATAATTCTCCTCAAGAATAATAAATATTTGTATAGATAAAACTTATTCTGTATATAAATAAGATGCACAAAGTAAATTTAAATATTGTATAATATATATAATGAAATAATATATTGTAGCTGGGGAAAAAAAAATCCTATGTATTTAATTATTTTGGTTGTTAACTTAAAAATTGAGTATTACTGTTAATAATTATACTACCTTCTAAGTTAACTAAGAGTGTATAAAATGTTTAAAATGGTGATATTATAAATACATATGCAAAAACAAAATATTATATGTTAAGCGTAGAATAATTTAATAACCATAGTAAATTATTATAAGTTAACCATTAAATTAATAATCATACTTATTTGTAATCTATGATTATTAATTTAGGAATAGTATATTTTGTAAGGTTTCTGAAAATCATTAATTTCTCATACGTTAAAGGCTTTTAAAGGGAGTTATGAACAGAGCAGAAACTGTGCCTAGGCTTCTTTTATGGAAGTGGAACATGCAAAATTTTATTCTATTCATCACTTACCATTTCATAATATTACTTTCCTTTTTTTATTTAGAGATAAAGATCTCCCTGAGAGTTTCTTATTTCTATTTTCGTCTAACACAGAATTATGCTGAGTTTGGGGAAAATTGCAGTATTATATGGCACATGTATACTTCCATGTATAGGACAAGACCTTGATTGTCTATGTCCTTTCCTTCATAATCAGTCATGTATTTAAATACACAATGTAGAAATTGTTTAAGATGTTCAAGAAATTCCTCTGTACTGCCTTTGTATGTTAATGTAGTTAAGGCATGTATCTGCTAGTCATAGCAAGAAGGCAATGACTAGTTTTTCAATAAACACTATAAAATTGGTGTTTACAATCGTATTGCTTTTTTGGGACTGCGTTATAATCGTGCTGCATTTTGTTGCATGCATATATACACTACCCTACAATAATAGACCGAGTGGATTTACATAAAATTAGACTGCATGTAGGATTTTATTCAAATCCAGTGCTTGCACATGACTTGTTTAGGTTAAATATGATACGTAAAGTGGTAACGTCATTAGTTCTGTGTGAAATTGTGACAATATGTCGAAATAACAGGAACTAAGTGACTTTGAAAGAGGTGTTATAGTTGGTTGTCATATTAGTGGCAAGTCTATTTATGCAACTGCAGTAGAATTATCATAGCTACAGTCAAATGTTAGGGATGTTGTGAAGAAGTGGAAGAGTACAAGGTGTTGGGACACGAACTGCACACGTTGGTCATCCCCTTAAACTGACTGAATGGAATCGGCATGTCCAGAAGCATGAGGTTCGTAAGAACTGCACGATACCACTCCAAATTATCAACAGTGAGTTTCAACCGGAAGCAGGGGTTACAGTGCAGCCCAATACTTTGCAGAAAGAACTGCACGCCCTCAATATCCACAGATGTGTTACCGCACACAAACCAAACATCATCCCATCCAATAAAGCCGGCAAACTCGCTTGGTGTTTGCAACGTTGCAACTGGACTGTGGACCACTGGAAAACTGTTTTATGGAATGACGAGTCACGCTACATGCTCTTCCAGTCGTATGGGCATGCTTGGGTTTGACGAATGCCAGGTGAATGTCTGTTACCCGAGTGCATTGTTCAGACTCTCGTTCGGTGGTGGTGGTGGTGGTGTACTTGTTTGAGGGTGTTTTCATGATACCATCTGGGACCTTTGCATGTTGTTCCTGGTAAATTAAATGCTGACGCCTAGATGAACATTTTTGACAATCAAGTTCTTCCTACACTCTGGCAATTTTATGGAATGGATGAATGTTACTTCCAGGACAACAATGCTCCATGTCATGTTGCAGCCTCTGTCAAGCAGTAATATTAAGATATGGATGTAAAATGTCTTCTCTGGCCTGCTCAGAGTCCTAACCTAATTCCCATAGAACATTTGTGGGACAAGTTAGAGCAACGCTTTCGGACCAGGGAACCACGTCCAAAATCTACAGCTGAGTTGAAGATATTCTTGCAGCATAAATGGACACAAATACCCATAGATGTGTATCAAAATCTCGTTGAAAGTATGCCCAGAAGGGTTGCTAGTGTAATTGCAGCACATGAGGGACCATACCCCTATTAAAGCATGTACTATTTCATTTATACCATCTTATTTTGCTGCTTGGTCCATTATTGTAGGGTAGTGTATATAAGTATGTAATGTTATGAACATTATGAATTATTATTACTATAATTTACTTACTGGATAATTAAGACCATGTTCATTTTACGAAAATGGTCAGAAGGGTTATTAAGTTATATCTTCTCAACTAGGACCTGATCTTTTCATATCCCCTTTGCACAGGGACATAATTTTTTTATGGCATTTTTCCTTTTTCTTTTTGTTTTCAGTGGTATTGATTGGAAGGGGGAAATACAATAAAGAAATATAACTGATATTTTCCATTTTCAACTTATTAATGCATATTGCTTCTTTACTTTCTTTATTCAGTGAGAACTTTGTCTCGTGATAGGTGTATGCTTTGTTAAGGAAAGGGAGTGTGTGTGTATATATGCATATATATATCTATATCTCAATATTGCAGTAAAAATTATTTGAAAATTTTTTTTGTATGTACTGAAAAAACTTAGGTAATTTGATTATTAAGTTTAAATTTGACATAATTTTAAAACATTTTGGATATTTTGATAACTGAATTTAGCAGATCTCAATTTTGGCATTTTAATGGATGTGATGATTTTATTTCATATTTTCTTCAGTATGCTTAGATTAGAGCTGAATAAATATTTTAGCTAAGGCATATTTTTAAAATAATAATTTATAGTAAATATTGAAAGTGAAATTAGCACTCTAGTATGCTATATGTATAGCTATTCTCGAATAGGGCTTCAAAAGTTTTGTGATCTTTCTCTCCAAATGGAATCACTGTGATGGGAGAGGATAGATTGTTAAAAACCATTAACAAGCCATGTTCCACAAAGATTTATAGTCCAGATGATACAGCTTGAAAGTAGGAAACTTTAGCTTTTTATGATTCTGAATCTTCCAAAATGTCTGAAATATATCTTTGTAAAGTCTATCTTTTCTCTGTATCAGTAATATAAAAATTTATTAACTGGAAAAAAAAAATATTATTTCAGCCATCCTTCTCTGTAAGTTAAAAATGTATTACTCTCCATATTTTATTTTATTTTATTTTCTATTTAAATCAAACTTCAAAAGTTTAAAAAGTCAGAGAGGGAAGTTATATCTAGATGTCATTTCACTTTGCCCACCATTGATTCAATATATTTCATAGGATTGTATCTCTGCCATTTAGCACTTAGAAATTATAAAATTTGAGTATGAGGTATGTAGGATTTACCATGCATTATTTCTGTTATTTGTTATCATTTCAAAAATATGAAATTTCAGATACTTAATTTACCATAATTTCCAGTGAATAAGCTGCAATGCATAGAAGTATTTAATTGTTCAACTTTGGTGTCTGTTGCATGTATGATTATGCAGTGTGTATTATAGAAATACTCCAATTTATGTACACTTGGGGAACAAACTCAGCTTCAGTCGAGGGTTATATTGAACATGAAAGTGATATTGTTAATTCCACTTTCCCTTCTTATTTCAGATAGACAATTTATTTAATTGTTAAGATGTTCCTGCCAACGTCTTAACTTTTGACTCACAGTAAATGGTAAAATATCACATATAGTCAATATTTGTAGAAATAAGAAGTTATTTGTTTAGTGCATGTGAATTTCTTTTGGCATTTATTATAGCTTGTTTTGAATACCTAAACTTGCTTAAAAACATGGTTCCCCAAAATGCATAGAGAAGACTATACTAGGTTGTTAAATATTCAATATAGAAAGCATGGAATTCTTAACACTGTAGGTAGTGCATTTCTGTTGAATTTTATTTTATTTTGTTTTTATTTTTTATTTATTTATTTATTTATTTATTTATTTTTTTTTTTTTTGGGGGGGGGGTTATCATTGCAGTGTAATCCAGGCACAGTTTATTTCTATGAATATTTGTTTAAATTTTGTAAAATTCTTTTCTGCTATTAAAGTATTTATTATATTTTATTTTTTAAATTAAAAATTTTTTTTTTCAATATCCATATATTGTAATTTTCTTTTTCAGCATAAAACTATCATGTCATCACCATCAGATACTTCAGAATATTCTTACTTGGGGCCATTATCAACGTCCACACTATATGGACATAATGAAGATTGGCCTTGGACCCCTGAAGACCAGTACAATCATTATACTTATCTCACTTCCAGCAGTACAAGCCAAGAACCACTAGACTATAGTATTAGCTCATCTATGTTTTTCTCTTCTGAGGAAAATGTAGATAGTTCATCATATAAAAGTAAAGCTATAAGTTCTGATGGCAGTTACCCTGTAGAAAATGAAAGGCTTGATGAGAGACCTCCAGATGAGCAAGTTTTTGAAACTTTAGGCCAGACTGTGAAACAAGATCCATACTATTATGAGGAATATGATGAAATACCTCCACAACCTAAAAAAAGAGGGAGGAAAAAGAAAGAACCTAATGGCATGAGGTATGCTGTTTCATTAAAATTTGCTTCCCCACACATGCAGTTATAAACTGCATGTGATCTGTATGAAGGCATACAGTTTCTTTTTCTTATTTTTTTTTATAAGTTCCAATTAGTCAGCAGAATTTTCCTGTGGTGAATCTCAAAGTTAAAAATTGTCTTACCCATCCTGTTGATGTTTATACTTTTAAATTTTGAAAGTTTATAACATTTAACATTCAGTTATATTTTTCTTGTTTTTTTCTGTGATTATTGACATTCAAACCTGACTGATGCTAAGAATTTTCCAGAGCTGTTATTGTTTCACACTTGATTTTAAAAGTTCATCATCTGAACTCAAATACATATTCCAAATTGATTCTACAATTCATAATTCTGCTAGAAAAAATAAAGATAGACATATTTTAGATGATGCTACTTAGCTTATCATAAAAATTTAAGTTAAATTTGATTTTCTGAATCTTAATCATGTTGGGTATTTCATAAATTTAATTTCTACTTAAAGTTATGTCATTGTATCATTACCTCAAAACAGGAAGTTTATGAGCAATATCAAGGTGTCTCTATAGTCATGATGCTATGTATACATTAATAATAATTTATATTGATCTTTATTTATTTAATAAATGTATTAAAATGTAAATAATGTTTACTTACAAATGAACTGTGAGCTAGACAAAGGAAATAAGTGTAAATAGAACACATGTTGAAGCAATTATAAAATTCAAAAAGAGAAAAATTATCTCCCTTACAGTATTCATATTTGTTTATACATGAGAAAATAGGTCCTTTTTTTTTTTTTTTTTTTTTTAAAGAACCTTCATCAGAAGACAACTTAATTTCACTAATCTATGAGTGTTTGATTTTCAAAAAATATTTTGTTATAAATATGCCGAAAATATTTTAGTAAATTATTCTCCAATTTTGTTTACATTTCTTATGTTCCATATGTGTACCTAAGGCTTTAAAATGTTTCTGTACAATGCGATTTTTAAGATTGATGAGTTTGCAGAAGTATATGTTTGATGTCTTCATTTTTCTATCAAATTTTTTATTTGCTTTGGCATCAATTTTTAACTTTTTCAAGCTTGTAAATTTAGTATCTGTATAAGCTAAAACTTACACACTCAAGAAAAAAAAATAATCCTAGGTACTAAATACTGTAATAATCTTTTTATAATTATGTATAATTCAAAAACAAGTACTACAGAATAGTCCCTGGTACTAAGTACTGTAATTATATTTTAATAATTATGTGTAATCCAAAAACAAGTACTACAAAAAACCTTTTTTGTGCTTATATAAAGCTGTTAAGTTTGTAGTTAAAGCTTTATTTGATTTGAACTTCAGTCTAACTATGTTTTTAACTGCAAAGTTTCCTCTATATCAGGGATTCCCAAAGTGGCCGATATCCCCCCCCGGGGACGCTGGAATGATCCAGGGGCGTGGTAGCGCCTCTGGTGACATTTGGGGGGCGGTGAACGGAAATAGGGGGTGGTGAAAGCATAAAGAAAGAAGACTAGACAATTCTAAAATATTCGGAGGAAACTTGACACAGAGTGTACGGGAAAAGCCAAAGTGGGAAACAATCGCGTATTGTTAAGTTTCTAGTGACTTTTCTATTTTTGGTCTTATTTACAACCCTAAGCATCTTTGGCAGTACCCCTCAATCTATTTTTTTGCACGAAGAGGCCTCCCGTTCCCACGTTGTTTAACCACTTCCGGTCACTGATGATTCTGCCTAATAGATCTTTAAAGTTTAAACTGGACTGCCTTAACTATATCCAGACCATATGGGCTTTGAGTACCACTAATGCAAAAAAAATAATTAGACGCACATTTACACAGTTTGGGAAAATATTCCCGGTGGGGCCAAAGTTTAAACAGTACCACCTTAACTATATCCGGACCATATGGGCTTTGTGTACCGCTATTGTGAAAAAAATAATCAGGTACAGTTTTTTTTAGTACACATTTAAAAAGTTTGGGAAAATATGTCCGGTGGGGCACAGGGCATTGAGAGGTTGTTAAATACAATTAGAGGTATATATGCACTTTGCTACAGAGGTGAATTTTATGACTGGATGCGAGAGACGAAACCAAACGCTGAATTGCTTGCCTTCGCAGGATTTATTTGAACGCGATAAAAATAGGGAATAGTTTTTATCAGCTCTGAGTTCCTACTTTTACAACGTGCTCGCATTAACAAAACATAGGTAAATAATATTATTTTTACAAATTTTTTCTGTTAAAACTGAAAAAGTTGTTTAGTTCTAATACTACATATAACATACAATGTAAGGAAATTTATGAAAAGTATTTTATAATTATTTATGTTGGCATAATTATTTGTATTGTATTTCATATATTTATTTCATTCTATTTTGCCTTAGTTGCTGTAAGCCATGCAAGATATCACCTTAACTAATTAACATTTTTTCATGCAATTTTTAACCTAAAACCTATACCAAAATTTTAATCATTTCCTACAATATTTTGTTTTTATTAGGGCATGCATTAAAACAACTTTTTCCCACAATTGTAGGTATAATTATTTATATTGCATTTCATATATTTTATTCGTTATATTTTGTCTAAGTTACCGTAAAAATTTTAGATGCGTGTTTGTCCATATGTGATATTGTAGCATTCTGCGGAGGATATCTTCTTAAATTAATATTTTTTCATGCAATTTTTAGCCTAAAACCTATACCAAAATTTTAATCATTCCTACAATATGTTGTTTATTACCCTAATAAAATTAGGGTATGAATTAAAATAATTTTCCCCCACAACTGTAGGTATAATTATTTATATCATATTTCATATATTTAAATTTAAACATAGCTATCAACAGTTCTGGCTGCAAAAAGAAATACCAAGACTTTACCCTGGATTATGGGCTGTGGTACAAAAATTCTTAATAGCGTTTCCTTCATCATATTTAGTGGAATGTGGGTTCAGTGTGGTTACAATTCTGTTAACTAAAAACAGAAACCGATAGCAAATTATTAATCGTGGGAATTTAAGAATGCTTCTGACTAAAATAGAGCCGAATATAAATAAATTGATTGCTATGCACCAAGTTCATCCTTCACATTAGTTTTACTGTTATTTGTAATTTTTATCAAACGATTATTGTGCTTGCCATCTTAATTTTTGGTGTGTAATGCGAATGTAACTATGGTTGATTTTAATGAATAATTTTAAAATTTCAAGCTTGAAGGTGTCTTATTTACAGCAACATATTTCTTTACTATGTTCTGTATAGGTAGAAAAACAAATACGTTAAAGGCCAAAAATGTGTTTTTGTATCTATTTACTCGTATAGAATGGTAAATTTCAGGGGGGCGGTGAGTAATTTTTTTCTTTGAAAAAGGGGCTGTATTCCAAATAAGTTTGGGAACCCCTGCTCTATATGATGTATTTATATAGAAATCTGTAGTTTAAATTCTTATAATTCTATTTCTTTTATGGCTTCTAAATGTCTAAACATTTTAAATAATTTAAAATTATTTTATTTTATTACAGCTATGAATATATTCATACCCCTGATGGTGTTAAGTGCATTAAACAGGAAAGGATGACAGAAACTTTTAAGCAGCGCAAAAGAATGGACAGATTTGATGGCATGCCAGAGGAGGAAGTTATGAAAAAGTCACTACCAGACCATTTAAGTCATGGTTTAGATATTGTGATTGTAAGTAATATTTTTTTAAAATTATTATTATTATTTTTTTAATTGCTGTTTTGCAGAATATTAAAACTCTTTAATATCAGCATAAGTTGGGGGTTTGAATGGTAGAGTTTAATAACTTATCAAAAGATTACAACAAAATTTTCTTTACCATCATCATGAGTGTCATCTTTCATACCTGATTACAGTTTTATACTGTATAAAAATTGAAGCTTGTGTATTGTTTATGTAGAAGCAGAGTTCCCATGGTCTTTGAAAATACTTGTAAATTTTTCAGTCCTTATGAGTCACTAATTTATGACCAAAAATAGGGGGGGGGGCGCTGATCACTGATAAACTGAGAAATATAGTTTTGATTTCAATTTAGATAAAGCTCAAGAAGTTTTGGAGAGGGATGGGGACTAATATTCCCTTAGCCCATGATCTCTAAAAGCACCGATACACGTAGAGGGAATCCTTGAGGTTTTGACTGTGCAAGTCCAAACCTTTAGGATTTCCCTGTCATGTGTGAGGAAGCCTTGAGACCAGTGGCGGACTGTACAGTCCCTGAAATCCTGGTTGAAAAACATATTGTTTTCTACCTTCAGGCTGAAACTATGCAGTTTAAACTTGAAGTGTATGCACTGTCATACAAAGACAACATACAAAGAAAATGCCTGCAGGATTTCCTGCACGTGTATGGCCACCTTAAGGTCTGAGTGCACAGTAACTAGATGGAAAATATTTCTCCAAGAATCAAAATCATAGTCTTTCATATATTTTACCAAAGTGTCAGGTGTATTTATATGAATTTTTTGTTTTGTAGGTGACATTTACTCAATTTTTTTTTTATTTCTTATACCAGGGCTTATTTTATTTTCATAATAACCGAATCTATACCATGAATGTATTTGTTTCTTCATTATGGGAGCATCATTTATGTGTACAAATATCAACCCTTATGTGAGTTCTGCATACAAGAATGACCATGCATTAGTCATGATTAAAACCTGGACCCACTCTGTGGAAGTTCTTGAGCATTTATCAGATATTGGTGGCTATATTTTCTCAGTTTAAATAAGCTTTTCTTTGACATGCTTCTCAAATTATGTGACTGTAGAGCCTTAATTATTATTTTCAAATAAAGCATATTGTGTATCACTTATAATGTTCTCTAGTCAATCAAAATTAGAAACTTTAAATAAATGTTTTTTAAATTGTTCTACTAATATAATTATTAAATTTTAATAATTGTATAAAACGAAAATATCTGTGTAATATCCATCCATCTCTCTTTCTCTATTTTATATATATATATATATATATATATAAACACAGCTGAAGGTAAACAAATGTTAGTTTGTCAGTCAGCAGACACGGGGACAGGCTAATCTCGCGAACCGAGCATAGCAGGATATTGCGACTGGTACCGATATACGCGGATGGCCGAGACGCGTGCACTGATGCTATCCTCAACTTTCAAAACTTTAACTTTTTTAATTATTCATTTAAAACTGCCGAACTCAATGGAAGAAGAGAGCTGAAACAGCTGACATTCCGGGTGGGCCAGCTCCTTTCTGTTTCACAAATTCCCACTATTTTCATCCATGCAAAATTCAACTTTTCCGTCCTCCAATTGACAAATTTTTTATTTCCATGTGTTTTACAACTCTTCATCTTTAAGGATACACACATTTTTATAAATTTTAAAAATGTTTTTCATTGCAAATGAAGCTTTTTCCCCAAAGCAGTTTTCCGAATTTCAGGAAATCGACAATTTGGTGGACAAATATTTGGGTTTTTTGCACCTATTAATGCCAATTTTACGGTTTATCGGCATTTGCTAGATGTTCAGCTTCCAAAATATACCAAATACATTTAATAACAAAAAGTTATCATCCTAAAAAAGCGTACTTACAAAACTCACTTTTGAAATTTCCCGCGCTGATCGCCATAGTATCTTAACGTAACTGAATGGGGAGTTCGCAATTTTTCAACTTATTATTTTACTCACTAATAATTCCAGCAAGTTTGTGAAATTTGTTTCTAATTAATGAGCAACTGATGAGGATTCTTCCGCCACCAATTTTGAATTCCTGAGAACTAACTGTCTCTATTTTTTTAAGCACTTTTTCACCCATGAGATTTTATATTTACATTCTGCCATGTTGCCAAAATGAAAAATAATTAGTTGAGAATGAGTCTTTAATAATTGAAATCCAGAAATAATTTTAGTTTTAGGAAAGGAGAAGTTAAAACCTTTTAGAATTTTTTTCTAATAAGGCGAAAAGTCACAACGTCACTGGCTACGTCAGTTTTCGTCTACTATAGATCACGTGATTATCAGGTGGCAGAAAACAGAAGCCGTTCCTATGCATTTGATGTGTTTTGGGACGATACCTTCATTTTCAGTTAAATAATTTAAGTTTAATTATAAAATTCCTCATATTAGTTGTATGTAACAGGTATTTTAACACTATTTTTTAAATATTTCGCAAGGTTTGAGAGAATATAATCATTCTTTCGTTGAGAATGATTATTATTATGTTGAAATATGTATAGATATCAGGATAAGTTACTTCAGGCCAGCGTCTTGTATGGTAACTCCAGTCTTCCTCTGTCAATAAATACGGGTCACATACTGAATAAACCTTTCCGGGCTGTACCTGAATGTTTAATTGAGTGATATACCTTTGTTTAGATACCGTATCTAAAGACTTTGCGTAATCTGAGAGCATTTTATTCAACAAGCTGTAAGAATGTTCATTGAACGCCATGTTAAATTATTCAATGTTTTGCCACTCCTTGCCAAACAAGAGTAAAATCTGCTAGAGTTGAGATGTGACATGCTGCGAGACACTGTCCTATTGAATGAGCTTCCTTTTTTGTTTAAAAAGCAAAGTTTGAAAACGGAAATTTAAAATAAATTTCAAAAGCCAAAAACCAAAATTTGAAAAAGAGAATTTTAAATAATTATTTTGTTTTTTAAAAACTAATATATTTTTAAAAGTCATTAAACAGTTTTTAATCTTTAAGAAATAAAACCATTTCATTTTAAATTGAAAAAGCAACGCATCGGGTTGCCAGTCAGCTAGTATATATACAGAGGCTGTTCACACATTTTTTAGACGATGTATATTGTATTCACAAAACTAAATTACATAAAATTCTTGTGTTTTAAATGTTCTATTTGACATCCCTTATTCTGAACTATCTTTCGACACCGCAATTTCCAGGATAATAATGCCTTTTGAAGTGTCAGAATAGGTATTCTATCCCATTCCTCCTGAACAGCTTTCCAGAGTCCTGTAAGGGTTTTGGGGCGACGTTTGGATAATGCAGATTTTAAAAGTCCGAAAGCCCAAAAATCCATGGGTGATACATCGGGAGATTTAGTAGGGATATCAGTGAAGGGTATGGCCTTGATACGAGTTTTTTGTTCCATTTCTTTTAGGAAATTTACAGTGGATTTTGATGTGTGACTGCTAGCTTTGTCCTGATGGAGTCTCACAGATTGATGGCACTGTGGGTAAAGCGATGGTATTTCATTCAGAAAAATTGGCTATAAAATATGTTCCTGATAGTATTTGGAGTTAATCTTGACATTTTTTTTCCACTCTCTTTATTTTTAACTTGCCATTATAACAAAAACCAGCAACAATCATGAATCCCTTAGAAAAACTTTCTTTCGATTCTTTGAACCATGTACTTAAATTTTTTTCTCCCCTTTTATAATAATAAATGACTCTTTTTTTTTTGTTGTTATCTTTTAAATACACCCATTCATCTATTGTGACAATTGTTTCCCATTTTTCTTTGGATAAGTGTTTCTCATATAGAATTCTGCAGCATGTCCTGCGTTCAGCGATATGATTTGGAAGAAGACGATGCACATTGCATTTTTTCGCTTTCTTAAGATTTAAATCAACGTTTATCATTTTGTTTACAGTGGACACCGAGCATTTTAATGATTTTGCAACTGTCCTTTGACTATGGGATTTTCTTTTAACATTAAACAACGTACCTTTGCAATAGTTGAAGATGTCCGTTTTTTCCTTAGATACTTGTTTGGAAGTTTTGTCCCACTTGAGGCTCCAAATTGACGTTTTTTCCCTTGTTGACGATATTACCTATCGACCCTTTAGATATCACAAAACCATGACTCTCGCATCGTTTTTGGGATAACGGAGTATGCATATTTCTCTTCGAAAAGAGCATAAATGTAGTCTTTGAACCACTGCTTTGTTAAAAACGCCATTTTGAATAAAAACAAAACTTTCAAGCCGCAGACGATAATTTTGACTTTTAAAAACATAGTACAATTGCAATTATTTCTTTTGCAGCAAACGACTTTTTATTATCGCTTACCAAAATCGTCTAAAAAATGTGCGAACAGCCTCTGTGTATGTGTGTGTGTGTATATATATATATATATATATATATATATATATATATATATATATATATATATATATATATATATATATATATGATGAGCTTTAACTTCTCGTACTCCCTCTTACTCGTTCCCCTACTACTTACTCTAAAAAATGCAGTCAATGATCGTAGGCCTGTGGAATTAAATACAATTAGTTTACATTCAAATCCTTTATTTAATATACTATTAATTAACCTGATTCAATCCGAGCCAAGTTTTGATCTCTCACCTCATGATGCGTGACCATTCAATCCAAATGCTAATCCCCTTCTGCCAAAATTCTATTGTTCCCCAAAGCATCTAAACTTATCGCGCATGCTCATTGACTGCCAAATGTCCGAGAAGCATCTTTTGCTGACTTTACTAATAATTTTTTGTGCGAAACCTAGTCTAAACTCAAAAACAACTCCTCACGCAATGAATGCCTGTGATTCTCTTTCTTGATTCTCCCCAAGGCCATCCCACTCTATTAATAACTCTTATAGTCTTGCAGTCATTGACGCGTGTAATCTGATTCACTCTGAAATATCATGGCTTTTAACGTTAGAATTTATTTATTTCGAAGCCCCCCCTGTATATTCTCAGTTAATGATTAGCATATATATTACACTGAATGTTTGGAATTTGGCCTTTCATTTCATGCATTTGTCATTGTATTTATTATCGTTTTTAGTTTTGTAGACTTTTCATAATTTTCTTTGAGGTCACCTAAAATTGCTTTGAACGCAAAGCTTGGATACACTTCCTTTAATCCGTAAATGGTAACATTCATTTATCGGACGGGTAGAGTTGTACTTTTCCCACTAAGGTGCGTAATTATCGATTTGAAACCTTCATGTTCGAGTTATGCTTCAATTATTCCATGACCTTGGTTGTGTTTGTTTATCTTTGAGTTTTGTTTACTTTATCTCTTTACATTTACCATTCCAAGAAAACTCACTCCACTTTAGAGACGGATATTACTTTAAATAATACATCATTCCTCTAACTTTTTGTTAATATGTAATTTTTCTGGGTCGAAATTATACACTAAGCAAAAACATGTTGTTAGCCATACATTGTATGTATGGCTAACAACATGTATCGTCATATTTCTGGATTTCAGTTAAGAAAGAATATCCACAAATTTCTGACAAGGCCATTGCAATTTTGCTCCCATTTTCGACGACATACTTATGCGAACAAAGTTTTTCGACACTGGTTCTAATTGAAAATGACAAACGATCATATTTAAAGGGCCTTGACATGAACTGTAGCTCTTCCTATTATAGAGCCAAATATAAAACGCACATTTATGAAAACAATCTCAAATATCTCATCAATAAATTAGTTATGTTTAAATTAACTTTGATTTATTAGGCTTAAGTAAAGACCAAAAAACAAATTTTAATATAAAAATTTTAAAGAGAAAATTTTTTTTACTTGTAAACTATAATTTTATGTTTTTGTTCTTGTGTTGGTGTACAGTTCAAAATGATTTATATAAAACTTAAATGATTATAATTATCTTGATAAATAGAGCTATTTTGTTGTGTTTTTTTATCTAATAAAAACATATACGTTTTTATTGTAATTTATATATTTACAAGCTTTTTCTTGTGGTGTGCCACGGAATTATCGAAAAAAACATTGTTGTGCCGTGGAAGATAAAAGGTTGCGGAGCTCTGCTCTAGAGTATAGGTTTTTGGTGGCACTGGTATTGGCAAAGATTCATTGTGAGGAACTGGTCTTAGAGCTGAAAGGATATTAGGATACTGAATTGTATGCTTACTTTTGCTAGAGACCCGGCGGTGGAAGTCATACAAAAGTAATAATCTGTGAGATGACAGTGAGGTTTGTGCCAAACCATGGGCACAGCAAATGGCATTGATTTACGGGTACCTTTGAGCCATTTGGTCAAGTCTGTTAGTAAAATAGGCGCCTTCATCACTGAACCGAAAAATCTTTTTTTTGCATCAGCTTCTCGAACCGCAAGGCATAGTGGACATGAGACTATGACGTAGTTTTCTTCCGTTGTTCGGAATAGAAGTTTCACGCATTTTTGCCGGAAGGCGGTGTCTTCGGCATATGCAAATATGCAGCCGTGACGTTTGTTGTCCAAACCAATCAACAAGCACCTGTTAGAAGAAGAAGAATGCAGACCTTCGTCGAGCAATGTATAAGAGGAACGGATCAGAGCGAAGCTCTCGCGGTCGTGCGGTTCTTCGGTGGGGCAGTTGAGCTCAATAGAGCGCGGATAGTCTGGCTTTTGCCGTGCGTGCAGCCGAGCCGATAGTTATGTAGCTCGTCTCTTCCTCATCCGTTTAGTCTTATTTAGGGTGATAGTAGTATCGCTTGTAGTTAGGCAACATAGCAAAATAAATTAATAGGAATACGAAACCTTTATATGATTTACAAGTAGTAAATAAATTTTGCATCTAATTTATTTTTAAGCATGTAAGGCTTTGTGCTGAATACTGTATTTTTTTCGTTAATTTTACCAGATATACCTTTTAATAAATTAATTTATTTTTAAACGAACTTGTCATCATTGCTTCACAATTATCTTCAACTCTACATGCTCTGCTGCGCCTTTACTCTGCTAACTTAACTTTATCAGAACGTACTAGACCGTCCAGGACTAACAAAGTCACTGTAACAAGTAGTGCAGCAAACTGTTGGAGCCAAATCCTTGTCCTGATCGCCAACTTGGCAAATCAAAGTAAAATTTTTAAGCAGTTTTAAGAAGCGGAGAAAGGGGTTTTCGTTGCGCTTTTAAAGTCAATTCCTCACAAACATAGCAGAAGCTATCTATGGGGATGATTTTTATACCTGCATGGCATAATTAAACAGTAATGCTTGATACTAATCACAACTTACACTCATGTACTGTAATTCACTTGGAAAAAGCCGGAGTAAAATAAAATCCTACCGTTTTACATAATTTAAAAAACTTGGAAACACAGAATCCCCCACCTAGAACATCGACAAGTTGACTCTACGATCGCTAGAGACGTACTGAGGGAAGATAAAGATTACAGTATTGTGAATCTTCCGAACTGTAGCTATATATTTTTATTATTGTTGCTATATATTGCTGCTATATATTTTTTATTATTTCGGGGTGTTTGAGAGAGGATGAGGGGGGATGGGGCTGGAAGCTAGTATAGGTAGAAAATAAGTGAAAAAATTGAAGAAACAGAAAAATAGATCATTTTTAATGATTTTTTTACAATTTAAGGGGGCAAATCCCTCCCAAATCTACCTCCTTGCTACAAATGTTCATATTTTAGAACTTTTCACCTCTCTAGCCCCTTAGAAGAAGTGTAAAGGCAAAAATAATCCTTTTCATCCCTCCAAATTATGGAAAAGTGATAAAAATAGGTGGGGGGGCCATCCCCCCAAAACGGTGGGTGATGGGGGAAAACTGTCATATTCGGATTCGGGAGGTCATTTTACATAAGAATCAGCAGGAATGGTGTCAGGGACAGAGGTTGTTTTTTTTTGCTGACCAGTATAATTTAATTTTTTTTTTGTAGATCTTATTGAAATTCTAAAACAAATTAGATTGGCTTTTACTGAATAAAGCTATATTAAAATTAAAACCAAGTGTAAATATATTTTATAAATCAATAATACCTGAAATACAGAGCTAAAATTAGTTGAAAATTGGAAAATTATATAAGTAATGAGCTACGAAACCCAACTTAGTCTCATGGACGGATGTTACTGTTAGAGTGATTCCAACAGATGTTACCATTTACGGGTTAATTGGAATTGTATTTGAAAATTTCAAATCATTTTTTTATTTTTTAATTTAAATAGAATCTTTGTGACTCTTATTAAAACGACTCTATTGCTTTATATATTTTTCTCAGTCCTCTTTTGTTAAGGACCAACATTTTTACTTCCACACATTAAAGCAAAAAATTATAATACATATGTGTTCGTCATTAATCATGTTGCATAAGAAAATGCTTGTTAAAAATTCTGTTAAAAAAAGTGGTTTGCTTTTAATGTATGGTATATAGAAACTTAATTGATGCTTCTTTAGTTTAAAAGTTTTCATTTCCCCTGAAATAAATATATAGAATTTTAATTGTTTTTTGTGTTGAAGAAAATATGTGAAATAAAATGTGTGTTTGCAAGCACATATACATATACACACAATCTATTTTTTCTCCTCAATTCTTGTGTCTACATATTTTATACTGAGATTTCTGAGGTACATGTTAAAATAGTTACTGAAAACATTGAGATACATTTGTTAGACTTTGGTTAAACCCAAAAAATATAACTTAAGTAATTTTTGAAATCATGGATGAATGTTAACATATAGATTGATAATATGAAGCTTCATAATCTCAGAAGAGAGGAATTTTACAGTATGATCATATGCATATGTAAGTGTAAAAAAGTGCTATGTAGAAGTGGGTTAATTCTATGAATTTTTCTTAAATGTATCATAGAAATATGAAAGCCAATCCTCTAATCAAAGCCATAATTTATTTATATTTAAGAAAAACATATTTGGTAAAAAGTTCTTTAGAATAGTAGGCCATAGACTTGGTTTGAAACAAATGAGGATGAGTCCAGCCAGTGGAGAAATTTTTGTAACTTCTATGTACAGAATAGTAGTTAATTATGTCTATGAGAACAAACTTTTTTTCCATAGCGCTTTTCTGCCATGGGCAATGTTAGTAGTTTTCTTTGTTCGGTATTCTGTATATTCATAAGTCTGTTTTATGTGAAATTTTTTTTGTATATGGTAGTATACAGAAATTATTTTCAAATTTATATCTTAAAAATCAGACATTAAAGTTAAGTTAAAACATATTTGTTAAATAAAATTCAAAGCACCTTGCATACATTCACTCATTCTTCTTATTATCATTCAGTATATATGTCTAAAAAATACGGTTGATTTATGCTTGTGTCAGTAACCAGAAATGAACTTTTTTTTTTTTAAATTTTCCTGTTCATAGATTTTTTTCCATTATTGATTCAGTGATTCAGAGCATTATAGTGCACTGTTTCACATGTGAGTCATGGCCAGTTGAAATCAGAGATTCTTTATTTCCTTTTTTACCGCATATGCAAATTGCGAACTGTTTTATAGCATTCTTAAGAAATTAAAATTGACAGTTGTTGTTGTTTTGTTGACAAATTGTTTATTGTAGATTGGGAATATTTTTTTTTTTCTAGAGTTGTAAATTTTTGTAGAACAGGAGCTTCCAGTTCAGTTAATGCTCATGTCATATTTTAATTTAAAAAAATGTTTTTAAATTTCTTTAGGATTTTATTGTTAAGATGTCTACATTGTTCTAATAATGGATTTTTCTCTTATTTATAGATTGGCATTAATCCTGGTTTAATGGCAGCATATAAAGGTCATCATTATGCGGGTCCTGGAAATCATTTTTGTATGTATTCTGATTTTTTGTGAAATTGTAATGTTCTCAACTTGAGCAAAACTACTTTATTTTTCCATGAACATTTCTCTGAGATTATTCAAACTTGAATTGCGTAGTACTCATAAATTTCAGTTTCATGATAAGTAAACTCTAGAAAATTCATAGTGTACTGGCCATTGCATCTACAGAATTTAGTGAAACTGTGCTTAGAATGTTAGTCTTGATGAACATACATAATTTATTATTTGTAAACATATCTATCATAATATATATGCAATTTTTTCATATTTTTTTTATCTTTACTGAAGGAACATTCAGTTTTGTCATTTAATTCTAATACAGTACAACCTCCCAAATCCGGAATTGTTCAGAACACAGCAATTCTGGATTTGGGAATTTTCCGGATTTGAGAGGTTTTTAAATAACACTACAAAATTTTAGGAGAAAAAATAAACACATTTAAAAAAATGTAAAATGGTGTAATTATTAAATAAACCTAAATACAGAACATATAATTACATTATAATTTAAACATTTCAGTCAATAATGTCTGTTGCTTTAGTTTTAGCTTATTAGAAATTTTTTCTCGAATCTTATATAGTGCCATAATTTCATGTTCCGAGATAAAATTCCGGTGTTCTAAGCCTAATATTGTTTTATCTAATCATTTTATTAGGTCTTCCATTGACATTCTTTTGTTTTTGTGGGCATTCTGAATCAATTTAATGATCACTGTCATCATAACCTTTTGTTATTTACCACACTACCAATAATTTCAGAATCACTCATGCTGCATTTACACATTCACGATTGCACCACCCTCAAGACATTCGCGAGACATTAGTCACGTTCCTGCATCGACACGAGTGACCGTTCTCACATTCCCACCTCTTGCTGTGAACAAGAATTCCCATCGCCATTCTCCCCTTTGATTTGTGCCAGAAAACTATTCCTGAAGCAAATGTCACAATTGGTGAGGAGAAACGGCGAGCAGACCATTACATTTTCATTGATGTCTAAAACTTAATGCATGTCCAATTTATCCAAGTGAATGTTGCCTTTATTCACACATTCTACTAATTCTGCTATTTCAGAACCTTTCCCAGACACTTGAAAGCCCTCAAAATCGTTGCTGTCACTTCCTTGTAAGGAAGAACAATTTTTTACCAATCATTTTGGTAGCGACATCTATCGGTAAAATAGAAAAGTAAATTTGGCCATTTATTAAAACATTCCGGATTTGGGAGGTTGTACTGTAGTTATATAGTTACTCTGTGTGTACTTGAGAAAATAGATTTTTCTTTAACATAACTAAAGTGTACTTTTCTTAACTAATCATAAATTTAAAAGGATCTTCAGTTGCCATGTTTAGTTTTAACCAATGATGACTTCAAAATTATCTTAGTTTTTAATCATGAAAGTTGTGTTCTTATTTATCAGTTAAATATTTAAGATGAAGCTTAAAATAAGACTTAACACACTTTTAAAGAAAATTAAAATTAGTTCAGATGTTAGTTAAAGCCATGTTAGTAGTACATCACAAGTATCTTCTATTGGGTTATCAAAACAATGTAGTTTATATTATAATTTTGAATGGAATTAGCTGTTTAATATTTAAAAATATATAAAATGCATTTTATTAAATATATGCAGTTTCTTTCTTTCTTTCAATATACTTTCTGATTTTTAAAAACTTAATTTCCTATCTTAGCAGTGGTTGGTACAGCTGTATTCATTCTGGTCTACCTGGGCTCAAAAGAAAAGTTATATTGCACAGCTGATAATAAATTTTAAATTTATATAATTGTTTTTACAAGAAGGAAAGCAAAATGGAAAATAGATTTGCAAGAGGTTTTTATAATTCATTATTTAAATGATTTCATGTATGATATTAAGTACTAAACTATTAATTGTGGTATATGGACTTATGCCTGAGGTTATTAAATTCATGCACAACATTAATGTTTCTAACCTAAAAAGTAAATTAACATCATTTAATATAAATTAAGCTCAGCAGCTGTATTTAAAGTTCATAATATTCTTTAGGAGACAAAATTTTATGCATACAGGCCACTCATGTATGGTATAAAGAGGTATCCAGGAAAATTTCCTTCACACGGAGAGCAAAGTTCTAGACATTACATGTGTGTTTAGTTGATAAGAGATATTAAAAGAAAATATGCATGAGTCATACCCTGAATTATATCAATAAAAATATTAAATCATATGTAAACAAATAATCATTATTTCTCTGAAACTTCTGCAACATGATTAAAGAAGACTTTTTTTTTTTAACTGATCTATATTAATAAGGGTTAGGATTTTTTTTCTATGAGTTACATTTGTGTTTTGGTGTGGATCAATCTTTTCCTTTTGGGCAGTGCATCATTTGTCATCTGAAAGAGAAGATCAGTCGAGCTTTTAAAACTTTTATTAAATGGATTTTAGATCCTCTAGTGTTACTAATAGTATATTCATTTTTCAAACTTTGGATGCCTTATGTGAAACATAAAGGGCTCATTTTCTTACATATCCTACTGAATTCTGACTAAGGGGAATACCAGATTGTTTCTTGCAATTTGTAGTGTTGGTTGCATTGTGAAAGAAAACTGCAAATCTAAAAGGCTGTCTCAATAACAGTTATTTCCAATAAACAATGTTCATAGGTATATGTGGGTCTATTTGGCTCTTTTGTCATAAAAAGATTGTAGCATGTAAAAAATCAACCTACCACACAGATAAGATTATTCAGTTACTATTAAACTGTTTTGTTGTTTCCCCTGCAAATTGATTGTTTGTGCTTTTGCCAATGCTTTAAGTATAACTGAAAAAATTCTAGTTGGTCTAGTAATTCACCATTTATGTCAATTCCTTGCAACAAAGAAATATATACTTTCCACCTATAAATTAAAATTTAAGACAATTGTAGACTGCATGAATGTAAACATTTTCTAAACTTTAAGAACTACAACTAACTATTCCAAATATCTCAGAGAAATCCATTGAAACAGACTATAAATAAAAGATTTTGTAGATTCCTCATAAAGTATCATTCTTTTGAACTTATTTCTACGTGGCAAAATTATATGCCTTCTTTTGCATAGAGGATCATAGGATAAAATTAAGTTAATATTTCTTCCGTTTTTTAATTAATAAATGTTGAATTTTATTGTGGCATTTTAATAATTGCCTGCAATCTGAATATATTTTAAATCATTATTCTAGGCAGAACAGTGGTTAGCTTGTTGGGAATCAGTACTGAGGGAGCTTGGATAGAGTCTCAAAAAGTGTCACTGAATGTTCTTGTGTCTTTAAAAGGAATGGCCACATAAAATCTGCTGGCTGGGAGGTGGGTATAAACCCCTCAGTTGAAGCCCCTGGGGGGGGGGGGGGTGCTCTGTCTGGATTGTTGTAGTACTGACAGCTGTTTTGGCTCACCTTTATTATGCTCCTAGAAGAAGCTAACAGTTAATTGCAATGTTTGGACAAATGTCTCCAGACATTTGTCCCATATTAAAAAGAAAAAAAAAGCTTTTAACATTCATAGTACTTCACAGTATTCCTAAAAGCTTGACTGAGTTTAAGATTTAATATTACATAATTTTTATTATGAACCATTAGCACATTTTTAAGCTATTGTTGTTAGAGTTATAAATCTGATACATTATACATTCTTGTTTTATTATAAATCTGATGCATTATACATTGTAGTAAATGTTTTCTCTATATTTTCTCTTCTTCTAGGGAAGTGCTTGTTCCTAGCAGGTCTTATTCCAGAACCAATGAGTGCTGTTGATGATTTTAAATTGATTTCACATGGAATTGGTTTTACAAATATTGTTTCCAGACCTACAAAAGGAAGTGCTGATTTAAGTCGGTGAGTCACAAAACTCCATTTAGAGTCTTGTTTGCTCTTTTTCATCTTTTTTTAATTATTCAAAATATCTTACTGTTATAGCAAAATTTTTAATTGTTACAGGAAAGAAATAAGGGAAGGAGCAGAAATTTTGTTGTCAAAGCTACGTAAATACCAGCCTAAAATAGCCGTATTCAATGGAAAAAGTAAATACTTTATGTATAAATATTTTTTAATGCACTTATCAATTATGAAAGGTACTCGTTAAGAATTCTTGTACTAGTATTTCATTATGGCTATATTTTATTTTCTACATATTTAAAATTTTAATTGTGTTTAATGAATTATCCAAACTGTTTTAAAACCATTATATTAAGTAGCAACATAATGAATAGTTAAAGTACTCATTGTTGCACTTCTGGAGTGTTTAGTTAAACTTACCCAATATAATTTTCATTTCTTTCTTTTGGTGTTCTAAGGGGATATTTTTTAACAAATTAAAGCTTGAAATTCATTACTCATTAGAAATGATGATGTTAGACAGTATATAAATATCTATATTCAATTTTTATGCATAATGTTATTAAATCATACAAGTGCTTAAAATTTAAATATCTTTACTGAAGTGAATAGTTCTATATTTTAGTTCTTTATGTCTGTATTTGTATAGAGTAATTTCGACAGTCAAAGCATATTTGTCTTTTACAGTTACTGTGTAAGTGCTTTTTTCATTTTTATGTATTTTATAGCTTGTGTGATCTCATCTGACTTGATTAATTTAATCTTTTAATTTGTCAGGGCTAATTTCACCTCTCTTCATAATAATATCTAGGATCATGATAATCTGTTGTTTTTAAATCTCACTGATGATTATACTATGCTACAAAAAGTCACCTTAAAGATGAAACGGGGAAAAAAACTTATTTTGAGAGAAAACAGTATACAGGTGAATGAATAATTATTTAGTTTTTGAACACATTTAGAGCAAAAGTGTTCATTTCATCATAGGGATTCATTTTTTTCTACTGACGTAGTGTTCTAGAAGTGAAGTTCTTCTGGATTTGTGTGTGTGTGTGTGTGTGTGTTGGGGGGGGGGGGGGGTGTTATGGCTAATGAAATGAGCAATAAAGCAGTCAGAGAAAAAAAATGTAATATTTCTTAAAATCCTGGAATTGGTAAATTTTTTTTTTACTGTATTTACACAGGAAAGCAATGGAAATGGAATTCCCGTATACAAAGTTGTAAAATTTTTATTTAGATTTTGTTATAAATACTTCTAAATCATCATTTAGTTATAGAAGGAAATATGAACGAATATTTCCAGAAAATGGAAAATTTCATATTTCTATCCAAAAAAGGATTTATTGCAAACTGCCAAATTATACATTATTTCTTTAAACACACTCTAAATGTTAGTTTTTATTATTTTTGAATATACCACATGTATGATTCATTGTTTGTGAATAAATGTTTTGGTGAAGTGTAGCATAGCTCTATTAATAATTTTTAAGTAAAGCAAAATTAATTGTACTACTAAAAGATGATCTGTTTTGTGAAAACAAAAAGTCATAAATTGAAATTACTATTCTGTTGAAAATGTTTGAAGCTTTTATCTCTGTACTAATATCCTCTTATTGCTGTGCATTTTCTTCTTTTTCTTTCGGTCTATTTATTTTGATGTAGTAAAGAAATTTTCATATTATTATAGAAAACAACTGAAGATTTTACAGAAATTTTTATGCATTTTCTAGTTTTTACTTTTTGCTAACTCTTTTTATAAATTTTATCAACAAGAAGAAATTTATTAAAAGTTATACTTGGCTGATATGCATCTGTTTCAAGTTCTCCATCATAAGTATCAATAAATTTAAGTGATTAGCTTCCACTGAAATTTCTGATCTAATTTTGAACTACTTTATTAAAAAAAATCATTTGCATCTTACGTGTATGAGTTTATTGAGTATCATAACACTTTATCAAAGTTTTTGGGGAGTTACATGCATTTAATGAATAAAAATAAAATGAGGCCAATTTCAATTATTTTTCTTTTTTTTTTGTAATATATCTTTTTTTCCTTAAAAGAATTAATTCAAATTCTTCCGGTGCTCCAACTAATAACATTGTTCATTGTTTTAATTCAGAGTGTCCACCAGCCATTAATGTTCTGAAATTGGAAAATAGGTTCTTAAATATTGTAAAATCAAAGATAGTTTATGAAAAAAAATCTAGTTCCTAGAAAAAGGCCATTAATTTTCCTCTGTATGAAGTCTAAATATCTATCTATACTTTTTTTCCCCTTGCCTCTAGTTTAGGGTGCTATTTTCTGCATCCAGAAGAACTCGTAGCAAGTTGCATGGTAAAATGAATGTATTTTTTATTATTATTATTGATTGGGGGGGGGAGATTAGAAATTGTGAAAGTGAGCTACTCTTCACCCATCTCATGCTTAAAAATAATCTAATATCATCTGAGTTTCAAAAACATGAAAGGTGTAGTGTTACAAATAATTTCTTCGAATAATTAGTGAGGATCCTTGCTTTGTTGAAATTTTATTGTTAGGTATAGATCCTATCATAGACTAATTCCTAGGTTTTTAAAAAATATCTTTTGATGTGAAGAATATTGCTGTACAAATAATGTTCATGCACTAAGAAAAGAATTTGCTTAAAGTTTCACAAAATTTTAGTGTTTATTAAACTTGAGATTTGAACTTAAACAATCTTGTAAAATTTCCAAAATTGATGGGAAACTTCAAATTTATACTAAAATCAAGTTTCATAAAATTTTTACCAAGATGCAAATTACTCTTTAGTGTACAACTCTGCAGGTATATTTAGGTGAGGCATTTTGTCAGATGTCATAAGATTCTTTCCAGAAATGATTGCAAATTTGGTGCATTTGTAATCATTTTACTAATCACAATAAATCTAATTAGTTAGAAATGTCTTGCATTTGTTTGCAAAATCTTACATTTTAAAAATGTGATGAATTTTATTCTTATATAATAAAATCCCTTTTTTTTTCCTTTGCATAAAGTGAAAAATAATCCAGTTAAATTTGTATTTAAAACTGATTATTTTCTACTTTATATATTATACTCTCATTGTATACACATCATCATACATATTCAAAGTTTCATCATACATCTTCAACCACGAGTGATTACAATTTATTTGTTTTCATAAAGAATAAGTATTTCATCAAAAAAAAAAATCGAAAATGTAGTTCTCTCTATCCCCAGAGACAATTTTTACGAATTTCTATCTTATTAATTCCTGTTTGTTAGTTTTTTTTTTATAGTGTTTAGTTAGAATTTTAAGTAGGTTACAGCATAACTTTTTTTTCTTTTTTACATTTCAAAGTTTAGTCAAAAAGAAAATTTTTATATACAAATGCTTTGTATTAGTCTTTAAAAATTAATTTATGAGATAATCAACGTTGCTGAAAATGATTGGTATAAAAATTATTCTGTTGTTGACCAGTGGTTTCATTAGGAATCTGTTTAAATCAGTATTATCTTATTACTTCCAATATTTTTTTTTCTTCTTTAAACTGAGATCTTTTTATAAATCTTTTCAGAAAAAGATTACTTGTAAAATATTCATAAAGAATAATTTTGGCTATTAGCCTCAATTATCTGTAGAAATTTAAATAAGCATACAAAAATGCTCTAGGTTCCCTTAAAAACCCACCCCAATGTAACCCAGTTTTTAGTTCATTTCTTTTTAGACCCTTTTAGAATAATTTATTTATTGAAATATTTTTTATTGTATAAGTACATTTACGATCCTATGTTGAAATAGTATAGTTATATTATTACATTCTTTAAATTTTCTTTAAATTTTTATTTTTTTTTCTTTTCTGAATAGACACAAGTAAAAAGCTATTCATAACTGTCAGGCAATTTTCATAGGGGTTTTTATAGTCTCCATAAAAGTCTAGAAATTGACTTTCAGAAGCTAGTAAACATCCTGTGAATAATATATTAAAACATAGTGAAATGTAAATTAGTTTTCAAATCAAAATGCTTCATAATGCTCTGTTTGCAAAATATGTAAAATTTGACTTAAAACTCAAGACATGAATATTGATTAAAGACGTGTATATAACTGAAGACTTACTAGACAACCAATACATCTCAGTTGAAACTCTTAAAATACCTTATTTATTGCTTTGCTTACCACTTACAATGAGCTTTAAGTAGCTGTTTAAATACTGTAATGACTAATAATATTAAAGAATAGACTTTATAAAATATTTGGTGTAATGTCCATCCTACATATTTGTTTCCACTATCATATAAACTGTATATTATGCTCATATATAAAGCACATAACACATGCTGTATATTAAATGTAATTAATTATAATGAAAACATTTTATATATCTTTCAACTGCAATATTATTTCTTTTAAGCTTAAATAACTTTGAGGACCAATTTATATTTGATTTCAAGATTTTTATTTTGTTTACCTCATTTAGAAGAAAAAAATTCTATGGGAATGATAAATTTGAGGCTGAGGCATTATAATTTTTTTTTAAATAGGTGCAATTTTATTAAGTATAAACTTAAGAAATTTTGAAAAATGCTTTTTTTTTGTGCCTTTTAAAGGGTTAATTAATGCTTAATCATCTGAAAGACCTTGAAGAGTTATTTTTGCGGTTCAATATTATTTTATATAAGTTTCTAGGTACAATTGAACTTTTCTTTAAATTATAATTCTTTTTATGGGAATTATAATTATGTGTACTTTGTTAATATTCTCTTTCCATGCCATCCAACTTAAGCAAATTTTAGTGCTATTATATTATTTTGTTTCACTGAAAAAAATTCAGTTTTCAATCATAAATTAGTATTTTTTAAATTTTAGTTCTAAAAGCCAGTTTTCAACTAATTTGCTTTATAACAAGTTTTATTATATTGATGTATTAATGTTAAACTTCAAGGATATATTTATCTCAATTTTTGTTAAAATATATATTAGTTAAAAATTTGATAAAGTTCCATACTTCTTCCTTATTTTGTATATTTAGATATTTTCTTATGATTAATTTTTTTTCATTAATTAGAATTTCATATATTTAGGAATTTTAATATCAGTGTGTCACAAAAATGAAAAAAAATTCTAAGTAAAAATGTTTTAATTATTAAGTGTTATATTTGTAACTAGATACTGAAATATTTTATGAGAAAATATTTTTTTATTGAACTTTTTAGGATTTCCCCAAGTTTTATAAATTTCTTTTTGCACATTTAAAGACTGTCATATAATCTGTATTAAAATTTTAAAATTAGAAATATGTGTAGGCAAGAATTCTTTTTGAATTGAAAATTAAGTATTGCTTGTTTGTAAATTGATGAAAATTTTTATTTCTATAATGTAATAAAATATAGTAATTTACATATTTTTTTTGTTTAGTGATATATGAGGTTTTCTCGGGGAAGAAAAACTTTGATTTTGGAAGACAACCTGATCCAATTCAAGGCACTGGAATTGTAAGAATAACCTTTATTCTCACATCTCTTTTAACTAATTGTTAACTGTTGTTAAATATAATTGTTTGGTAATTTATTCTTTTTCCAGTCTGTGTTTGTAATGCCATCCTCCAGTGCAAGGTGTGCTCAACTACCTAGAGCTGTTGATAAAGTTCCCTTTTACATTGCTCTTAAAAAACTTAGAGATCACTTATGTGGTGCTCTTCCAGATTTAGATTTTTCAGAAGTGTCATTTCCTGATGTAAAGCTGAAAGTTGAAGTTAAAGAAGATACACATGAAGATTGCTTTACTGACTATTCAAGAAATGATGTAAGTGCTACTGTACATCGCAGTTTACAAACACCTGATTCTGAACTACGAATGATGATACCAGTGCAACGAGGGAAACGGGGAAGGAAAAGGAAGGCTGATTTAGGAAGGTATCCTCCTTCATTACACACTGAAACAAGTGCAAAACCTCGTGGAAGGGGATCAGGGCGTCGAGGTAGAGGTAGAAGACCTGTTGAACACAGTGGGTATAACACATCAGGCTCGAATTGGTCAGGGACAGCTACAGTTACCTCTCCGTATTTTTCCAGTGATTCAACTCCTCAAAATACTTGGCAACATTGGCAAGAAAACCAGAATGGCAATGAAACTTCTTTTCAGGATCATTCACAAACTCATAACATGAGCCCAGTTCATAATTATCAAATTCCTCACTCTGATCATGCTGCCAAGCAGCCACCTAATAATCAATATTATGGAGGTTATGATAGACCTTACATGGGTTTTTCTCAGGCAGACTGTTCATATGTACCCCAGGTAGATACTTACACAAAAGTTAAAGATGAATGTTATGAATCAGCTTATAGTGAGTATTAATTCAGCACACTTGACTAATGTATAAAATCCTTATATATGTTAACCCTTATGAAAAAGGGAAAGGGAGACTGCAAAATTATATGATATTGACTCTTAATTTTAGTTAAGTTACAAGTACTTTTATGTTTTATATAAGGATTATATTTATGTTTTGATGCTTTTGTTTCTGAATTTTGCCATCATAAATTGTTGTACTTTTATATAGAAGTTTGTTGAATATTTTGTTGTTTATAGTTTTTAGTTTAATTTACTGTTGAGCTTGAATTTATTTCAATGTTTACTTAGCCTGTTGAAATTTTGCTGTCTCTTTTTAATTGTCTTTGTTGTCAGTCTAAACTCCTCTTTATATCTGGGGAGTCTAATCTCCACTGCCTGTTTTCATTGATTGGATGATAGTCTAGTCTGTTTTTATCATATTGTCGTGTTCATCCTGGATGTTTTGATATATGTGAATGTTCAAATAGATATTTTAAAATTTTTAATTGCCTTCATGTTCCTTAATGTGTACAATGCAAGTGAGTCACAGAATACATTTTCAACTGTGCAATATAACTATGCATTTTTCAAGTTTTAAGTCCTTTCTTTTTTATTCGTGAGGGACTGAAATTTTCTAATCTTCCTATATTTGACATTTTAATTTTTATTTTGGATTTTATTTCATTATAAAGGACTTTGAAGACCAGTTGACTAAGCTATTGTTTTTAATAGCAGAATTGCTCAATAATTGAGCAATATTAGTGAAAGCTTCCTAATATTTTTGCCTACAGAGTAACTGATTCTCCCCTTCTTTTATGAAGAGGTAATGGTACAAAAATAACTACAAAGATGTTAGATTTCCTTAGCCTTAATAAATGTGTGCACGCTGTTTTAAAGTATGTTTAAGTGCAAATTGACATTAATAAGTGTTCTTATTATTAAAAAAACTCCCAGAGTGTCTCTTTTTATTCCTTGTGATTAGTCGTTACTTTAAACCTCTTATCCTCAAGTTTTTTCACTTTTATGAATAATTTGCTTTATACAAACTAAATAACACTGTAATAGGTACTTGAGTATAAGACAGCATTCTTTTCTCTTTTTTACATCTGTAATGATTATAAAGTCACTTTGTACATGGATCATATCATGTTTTCATACGTAGAATAGGTCTTCCATTCTTGAAGTAAATCACTGGCCCCCTTATGCTATATTGTGAAACATTTCATTCCTCTGAAGTCTAGAAAGAGAAAAAAAATTAGGTCACTGATAAGTTGAAATAGTTTTTTATCAGTATATTAAAATAGGTTTTAGTAGTGTTGAAATAATCAAATTTCTAAAACCTAATTAAATGCTTGACTTGTATTCAAGTATCAGAGTTATATGCATGACTTGTGTAGTACCAGTTGTTCATGTGAACAAAACACTATTTTACCACTACTTAATTTGATATTCATATTAGAACAGTATTTTAGTAATTTATGGGGGCAGTTTTTTTTTTCTTTTTTAACCTGTTTTACTAGTTAAGATGCATCTGAGTACATAAGGCTGAATAAATCATGTATGAAATGTTAGATGAATTTATGTATCTATTATGTGTTCAGTTTTTGATGTGTTCTGTATTGTCTTTCAGTATTAATTGAAGTTAAAATTAAAGCTATTTAATTGAGATAAAGTCAATTAGACATATAAATTTAATATTGTATGTCTATGTGATATAATACGTAATAATATAAATTTTTTATTTTGAAAATAAAAATGTGTCAAAGTAATGGATTTTTTAAGTCTTTGGCTAAGTCTATTTTCTGCCCTTTTTTTCTGTGGACACAGCTAATGTTCCTAAACTGGCAGTAGTTACTAGCATATGCCAATGATTTGAAAATTTTCAAGGCTTATAATATGATTAAGCTAAAATATCAACTTGTTTCCTTTTAAATGCTTCTAAAGGTCTTTGCTTGTTTACCTTTCAATTTAATGTTATCTTGAATTGCTCATAATGACTTTTTTTTCCGCCTAGCAGTTGGGAGAATGGTTACCTTATAGGTATTTGGTTATGGTGTATATCTGTGTTGCATTTATTTTATGAGCTTATTTTAACTAAAAGAGTATTTCATTTTTTTCTTATATTGATTTTAAGAGCTTATATTCTAAGCATATTGTTGATTATGTCAGTTTTTGCATCTTTATTTCATTTTTGTGCATTATTTCTGATATATTTATTTACTACTTTTGGGAAATTTTTTGTCTTTTTATATATTCAGTAGATACTATTTAAATTAAGCTCTCTGGCGCATTTTATGTTATGTCTTATACTTCTATTCCGTACTTTGATTTGATATGTGCCATAAATATTTATAGATGATCTGTAATGTAAGGGAATTTTACAATTATAAGGTAAGGAATTATCAGCTAATGAAGTTTATATGTTATTAATACAACATAACTTTAGAAATCTTGCATTTATGGCAACATCAAAGTATCAAGGTGTGTTGTGGTTAGAATTAAATATGTGGATGATAAATATGCATTTTAGTTTTTCATTCAGGGTTAAAACAAGGAAGGAAGGAGGAAAAGCTACTGAATTTTTCAAATTCTTAATCTAACCATATTATGTTTATTTTATTTAATAGTGACATTATTTTACCAATGACCTGGTAAAAAACTGTTGAGGATGTCTTGTATTTCTTTACATGTTTTATATTTTGCATGTAGTCAGTTAATGTAGGGCTTCATAAATAATGCAGTGACTGTTTGCTGTTGAGCTTAATTGTTTTTGCATTCAAAAAATTATTTGCATTTCTTTTACACTTAATCAACAGGAATTTTTTTTCAGAAGTAGTAATTGAACATCTTTTCATTGTCTGCATTTTAAAAGCAGTTTTTGATACAAGATACAGTCAATTCTGGTTAATCGGACCACATTGGGACGTGATAATTTTGGTTCCAATAACCAACTGGTCCAATTACATGAACATGCCCTATTAGGCTTATGCAACAGGATTTGTTTTTGGTTCTTTAGGACTCGGTCCAAATAAGCGGCTGGTCCAATTAACCGGATTCGACTGTACTGCTTTAAAAATTATTAGAGCATAGTGGAAGTTCACATGAAAAATGATTAATTATATAAATGCAGTATTGATAATTAAATTCTGTTGAATAGAATCTTAGAAACATATGGTTTAGAGTTATTGTGATTTGTAATAAGGAATGATTCTATATTTTTTGACTGATATTTATTCTTAAATTTGCTTGATTTCTAAAGTTATAGTGTATGTAAAACAGTTAAAAATCCTCTGAAATTAATCTGTGTTGTTAAGAGTTACAAGCACATATACTGAGAAAATTTTGAATGAAAAACTCTTTTCAAGGTAATAGTTGTATCAAAAAAGAACATATCAAATATATTAAGTAGATCTTTGATATGCATAAAGACTTTGTTTATTGTATGGAGTTGTGGAGTTATTGTTAAGATGGTGTTGTTCCTACGATATACATTTAGTTGTGATTATTTGTATCCTCCATTTGGTACAGTGGTCTTGTCTAATTGCTGTGTTCAATTGGTGCACGGCAAAGAGCTGTTCAATGTGATTTGAATTTGTATGGGAGAGCAAGTTCTACCCAGTAAGATTAACATATTTCGTGTTCAAAATAAGCTGGAATTAAATCTTTAATGGATGATTTCATCATGAAAACCCCTCTTTTCTTGTTTGAATTTGTGCTTGTTCCATTGTCATGTTTTTCTTCCTGTTATTAAAATGAATGTGTTTACCTTATTCTACTTATAACATTTAAAAAGTCAAATCTCATGTGATTATATTTATCATTTAATGTAATTTTAATTTAGAGTGTATTTAGTATTGACTTTTGAAACTTCAACTTTAATCCTGATATTTGTTAAAGATGTTATAAAATTGTTGATACATTGTTTAAGGTTTTGTAAGACAGTGACTCTTAAAAATTGAATGTAGAATTTCATGGTTATAAGTGAGCAACTATTGGATATTGACTTATCAAAATCTAATTTTGATGATTCAAAAGTTTTTTAAACATTAGACTTGTTTTTTAAAAATAATTTTCAGTGTTTTCATATCAGGCTTTAAATTTAATCTATAGCACAATGATTTTTTTTTTGCTTAGTTAGCTTACAATTTTAGCCTTCATTTTTTATGTCTAATCTCATCAAAGTAGTCACTTAATTGATCTGCCTTTGTAATTAACTTTATTTTCCTGTTGTAGACTTGTTGTATTGTATTTGTTAAAGTTGGAAGTAATACTTTTATGTATGTACTAGTTATATTCTTTGAAAATTGTAACATTTCAGTCAGCACAATGATCCTAATTTAATTTAAACAGCTTTTCACCAAAGTGTGATACTTAACAGGGTTATGGGCCTAAATTTTTAATCAGTCAAGCTTTTTTTTTATATATAAACAAGAACACGTTAAGAATGAATTTTTAAAAAAAAATTAGTCTTTATGTTGATGGTGTATAATGAATGAGTGGTTTATCTCTTGCCAAGTTATTGTATAATGTATGCATGTTGGGAGGGGATATTTTTTATCTTTTTTTTTGTTTGTTTGTTATAGCTCTATTTGCCATAGTTCATAAATTCAAAGACCCAGTGCTAGTGATATATTATAATAATGAAAACTTTCTACAAAAAACATGGTTTTTAGATTGTTATGATTAGGATAAGCTATGAATTACTAGTGATTTGTTTTCTTCAATAAATTTACTTGTAGTCATATCTAATTGGAAGGTATTGTATTCAAAATACATGTTGGCTAATACAAAATATAAGAACCAAAATCTGTAAGAAAAGTAAAACAAGTATAATGCCATGATAAGCATCAATAATATCCAAAGATTTTTTAAATTATGTATTGTCAGGTAATTTAGATTTTGAAAGCTTCTATAGAGAAAAGTAATGGAATATTGAGCTTTTCAGCAATGAGGTGTAGTGCCACATTGTCTTTATATTTGGATTGAAAATAACTGTTCTCTGCATGAAAACTCTGGAGTTTTCATGCATGGAATGTTTGTTACCCATCACGATAATAGATAATCATAATGCTTTCTTTTCCACTCTAACTTCCCATTTTAGTTCTGCTAGCCACTACTCTGATTATTCATATATATATATATATTTATTTCTTAATTTTCAATTTTGTAACTTTAAAATGCTTATCCAGCATTTTTAATTTCTCTCTTTCCCCCCCCCCCCCCCTTTTTTTTTAAAAATAATATGTCAATGAGGAAAATTTTTACATGTCCTTTATTTTCCTATGCAATGTACAACTTTTGATTAATCTTCTGAAATAATAAATCTTGCATGTCACAATCCTCTTTTATCCAATTTAGTTTCACTTTAATTCTACATTTTGGGGAATTCAATTTTTCTTTCTGTGTAAAGTGAAAGGGATTTTGAAACATCTTATTGATTTGCTTATTATCTGATTTCTTTTTCATAATAAATCTTATATTTTCATTATCTTTTTGTAATATGCATGGTGAAACCTTGGTTACTGGCACCTCGTGATGCTGAAGTATCAGTTTAGGAGAATAAAAGTATTTTGAACTATACATGTGCTCTTGAATTTCTATACAATCTCTCCCAAATTTGTTTAATTTCCAAAATCTTAGTATAACATTATTAATCTTAAGTAAGTTATTAATAGGATCTAGAAATGGTCAAAATGAACTTTTTGTTGCAAAACATACTTTTTCATGACATTATATGAGAAGCTTAAAAAAGTTTTTTTCATGACATTATATGAGAAGCTTAAAAAAGTTATCTTCTGTTAAACAAAATAGTAGTACAAAAAACAGGAGAGTTTATCAAAATCCATATTTTGTGCCAAAGTATATGATGTTCTGTATGAATATTTTTTATTAAGATCAAATTTTTTTAAATGGGTTCTGGATGTCTTGGGAGATAATCATTTAAGTTTTTTTTTTTATCTAACTAGTCTTTTAAAATGTAATTTATTTACCATCATTTTAACAAATGGAAAATATCGATAATATTGATCAAAATTTGGAATTTAATAATTCATTCATCTAAAATGTCTCAAGGCTTATTTATGGCTCTGAGCATTTTTTTATTAATTCTTACTTGCTAATTTAATCTATGATCAGTATGAAACAGTTTTTTGCAGATTCTTTAAGAAAGCTCTATATATCTTAATTTAGTACTTTTTCTAAATTAATTTTTTGTGATATTTCATGCTTGCATGGTGCAGCTTCAAAGAAGGGAAGGGAGTAGCTACTTTAATCTATGGCTGTTCATAAAGTGAAAAAAAATTTTTTTTTTTTTTTTTTGGGGGGGGGGGGGTATTTTTGTCAATTCTTATTCTTAATCATTGCAGTAATAACCTTCTGTCAATTATAATAGTTACATCCATTGAACCTGTAAATGTCATTTGGAATTATAAGTTAAAATGTTAAAATATTTACATTCTTTGTTTAAATATTTTGATCTGTTATAATTCACTAATTATTATTGGTATTCATTTCCATTTAAAATCTTATATTTAAGTAAGTGGCAAATAATCTGCTGTTAAAAAAATTATTTAAAGAGCCGTATATCAGATATAATTTGTTAATATAAAAATATTAAATCAACTCTTGTAACCTGTATGATACTGTAGTCTGTCATAAAGCATAGTCTTATGACAGACAACAATATCATCTGTTTTATTTATTGGAATTTGAAGTTAAAATACTAAAATTTATTTATTCTCTATGGCATTCAGGTGTTACACTCACTCTTTCAAAACTTTTTATTGCCTATTCACTCCAAAATATTTATAATACATTGATGCAACTGTACTAAATGCCCTTATCTATCTGACAAATCTTAAGAAAGTTCAACATTTGATAGATTTATGACAGACCCTGCCAAAATCAGCATGGTCTTACATGGAACAAGGTTAAATTTAATTTACTCAGAAAATGTGTTGTGTCTTTCTTTACATCTTTTTACAGTTAGCTGATATAATATTTTACTTTGATGCTCCCTTTATTTAAATCATGAATGGGGAACATATGCAAGTTCCACAATATTCACACTTTAAGCAATGTTTGCCACTGGGCTTTTGTATGTCTTATAAAACTTATTAAAATGATTTTCGCATTACTAATTTAGGAGAAAATTTTCAGTGTAATTCATGATGCAAAACAGTAAATTATGAAAGTAATTCTAAGCTTTGTTTCATGTTAGGTTACATTTTAATTAAATCTAAATGTGTCCAAAAGAAATGGCAGCTGTATAAAATTGTTGCCATTTTATGCACAATATATATGAAATTTCTTTCTATGCTTTCTTCCCATTTGCCCATATTGCTATATATAATAGCAAATAAAGAGTAATATTACATAAAGCTCTTTTAAAAAAATATGATTTGCTTCCTTAGAAAATTTTAAGAACCATTGTGCAGATTATTGATTTTGAATTAAGAATTTTTTCCTGTATTGGTTTTTATAACATTTTTAACAATGTGTAATATGAATTCATGTTTCTTTTTATGGCATTTGTTTGCTCTTGTTGTATAGTCTGAAATTTTAAGTAAACCATGTGCTATTTTTCTGTTAATTCATTACCTTGATTTGAAACAAGAAATTTTTGAATATTTACTGACAGTCTTGTTCTTCAGAATCATGGAATCTGTTTCCTATTTTAAGATTATGTTTACAGAAAATTATCTGTTATAGAAGTATTCATTTTATACTATGTAGTACTGTCATGCTCTTGCAGAAATATGTATGAATTTGTTATTGATCATTCATAGTTTATTCTACTTTGTTTTTTCCAAAATATGATTGTAACTGCACCTAGATAATCCAATAATTAATACACAAGTACCCCATTTGTATATCTCGATGAAGGCTATCTTTCCTTCTGAAATTGTTGCAGTTTCCTTGTATGTATAAATCCCATAACAGAGTTTCAAGTTATTATTGAACTTTGTCACAGGGCATCTAATTGGTCTGTATTGTATAATCTTATTGCAATGACAGTATGATTTATTTAATTGATCCAGTAGATATAATATTTCACAATGTTGATAGTGGTTGATAGTTACATTGTGATGAAGTACCAGAATCTGGTAGTTGAAGTCATGGTGTTGATAATTATGTAGTTTCATCACTAACCAAAATGTTAATTTTGCTTTTTTCTGTGACTAAAATGAATTAATTTGAAAACAATAATCAATTTTCTCTGTTAAAAAAAATAAGAAAAGGTGAAATCCATACTAGATTTTTGATTAAAGACATTGCTGTGATTTCTTACATGTGATATGGGTTGCATATTGACTATGTGCTAGATTTTATCATTTTGGTTAGAGCAATATTTGAAATTTTATCATATTTAAGTCTTATCTCCTCCTTCATGATTTTGAAGTTCATGCAATTATTCTAGTATTTAAAAGTCTTTTTGCTAGCTTTTATCTTGAATGTTAGCTCTTTCTCATGAGCATAAACTGGATGTTGCACTGGTGTGATTCACTGTATTGATGCGTGAAATTTAGTGCATGACATTATTTCCAGTAAATGTGGATTTGAATTATACAGGGTATGTAAGTAGTACGTTCAAGTTATAAGCACTTGCACTTTCATATATTTAATGGATTCTGGCCATTTGTAATTAGTAATATTAGGTTTAGTCACCTTTGAACCTCAGACCTTTGTCATTTTTGCATTTAATTATACTGTCATGATTGTTTTGCCTATTATTTTCTGTTTTAAAAATTAACTTTTATAAACATAAATTCTTTAAAATTTAATATATTTTGGTTATCCACATATTTATAGTAGTGATGCACATTGGGTTAGATATATACATACATTAGATCTGTGCATTATATTTTTCATCCTGATGTGCAGTACAAATCTAATCAGAGTACAACTTGTTATAGGCTTGCATAATATGGTACAAGTCTTGAACATTTTTATAAATGACTATAATTTTTTATTTATATTTTAAAGTTATGTTGGTCAGAACGAAATAGTATGATCTTTATGAAATTTCTACCATTTTAAGAAATGAAATCATATAGTCATATATATATTCTGATTTATACAAATGTGCTGGTATAATATACAAATATTTTAATTACAGTTTATAAGATATCCAGTGTTTATGTTGCTGTTCATTGCATGTTCATATTCCTCAAATTTTGACTTTTTTTTAAATCTCTAATTAATAACTAATTGTATAATATTTAAGCTTCAGATTACAAAACTCTATAAAAGTTTATATTTCTAAAACTTCTAAGTGTGTACTCGATCAGTTCATTGTATTTTGGTACCCAAAATTTATTGTTAACTCTACATTAAAAATTCTTCGTATAACAATATGTAGATTGTATATTTTTTTTATACATTCTTCAATATTTATCTGTTATTTACATTAGTTTCCATTACAATTTGGCCAGAGAGAACAATTGTAATTGCTGTATATTATTTAAAACTAAGTAATGACTATGTTGTTATATATTTGTTATGTTTTTTAAATTATAAAGAAATTTTTATCATTTTAAGTGTGACATATAATTGTATATGAAATTGTTAATATTGTGATGCTCATTGCTCAAGTGTTTGCATGTATGCTTTAATTGCACTCAAACTATATCATGTATAAATATGAAATGTCTTAATTAAAAATAATATTATAAATGCTTTTTTCAAATTGAATATGACTATTGTGCAGTTACTTCATTTACGTAAGTGATCTCTTGCATGTCTGTTTTGACTTGAAAAGTAGTCCATTACTCTGTATGTATGTAAAAGGAAAAATCATAAATTATGTGTAGCTCAGTAAAGTTTCTATTTGACAAGAAACATTTTACGTTATCCTTGAACAAACAATTTTCTAAATCTATTATACATATTATAATTGTGCTTGGGACCAATAGTTATTATCTAATATTAAAATAAAAAGTGCCAGAGCCTTGCATTTCAATTTCACTGATTAAAGAAGTGAAGAAAAAATCATTGTTTTCTACTATTGTACTTGATGAATGTGATTTTTCAAGTATTATCTAGACTGATTTTTCCCATTTGTATTCATTTCATGCTGTGCAGTGCCATCTGGATCCGTACACTAGAAACCATCCATCATAGGGGGCCCCATAGTTTGATAAAAAAATCTTTTTATTTTTAAAATTTCTTATTTTTTGAAATTATGTAACTACATTTGTGTTTCATGATTAATAAAAAATTTGGAAATGAGACAGTAATATGTTTTTATAATGCAGTTTTTAAAATTTTATTATTAGTTTTTTATTAAAATGATGTTTTTCATACTGAATTTCCAAAAGTTATGCTACATAATTGAAATTTTATTATGAGGGAAAGTTAATTTGTTTTAATATAACATTACTGATATATATAATACCAAAGATCACCCACTTGTAGAGGGGCCTCTAAATTTACCGGCCAACCCTGAGTCTTTGAATATTGTTTATTTTATTCTGCTTTTTAATTTTTTGTTTAATAAAGATTATTTTTATGACACTTTTAAAGATAAACATTTGTATACTGATAGGTTTTTTGACAAAATCCTATTTTTCCAAAAAAAATTTGAAGAGTGCATCACATTTCTGGAAATATGCTTCCTGTATTGTGACCCTTCATTCTTGATATTTTTTAATAATTGCATGCTTCACACAAGAGATGTTTTACTTTGGGTTTTGTATTTGTTAAAGTTCTGACTTTCTTTTAACAGTGGATTTAACTAATTAAATATGAATCAACTGCATTACTTTTTTAGTTTTAAAATAATAAGGAACAGAAATGCAAAATCTAATCTTAATCTGTTGACTTCACTGCTTACCAGTGATAGAAAGTTGTAGAAATAGGTACTGCTGACCCCATAAGAAAATATAAACACTTATTTAACCTCCTCCCCTGGTTCTAATCTATATTTCATACTATTGTTTATAATAAGAATTCTGAATGTAATTAGAGGAAGTTCTTGTATATGAAGTTTCAGCTATGCTTGCTCATAATTAGAATGTAATTATGGGGAAAAAAATCAAAGGAATCTTTTAAGAATTTTGTTTTTCTGAATATTTACTCATTTTGACAATTTTTATTTGTTTTCCTGTAATTTTTTTCCGTGCATTAATTTGGATTATTGCCCAGTTTTATAAGTTGTAGTTGCCCCCTCCCCCAACAAACACACACTCACTTAAAGACAGTTGTTACTGTATGTGTTTGTATATAAATTTTAATTACAAAGTTGACTTTCTTTGCATTATTTAACATTTAAAATGTTTATTGACTCCTTATTTGTTGTCAAGATTAAATGTAAAATGGCACAATTTTTTACCATAATTTAGCTGATATTTAATCCCATTGTGCATTCTATAATTCATATGTTGAAAAATGCCTCCTACTTCATATGTTGCTTAGCATATCAAGCTTCTAATGCAAAGGCCTGTGTTCAGACTACCGGCATGAATGTTCCTATGTTGTCATTTAATTGGGAGAAACATTTGTTCACCTGCTGGGTGCTTCCATAGTACAGTAGCTTGCAGAAATCACTGTGAGTGCGAATGGTTTCGGGACTTCTTATCCTTAGAACATTCGCCCTACCTCAATCAAGAAAAATTAACTTGCCTACCACATTAAAGAGAGAAAATAAGGATGAAAAACTTGGAAATAAAATATCATTTAGCCAATAATATTGTGATTGAAATTCAGTCTTAAACACTCCTTTGTGTGTCTGACTGATACTTTTGTAATCAGTTAGGTCTCTATTTTTTCAATTCCGCTCTAAAAAATTTTAATCTCCCTAAAGAATATTTCTTTTTAGGAAATTAAATTGATGCTATATCTGTTTTTAAAGTATAGCAAATAAGAATTTTTTCCTCTTGTTTTAATTGCATCAGAAAATATTGTTCTCATTTGTGTGATGCATGTAATGGGTTAACATTTTCTTTGTAAACCTGCTATTTCTCAACCAGTATTCGTGGGCTGGTTTATATCAGTCAAATTATACAGATGTTTACTGCATCTCATTGCAAAGTATCAAATTTCCTCAAGACAACTAACTTCATGATTAGACAAGGATTTTTACTCTGATATATGATATTCTTTCGTTTACAAAACACAAGTTTAATTGTTAAATTGAACTTGTCATTTTCAAGAACAAATGTTGCCTCTTCAGTAGTAACAGCTTTCAGATTTTTGGTAGACTATTGAATATAGAACTCTTTTGTCTCAGGGCAAATCATCTACAATCATTTTAATGTGATTAAGGTAGTATTTGATATGGCACATATCATATACGAGAGCACTATATATCATTGTGTATTTTTTCATCAGAAAATCTTAGTTTTTAAATCTCTTTCATAATCATATCACTTTTTTTAAAAATGATATAACACATACATGCATAACATGAAATCCCTGATCTATGTATGTACAAAGAATAATTATGCAAAGTGCATCTGAAAAACTACATAATATATGTTGTATGTGTGTGTGTGTATATAAATAAATATATATATAAATATTTAAGATAAGGACTATAGACTTGTGCAAACTTTTTGTTAATTTCTTGTGTGAAATAATTAGTTATATTTCACCTATCATTTCAAAATCCTGTGTCTAATCATGGACAGTATATATCCTAGGCTCTGTGTAACTCCTTTTATAATTTTTTTCTTTACTTTTTTTTTTTTTGCTACTTTCTTTGCAAGAAAGTTAAATTAAAAAATCTTTCTAGTAGGAAAAAAGGTGACTGGACTTCTCCCAATATTATTGCACTGTGAAATTTTTATTCTGTATTAACACTAAGGTGCTTGTTTACTATTATGTTTTAACTATACTTTCGACTTTATTCCCTGTCTACTTAAGTGTGATGTCCAGTAAACTTTCGTATTTTGTTATGTAAAATGTAAATAAAGTACTTTTAAAAACTTCTGAATTTATTTGAATTTTTCTGAGTTCCATACTTACTCATTTTGCTGCTGTGATTGTGCAATCTCTTTATGATCGTGCCATTCAGTTAGTGATTCTCAACCATTTTTTCGTCACGGTACGCTTGTAATAATTTAAAAATTTGGTTGCACACAACCCATAAGATAAATTTAAAAGAATTTTACTTGGATAATTGATGGATGTACCTTTATATTTTGTAAAAATAGCATACGAAATATTTTTTATTGAAATATAAAATGAAATTATATTACAAAGTAAACAAAATGGTTATTTAACTACAAATTACATTTAATGCAGAATTTGAGCTTGTTGTTTTTTGATAATTTATATTTGGGCATAAAAATGATAATGCTACTCTCATTTTGTGATCCAGATTAAAAGTCCAAAACTGTAATAGTCCAGAGTTAGCAGTTACCAGTCCAGAACTGTAATAGTCATGCGCATTGATTCAGCCAGTCCCCTCTAGGAAAGTAGAACTGATTGAACTACTTGTCTGACGTCGCTAATGTATGGGTATTCGCAGTGGCGGCACACTAAGTGCCGCGAGATATTGGTTGAGATACACTGCATTAAGTGAAACATTTTTAGTATAGGGGATGGTCCAGTATTAGGTAATGTGGGATAATACATTTTGAATGTTGGAGCATATTTTTCTGGCATTTTTTTTTCTTTGTAAAAGACACAAGTTCTGAGGTGTCTGAACATTGAAGTCTACCGGAGAACGAGTGGTTTTTGTTTAGGAAATTAATACGTACAGAATCGGGAGGTATTGAAAGAGAGACTTCCCCATTCGTTATAAAAGTTAAAGAAGAAAACATCATCTGCCTCTTTATACTTCCATTGATGTCAGGAAATAAGGATAGATAATATTGACCATATTATTTAGTGCATCAGATCCCTCTTCAAATTCTTCTGAATCTGTTTTATGTTCTAGGTTTGGGTCTGGCACTTTCGTGACATTGAAAGATGTCCGTAATTCTACAAATTGAGCTAAAATTTTGAAAATAGACCCTGCAGTAATTGTAGGAACGGATTTGATGAATTTCCATGTGTTGATATGTCAGTTAACCAGCATAACATCACGATAATTTTGCGGGGAAATTGATCACATCCTCTCTCTGCTTCCCTCATACATTTATGTTTGGGTTGAGATCGCTGAGTGAGACAGCCCTGATGGAGAGTGAAATTGCCATGTTCGTCAAATCAATCTGACGATGTGTTTTGCGGGATCCGTTCCGCTGATTTTAGTTTTTCTTCGAGTTCTAGAGAAGACAAAACGTTAGATCTCCGCATGATTTTGCGAATAACGAAGCTTTATTAAAGATAACGATTTCAGCATTAATCTGTATCGCCGGACGATGGCCGAATGGTTAGGGAGCTGGTGTCAAAGTCTGGGTTCAAGTCCCAGTCTTGGTATGGATGCTTGTAAACGTTCGGAATCGGCTTTAAGCAGTAGGTCTTGGTCTAATTAGCCCTCGAGTAGCATAATTTGACCGTAGCACTCCAAACCAAACCATTTGTCTGTATCATTAAGGGGATGGTGAACTTTCAAATTACCAAAAATCGAGCAAAAATTGGAAATTTATTTATTTTTTTATTTATTTATTTATTATTATTATTATTTTTTTTTTTTTGGGGGGGGGTGTTGATATTTTAAAAACATGTAAATATTGAAATGAAACGCATTTAAGGGAACTCACGACTCTTAAGTCGAGGAAATAAGGCATATTTTCATACTTTTTGACTCTTTGTAACTATTTCAATTTACTCCCAATTTTTCCGAATTTTATGTACATGATAAATTGATATATATACACTGAAGTGCCACTGAATTAGGGATAGCAAAGCCTATGCGAATTGTGTAGCGCTGCGCATCATGTATGCGCAAGTGAGGGCCCTGTGGTAACTGCATATATAGCGCGTACTGTGGTTGTTCTGAATTAGTTGTTGGAATTGTCAGTATGGGTAAACTGCCTGATTTAGACGCCTTCGATCGCGGACAAATCGTAGGTGTGCGACGCATGGGCCATTCAATTTCCGAAATCGTCAGACAGCTAGGAATTTCAAGGTCGACAGTGTCAAGAGTATACCAAGAATACATGGATGGTGGAAAAAAAACTAGCGATCGGGCAAACTGCAAAGGACAATTAGCCTTGAAAGTGCGTGGTGAGAGACGGCTCAGGCGTATTGTACGTAGCCAGCGAAGCCAAACATTAGCTCAAATTACCACCCAGTTTAATGACGGTGCCAGTCGTACTGTCAGTAAACGGACTGTGCAACGCTCGCTTCACCGTATGGGTTTCGGGAGCCGTCGACCTACGAGAGTACCATTGCTCTATACTCGCCATCGGGCTGCACGTCTTGCCTGGGCAAGAGAGCACAGAGACTGGAGTGTAGAGGACTGGAAACGAGTAGCATGGAGTGATGAGTCTCGATTCCGACTACTTAACGCCGACGGGAGGCTGAGAATATGGCGTCAGGCTCATGAAGCCATGGATCTTGTATGCCTGGCTGGAACTGTACAAGGGCATGGTCTGGGGTGTTTTTTCGTGGCACAGTTTGGGATCTTTGGTGCGTGTACCAACCTCCCTCAATGCAATTCGGTACGTAGAGTTGCTGGGTGATCACCCCCATCCGTTTATGCTGTTCTGTTATCCGCACGGTAATGGAGTTTTCCAGCAAGACAACTGTACCTCTCACAAGTCCTGGTTGGCTACTAGCTGATTGGATGAGCATTCCTCTGACTTCTGTGTCATGAATTGGCCACCTAGAAGCCCAGACTTAAATCCTATTGAGCATCTTTGGGATGTTTTGGAACAAGGCGTAAAAGGCCATCACACAGCACCAAAGAACCTTACTGAATTATGGACAGCTTTAGCCAATATTTGGCTAGCCATTCCCGTGGAACGTTTCCAGAAACTTGTTGAATCTATGCCTCGTCGTGTGGCAGCCGTTATCAAGGCCAGAGGAGGCCCAACTCGTTACTAGGTAGGTATCCCTAATTCAGTGGCACTTCAGTGTATTTTAATAAACAAATTTTCAACTTCCCAAATAATTTTAAATATTTTTTTATAAAAATTCTTTAGATATACCTTGTTTTTTAAGCATTTTTATTGTATACTGGCTTGCGCGCAGAACTATGAAATTAGTTTTATACTTAAATGTATAATCCATGTTTTATATTTAAAATAAATAATTCAAAATACAATTGAACATAAAACATTCAACATTAAAATTTTTTTCAATTTTTTTTAAAACTGCTCAAAATATACTTAAAATTTCCTTAAATTTTTGCATTAATTTACCTCTGAAAAATAACAAAATGTGCAGTGATTGCAATAATTCTAGTTCATACGCGATAAAATAACATGATTATGCAGTGATAAAAATTTCATGGAATTATGTTTCATAGTTTTTGAGATATCACTTGCGGAATGATGCAAAATTACATTTTGAGAAAAATGAGTTTAAAATTTTTCTTACCATAAACTTCATCAGTAATTAAATATTTAGAATATCAATATCTCCGGAACTAAGCGGAATATTTTCACGCGGTGTCCTTTACTTTGTTCAGAAATGATCAGGCTTTAACATATATATATATATATATTTTTAAATCGAGTGTTTAAAAGATTTAAGGGTCGTGAGTCCCCTTAAAATATGTAGTGAACAGAAAAATGAAAACTTGGCGGCTTTAGAGTAAGTGAAAAAACATCTTTTAAATGGCTTTTTCTCAAAATGAGAAATCTCCAGATTTGCAAGTCTTTAAAATGCTCCTCGCGTCATAATTTTTGACGAAATTTTATGAAATGTATAATAAAGACTCCTGTAATACATGAAAATAAAGTTATGTATCCATTTTAGGATTCGAGGTTATTCAGGTTATCAAAGTGTAACTTAAGTGTAGAAAAGTACAAAAATTGCACGAAAATTCAGAGTACAAGCATAAAAATATTTCCTAATAATTAACTATTCGACGAAAGTACAAAAAAATACATAACTGTGTTCAAAATGTATTTATAAGCAATATAAATGCAAAATTAAGGGGGAAAGTTAAAAAATGAGTAGCAAGGAGCATTTAAAAAAAAAGGTAATTTCAATTTTTTAATTATAATTTATTTATAAAATTTTATAAGGGGTTTAATATTGTTATACTTTAATGAATATATATGCAAAATTTCGTATCTCTGAGGTAAAAATTTAAAAAATCGCTTTGAAAGGTCCACCATCCCATTAAATTAGCTGTTATTTATGACGTGTAAAATTGTGATATTCACATTGCTATATTCAGTCCAGCAATATATATTATTAACTATTCAAACGTTCTTGAAATTTAATTACTAAATTTACGACGAACATATTGCACCATTTTATTAACTCTAAAAGCATATTCTCTCCGTTAATTATTTTGCATTTTCAATGCAACGTAATGCAGCGCAAAGTAATTCTGTAATTATAACAAATTATTTATGTTAGTATGAGTCTTTAAATAATCAGATTTCCATGTAAGGATGCATCATTACAAACACAAAATAAAAATATTTTAAAAAGCGCAATTTATAGAATAGTAGAAATAAAATTAACCCTGCTAGAAAATCAACAAAGAAACTCCATGAAATTTCGTGAGTGTATAAAAGAATTTTTTTTTTCTATGGCTTTTCGGAGAGTAAACGTAAAACATTAATAGTATGAAACTTATGGAAGAAAAGACGTAAACAAAAATACACGACCTCTTAGAGGCATTTGTTAACTGTCCATTCAGACAATCACACCTTATGCTTCCGGACTGATAAAGAACTATAATTGTTAGAACCTAGTCGGCACTGTGTGATTTTGTTAAAATCGATTCGAAAATTACTGATCTCTTCCGGCATGTATGGTCAAGGTATGAAGACACACACTATATACAGCGGAATCTCGATCTATCGTTTTTCAAGGGACCGATTGAAATGAACGATAAATGCGGGAAAACGATAGATGCGGAAACATAACAAAGCAATATAATCGTTGGGACTGGATAAAATGAACGACACATACGGAAAAACGATGGATCCGAAAACGATCGATCGAAATTCCACTGTATATATAAACACACATGCCTGGCGTAAAACTTTGATGCAACACAGTACAATAAATAAGACTGGACAATCGCTTTGTAATTCACATTTTATCAAGATTAAATCCTAAAAAAATATTTTTTAAATTCATGCTTTCCAGAAACAGTTATAGTTGTGTTCACTAAATTCGTAAAATTTACTTTTGTTTGCCCCCTATTGTTGATGTTTATGTAGTTCGAATGAGAGAAAAGAAAAATATCATTTGTGTTTAAAGCCCAGAAAAAAAATAAATAAACACCGGAAGAAGATTTTCGAAATGTTTCGGCTTGAAATATTATTTCTACATTTATCCTAATGTGAAAAGTTATCTTCCTCTTCAATCTCCTATCAAGTTTTAACGTACTATTTCTTTAAGTGGCATCTGTCTTTAATTACACTCCATGATCCATACTATACGCAATTCAAAACGGAAATGTCATTGAGGAAAAAAAAAAACAATTATCTCTGAGTTTGATAGTAGACAGCCAGTCTATTATCGGGTTATAAAAGTGGTATCCCACAGATTTTAGCATTTAATGATTTGCGTGTATCCGGAGAACTGATGTTATATAGTTAGGTATTAAGTCAGCAACAAAAACATGTATCCTAAAAAAAAGTCACGTGCAGTTGTCCCAAAATCGGGCCCCTATCCTGTTGTAATGAAAATGTCCTCAGGAACAGACGATAAAAAAGCAAGCTCCAAGCCCAATGAACATCTGCAGCTTATTCATAGATTAATAATTTATTATCTCACCCTTCTGGAGTTGCGTGAGCATCCCTGATGTTAGTTTCCTCGTTTTCTGCCCTTTTACCGAGCTTTGCTTGCATTAAAATTCGTGTCTTTGATTTCCTTTGAAACAGTTTCGAATTTAACCTGAATTTTATGGTTCGCATTGAATTCAAACGAAAGAAAAAGACTTTATCAGAACGCTTTGGAGCATTAAGTACTGAAATATTGTAATTATTCGAGTACAGTAATCCTGAACTGAAAGATACACCATGTGATCAAATGTATTGGAATACCCAGGAACTGCACATATGTCTAGCCCACACAATAAAATGCACACAAAGACTCTTCAATTGAAATCAATATCAGTAGAACGCAGAGCTCTGTTATTTCTAACGTGCCTATAGAATGGGGTATAACACTGCATTTATAAACTAGTACAGCGTGTCGATTGATTTAAAAGAGACCACCGGGTATCGAAAAGGATACCGTCAACTGAGGTAACTTAGGCCCAATAAACCTATTATAATATACCTATATACTTATTATATTTATTTTACCTATTATATTTAACCCACCTATTGGCCCTTGCAATAAATAAGTGATAATCACTATCCTTTGTCTAGATACAGCACATGCAAACTTTTTTCGTTTGTTGGGCCAAAGTTACCCCAGTTGACGGTAGTTCAAAAAAGGTTATCATATTCTAATTTTCTACTACTTATTCAAGTGAATTAAGCTTTTCTGTGTTAATAATTTAAAAAATGACAAATATTTAAAAATGTTGTTTGTCAATGCGAGTCACTTGCAATGAAGACAATCCACGAGAATATTTGGTTGTCTTCAATGGAGGCACCGTATAGGTCAGTGGTTCCAAACCCTTATAAGTCTGCGGACCACTAAGCCAGAAATTGAACCATGTGTGGACCCCCCCCCCCCCCCCACACACACACCGTCTTGAGGGGGGTATGGGGGTATAGAATATCCCTTAGGCAAAAGGGATACAGGATCAACGTACTCACATTCTAACGTATCATATTCTAATAATAAAATAATTATGTTGAACTTTTAAGAAATTTTAATTCAACACCTGATAGTCATCGGGCATATTCGGCACATCTAGTTCAATGAACATTGCTTTCAAAATCCCCATTTATTTGGCAACTTTTTTATATGTGGTGCTGGATCACTCCCGATGCTCTCGCGGACCACTGGTTGGGAACCCCTGGTATAGGTGAACCAACATCACCCCCTAATGCCACCTCAGTGTTGACCAGGCACCCGCAGAGGAAACATCTGGGGGGCTTGTACCTTCCCCCACCCACTGACCTTGTGGAAAGTTTGGTTTGGTTTGGAACGCTACGATCAACTTTTGCTACACGAGGGCTAATTTGACCGGGATCTACTGCTTAAAGCCGATTCCGAATGGCTACAAACGTCCATGCCAAGAGTGGGACTCGAACCCACAGGATCTGAACAGAAAGCCAGCGCTCTAGCCATTCAGACATCACCTGACCCTTGTGGATGGACTTCCTGGTCGACAGATTTAACGTGCCCATATCCGGCCTAGACCCGAAGATATTTAATGGCTTTTCGGGGATTCGAATTGATTCTGAACTGTATTGTGTCAACTGTGAAGTTTGGTGAAGGTGGACTATTGTTAGGAGCTACTTTTCATAATTTCGGGTGGTCCTTCTGTTTTCAACGGCACGAAATCTTATTACGGATTGTCACAGTAATGTAACTTTATTTAGCATATTAACTCTGTTAGATGGTCGTTACGACCTTTAGACAGGAGTGAATATCGAACTTGCATAAGTGGCCTCTGGACTTGGAAGCGAGTTCCCTAACAACTAGACCCCTCCCGGTATGAAAAGGAATATCATCTTCTGCATACCATCTCTTACATTCTATGGGTCTGTTCACATAGAATCCGTCAGCGTTAAACATTCCGTTGGCGCTGATTGGTTAAATGGGTCAATGGATTGGTATATGATTGATTAAAAAAATTTACGCTCACGCTGACGGATTCTATGTGAACAGGCTCTATATCTTTTTCAGCCAAATCATAAGATATTGGTTTTGTACTCCAAAGACAAAAGGGGAGGGGGTAGACTTACATTTTATTTTAAATTACATTTTTCAAACGACGATCCAAGAGGATCATCCAAGAGGATTGCTTTGCTAATGTTTCCTAAAGTAATGACCAAATGGCTACGGTGCTGGTCTTCGGTCCAGAGCTTGTGGGTTCGAGTTCCACCGTTGGCATGAATGTTTATAGTTGTTCGGAATCGATGTTAAACTGTAGGTCTCGGTTTAATTAATCCTTGTGTAGCAAAAGTTGACCGTAGCGCTCTAAACCAGCCAAACCAACCAACCAACCTAAATGTAAATCAATGTTCTTTCCACTGCCATATGTTACTCTGACGATCGCTGACCAGTTTTAGATACCAAACTCATGACTTCTAGACTATGAAACAGTTATCGTGCTAATCCTCCCTCTAGATCAGTGGTTTTCAATCTAGGGAGCACCTCTTCCCTTAGAAAGGCGTGAGTGAAATTCAGGGGAGGGGGGGGGGGTCAGCAAATATCTGTATAGAGCGTATATAGCAAGCTTTAGTTGCGTTTTTTAGGCCAGGGGGGGGGGGGGGTCTGAAGATCATTGAAATTGGGGCTTAGACATAAAAAGATTGAGAATCACTGTTCTAAATTATTTCGGGATGTAAAGAGGTATCATCTTCTAAATACCAAGAAAAATATTTGATCTCTTATTAAAAAATTTGTCTCGGAAGAATGATTTTTTACTTGAAGTTGTGTGTAAAACTTTTTATCCATAGAAATATACAAAGAAATATATGTGCTCATTTAATGAAAAATTTGTCTCAGAAGTAGGATTTATCACTTGAAGTAGTGTTTCAGATTTTGTATGCATTGAAATATACACAGAAAATTATCTGCTCATTCATTGAAAAATTTGACTCAGAAATATGATTTTTCACTTGAATTAGTGCTAGAAATTTGGTTGCGAATAAAAAGCATGCTTTGTTAGACATGTTTATTGAAATGTGGTTTATTATAGAGGTTGGTTTTTTACTCCATCAACACAGGGTGTTGGCTGCGCATCTAGTAATTATATTTTCCGGCGCTAATTTTTTTTTCCTCGTTGAATAATGCTGCAATAAATTTCCTAACGGTCCACCAATGTTCTTTCCACGCTCGAGCGCCACTGTAACAACCGCCAGCTAGGAGCGAACATCAGAGTAGTACCTCTGGAATTCGAACTTAGCGTCTTATCCTCCATACCAGTGGTTCGAAACCGGTGGTCCGCGAACTACAAGTAGTCGGAAAGAACCCAAGAAGTGGTTCGTTCAACAGTGATAAAAATAAATTGGTTTCATCGTTTCAAAACTACTGCAAATTTAATAATTTCATTGAATTGGTGACTAAAAAATTTTCCCCCCAGTTTTTTGTTTGCATAGCTTTTAGCAATATACAGTCAAACCCCGTTATAACGAACTTCAAGGGACCAAAGGTTTTGTTCGCTTTATCCGATGGTTCGCTATATCCGAACCGTTAAAAAAAATGCTAGTTCACAAAATGTATAACTCATTAGTTGCAATGTGTATTCAATAATGATGCATTAAAAAGGGATAAAATCTATTAAAAATGATCATTAATGAATTAAATCGACTAAAATCGATTGCATTAAACTATACTAATTAAATTACGTACAATAGGAAAACGGTGGGACCAAAATTTTCGCTCGTTATAATCGTGAGTTCGTTATATAACGGGATTCGACTGTATTAAGCCAAGGATTTTACAGCTGGCAAAGCAAATGCAAGCTGAAAAATCTCATTCATTTTTAAGTTTTCATGGGATTTTATGTTCGCTATTATGTTTACTTTTACGCTTAATTTGTTTTTCTTATTAAGTTTATTTCGTCACTCAAAGTGCAAAAGGTCGTATGTCTAAAAACTGCATTTTTCAGGAGAGCAAAAGAACTGATTTTTCCTTATGATTTGATTTTATAATTATATGCTTTCTGTTTTATTCCCAGTTCAGCATAATATGCTGTTTTTAGACATACGACCTTTTGCACTTTGAGTGACGATTTGTAATTTTTTATTAAAGTTGTTTACATAAATAGTTTGTTTCTTCAGAAAATTAAACTATTTTTGCCTCTAAAAGGGTTGGTTTGGAGAGGGTCCCGAACGATTTTTTTTTTTGGCAAGTGGTCCCTGATAAACAAAAGGTTAAGAACCACTGGGTCTATACCATCCTGGCATATAAGATTTTTTCATCTTCTGAATGCCATCCTTTACAGCAAGGAATAGAAAATATATTATCTTTCAGAGATATTTTTACAAAGAATGGATATGAAGGGTTCATGTCCGTCGATTTTAAATTTTTAATTTTTTGATGAAAATGTTCATGAAATTTACATTTTAATCTTAAACGCGCTCTTGTGTGTTACAATAACCTTTCCGACACGTATATGGTACAAAGTTTATTGAGTTGCTTGAACTCAGTAAGGAATAAATACAGATATACAGGGAATAGTCATGATGTGGTATTCGCAGCTATCAATTTAAAGCCGTACATTAGTTGACATTACAAATATTAATTTCATATGTTAAACGATGGGGAATTTTCCCCTCAATATTATCTAATCACAGATTAGGAAAAGCATATTTTTTAATTATGTGTTATGCATTTAAAAATAGATCTTTAAATGCAATGCGCGTGTTTTTAAAAATTATGTTTATTTTAATGTAATATTTTCAGTTTTTAACGATAAGCATCAGTAAATTCATGTCCTGTTAAAATTAACCACAGAAAAATTTAGTATTTTAAAAACTATTTGCTTTTTATTTAATCGCCTACCTTTCTAAGCAAATCGCCTATCTTTCTAAGAAATAGAATTCATAAATAGGCATTTGCTAATCTGTGATTAGAAAAATACTTTGAGGAAAATTCATCCGAGTCCTACTTTGGGATTGAAAATCTGCGATGTGCACTGCCCTAGGACATAAAATTAAATTTCTTATTTAAAATATTAATCGACCATGAAAGCTATCTTGTGAAGCTTGCTATATACACTCATGGACAAAAAAATTAGCTCACCAAGAAATAATTGCGGGATCGTAACGAAACTTGCAATGAAGGTACATGTCGGGGAGATATGGAAATGATTAGAAATGCAGCGTGATTGCGCATTACGTATAGCCGGTAGAGGGCGTTGAACATCGTACTCTGTGGAGTATAAAACAGGTAACCAAAGCTTGTTTGAGTGTGCTGAATCATTTACAAAGGAAGAGCTGAGATAGACATGCCATTACGCCGTGTTCGAAGACAATATAAGCAGTTGTCGCAGTTTGATAGGGGGAGAATCGTCGGGATGATGGAAGCTGGGTGGTCAGCTAGGCGAGTAGCTCGTCAATTAGGCCGCTCTGTTTGTGTTGTGAGGAGGTGTTGGGACCAGTGGACCCGAGAGATGTAATGTACACGAAGACCAGGCTCAGGACGCCCTCGACAGACCAGTCGTCGAGAAGACCGCCACATCGTAAGAAATGCACGCGTACAGCCAACTGCTTCATCGGCCGCCATCCAGGCACAGGTAGCACCTTCACTAGGGGCCGCTGTGTCTTCTCGAACCATACGAAGGCGCCTGGCTGAAGGACAGTTGGTATCGCGGCGCCCATTACGTGTGCTGCCCTTGACGCCCACCCATCGACGCCTCCGTTTGGAGTTTTGCTGCGGACGAGGAAACTGGACTGCAGCGGAATGGAACCAGGTCGTCTTTAGCGACGAATCCAGATTCAATCTCGGCAGTGATGACAATCGTGTTCGTGTGTGGAGAGCCCGTGGTGAACGCTTCAATCCTGCCTTTGCTGTACAGCGACACATCGCTCCCACAGCTGGTGTGATGGTATGGGGTGCCATTGCCTACAATACACGGTCACCCCTAGTATTGTTCCGTGGCACCATGACAGCCCAGCGGTATGTTTATGAAATCCTGCAACCACATGTGTTGCCACTCATGCAACGGCTCCCAGGAGCCATTTTTCAACAAGACAATGCTCGGCCTCATACGGCAAGGGTGTCACAAGACTGTCTCCGCACTGTTACTACCCTTCCTTGGCCTGCCCGATCCCCAGATTTGTCTCCAATCGAGCATATCTGGGATCATTTGGGACGACGAGTTGGGCATCCCACGAGTTTGAACGAACTAAAGGCAAGGTTACAGCAAATATGGAACGAAATGTCTCAAGACATCATACAGAACTTGTATGACTCAATGCCCGATCGTATCGCATCGTGCATTCGCGCTAGAGGGGGTCCAACGGAGTATTAACTCCTCCGTTCTTTTGCCTTTTTCTCTGAAATAAATTATCCTTTTTCTTTGATTTTCTTATCATTTACTTATATCAAAGTAGTCATTACGTATGTAAAATTTCGTTTCATTTTGACGACTCCTTCTTGGTGCGCTAATTTTTTTGTCCATGAGTTACTTACTATCACCAGGCTATTTAACCTCTAATTATTCGTTCTAATTTTAGATACAGTTTAGAATATTTTAGATAAATGAAGATAATAATTAAACAGCTTTGAACATAAGCTAAGAATCTGAAAAATTCTCAACGATAATTTTAAATGCAAAAGTACATGTGCAAACACTAGGCGTACGCAATTCCTTAAGATGGAAAGGCAAGAATTTTTACCTATGATAGCTTTGGTCTCAAATTCACTGACAATACACGACTAAGGTAATATTTAAACAGAGACTAAAAACGACAGTAAATGAAACTCTTGAATTTTCATCTACTACGCGACCTTCAAAGAGAATCGACTTTTTTTATTAGGTCAAGTTCTCGTTTGTTACCCTTAGTTCAGAGAACCAATGTCAAGGTAACAGTATCGATCGTTTTGCACAGTCATGACTCTAATTTTGGAAGAGTATGAAGAAAATTTTGCAGTCATTAATGTCTACATCCGATATTCCTCTGAAATATAAGCGGGGGTTTCAAATATATTTATACTAGTATAAGGAGTTGGTTTGAATATACTGAATTTTTGAGATCATATGCAGAAAGTGTTTTGGAGAGTTATAAAAAAAGTTTCAAAACACTTTTCATGCATATTAAATTTATTCCACAACTTAAATAATGTAAGTTCCGATCTATATAGCCCTCGTATTACGAAAAGATGACCGTAGCGTTCTCAACCAACCAACCACAACTTAAATAGAAATAAATGACTAAAATAATGGACATTATTTCTAAGTACATATTTTTACTATATGCCGTTATTTAAATTAAACAGGATTTTGATTCCTAATGTATGCATATTTTTATTTTTACTTTTGCTTTTAAATTTTGATTTTAAAGGATTATAGACTTGAGAGAAGGACATAGCGGCCCAGAGGGGGGGGCTGGACTGGGGCACTTTGCCCCAGGCCCCTAACTGCTGGAGGGGTCCCGAAAAATTCTAAAAAATTAATTTATTATATTTCATCCAAAAGAAAATTCTGAAACTTGTACCATACTTCAAAATTCAAAATAATCTCATGAAAAAAGGGCCCCCAAAAAATTAAAAATTAAATAAAAATTATTCGATTAATTAGATTTCTCAAACTGGGCCGTGGCAGCCTTGTGGCCTCAGCGCGCCGGTTTTCGGTGCTGAGGGTGCTCGGATCGAATCCTGGCGAAGCGCCACTAAAATGCCTCCGTTTGTGTCGTCCCTTCATAGGGGGTAATGCTGGTCCGCCTATATGGCGCCCCCATAATAAAATGGCCAGCAAAACTGCGGTGAATTATAGGCGAATGTCTTTGCGACAAGTGCCTCCGCATTGGAAAAAAAAGAAAAAAAAAGATTTCTCAAACTCCAAAATAGTCTTCTGAAAAATACGCGATTTTGTTTTAATGAAAAACATAACTGTTTAGTCCTAACTGCTATAAAATTACTTTCTCTCTAATAAATTGAAGACAGTACTAACTACTAAAATAGATAGCAAAAAAGCTTCGTGGATGGAAGATGTCATATTTATTGGAGAATATAACAAAAGGACAGTGCAATGAAATATAATAATTATGTTTATCATTCATGTAAAAAAATTTTAAGTATGAGTAACTTAATTTGAATATGAGTTTTCGTCTCTTTCCATTTTTTATTTTTCTTGGGGCCCCCCAACAGAAGTTTGCCTCAGGCCCCGTAAAGTCTCTGGGCAGCCCTGGATAAGGAACCCTATGAATTCGACATAATCTCATTGTTGAATCAGGACTCAATAGTATTACCTTTAATATAACTTTTAGGCATATTTTGGGGGGATTCTAGACTATTGTTTGTGTTACACGCAATGTTCGTTATTCATTGTCACACATCAGTGAGTCGCAACATGGTAAACTGAGGACAGCTAACGGGTTTAAGAATCGATCCGTGATGTATATTGTTGTTACAGACACGTTATATCGATTTAAGTGGTACTAGCGTCACTCTCTAAACGTCTGTTGCAGACTGTAGTTGAAATAATCCATTAACGAGCTTTTAAATAACTCATTATAACTGGACAAATTTACAGACTAGATATGTTTGTTCCTGGGCAACAACTTACGAACTCGCTCAATATTGTAAACGTAATGAAAGATTTTGGAAAAATGAAGATGACTTCGTAAGAAAATGCCTGTGTAATAAAATTGTTTTGCTTCCAAACTCGGACAGAATCCTATTTAGGTGCACATAAACTGCAGACTCGAGTTTGAGAAAATATATATACACTAGATAAGACGCGATAAGAAATCACAGTAGTAGATTCATTTTGTTTAGCGAAGCCCTTTGCACTGAAAACTATGGGGTTTTGAAAGTGTCATCGTTAATTTTGTTTGTTTTATCTTTTATTCCTAGCATGCTTTGATGAACGATCTTGGAGAAGTGAATTTCTTAGGTAATTTATAGCTCATTTGGAAACAGAGAACTACCACTCGTACCATATTCTGCATTGCTTCATAAAGACGACAGAAATAAAGTATTTATTTCACTATTTGGAAAATGCTGACTGCAATTCAAAATTATTATAATATTGAAAAAATGCATGTCACTAGTATTTGAGCCTTTTCCTTCTTTACAAAATCACAAAAACTGAATTAATTCACCTTCAATATAAAAGTTAAGCGATGGCTTTCGATTTAAGTCAACTCCTGTTTTTCTCAACAACTCGCTTAAAGAACTGACGCTTCTTCTATTCCACAAACACTAATTTTCCTCTGAAATAATTTTGGAACGGTGGCTTCCATGGTGTAGTTTTAAGATATTGTGTTGTCTGCATACAAAATCAAAACTCATAAATGAAGATGGCTTCCACTATTTCATCCCAAAATGTTCAGTCACCAGTGTAAGGATTTTAGGTGATTCCGCTAATGCAATTTGCCGTCTTCAAATTATAACAGAGTAGTTCATCATAGTAGTGAAACAGGTTCGTGATTGTTGGGTAGGCTGGAGATGCAGCCATGTAGTACAGTTGGTAGAATACCGTCCCCGAGTTCAGGGGTCATATGACTATTAAACCGTTAAAAAAATCAATTTTTTGAAAAAAAAATATCTGAAAGATTAACCTTTTCTGGGTATTTTAAGACAATCCGCTTCAAAAACTTCCCCTAATTACGGAAGTTATGAATAAAAACGTGTCAGATGTTTACTGTAAACAGGTTTAAAGGGCAATACTACAAAGTGATTTATCTCAAAATGTGATTTTTTTCACATAACGCACTTGTTATCTCTAGAACTATTTCATATTTTTGCATGAAATTTTCACAGATGGTACATATTATCATTTGTTTGAAACTGAACCTAAATTTGTTTACCGATCTCTAGGGAATGCATTTTTCATGCATAGATAAAATTTAATTTATTAAGAAAAAAATGCACTATTTTCAGTTTCATAGTTAAAAATAGAAATATACCTTATATATAGAGAGAAACTTAGGTTCCAATTAAATTTTAGTTTCTGCAGTATGTGTTAAAAGCAGAAATTTTGTCTTAAACTCAAATTTTTTTAGAGTATTTATGTGCGTTAGCTTTGATATCACTTTTGTCCAAAGCAAACTGCTTGTTATTTATGACTATCTAACACAAATTATTTTTAACTATGAAACAAGAAACAGGTATATATTCATAAATCAAACATTGTTCTATTAATACAAAAAATTGTGATTTAAAATCTTATACTTTTCAAGATATAGAATGTCAAAAGTGACACAATTTTTATACTTTTTCGACTTTTAACAGTCGTATGACCTCTTCAATCATTGCCCCTGGTGAGCGTTTGTTACAGCTCGTATATAAATGGAATGACGACACTTATGATACTTATGCTCTAATCGAATGCTATGGAATTCGGAATCTTGATCCTGTGTTATCATAAATTTGGGACAACTTGTTTATTTAGTTAAGGCTGCTATGTACTAACCCCATTGGATTCGCTCATCTCAATGTTAACTTATGAAGAAAATTTGTCCACGGATTGCCGACTTGGATTCAAAGATTTTTTAAAAAAAATTGTACTCCGTCATAGAGAAAAAAATTTTACATTTGTGTACATTTTTTGTTTTTTTAAAAAAATGAAATTAATATTTTAAAATTTAGATTATTCGGGGAAAATCTGGTATAGTGCGTTTTAAACGCTCATAAATTCCTTCGGGGGACGAAATTTATAAAATGAATCCTGTAGCGCTTTGCAGAAAAGTTCAGGATATCTGACAATACCAATTTAATTTGATTATCAGCATTTATGTACCTGTAAATAGTTGACAAAAATTATTTTAAATAAAAAATTTGGGGGCATCGCTTAGCCCCCCTATAGAGAGAGAGCCATTACAATCCCTCAAAATGTTAACCCTAAGGGGGGTGGAATTCTCGAACTGTCAACTGGACTCCTCCCACCACAAGAGTCTGCAAGAGGAAAAGGGAAATAAGATTTTTTTCTTAGTACATAACAGCCTTAACTTAGAACTTGATGCTTTAGTCGTTCTCGGATGACTAATCTATGTATACCTCAAGCGAGATGACAAATGAAGGCTTAATACTGAATTAATGACCACTGAAAATAACAGCTTTGTAATTACTTTTAAATTGTAATTTTTAGAGTTACTACAGTGTTATGGGCTTAACTCAAATTTTCGCCCTATCCCTATTCTTCAGTGTAAATACAAAAAAAATGTCTGCAAGAGTCTGCAAGAAGAGAAAAAGAGAAATACGATTTTTTTCTTAGTACATAGCAACCTTAAAGTCTGGTAGAAAATTTCTCATTGTTGTTCGTCGATTTAAAGTTTGAAGACCTGTTGTTGTTGTTTTCCCTAATGACTCCTGGCTGGAAGCTTCAGACCGGGTACATATAGGCTTCGGACTGAGTAGTACGGCTCCGGTTTTTAATAGCACCACAAGGGTCGGAGTCCGACTTGGCTGGGTGCCACCACAATTTTGACCGACACCCCCAGAGACGACATCTGGGGGATCGTACCTTCCCCACCCACTGACCTCATAGAAGGACTTTCCGGTCTACGTATTTGACGTGCCCGTATCCGGCCTAGACACGAAGATATTTTACGGCGCTTGTCGGGATTCGATCCGAGTACCCTCAGTACGGAAAGTCGACAATCTACCGACAGACTACCTCGGGATCTTCGAGGCCTCAAAGTTCTTAATGAAATTAAGTGAGGAGCATCTTAATGAAGTTCGAGGCCTCGAAGATGCTAATGCAGTTAGCCTTAGAAACAAAAAGAACCTTAACTTTATAGGAAATGGTAGATTTTCATTGAAAGCTAAAAGTTGGCAATTTCGTCGAAAATTATAAAACTTGATAATTAAATTGGTAATTTTGTATCTTTGTAGGAAATGTATTACTCTCAGCCTACAATAAAAACAGAAAATGAACATTAAATAAAAACTCCGTTGTGAACTGAAGCAAGATTCGGCAGCCTAGAGATCTTTTTCTAGCTTTACATTTCACTGTAAGTTTCCCTCTTGAGACATGGAACAATATTTTTCATAATTATCTAAGAATTTTTATATTTCCAGGCGAATTCATTAAAATTTATCTGCTTCAGAGACATTTAACTATAAGCAGATAAGCCTCTGGATAACTTTTTAAAGGACCCTGGTCCCATTAAAATTTGACAAGCTAGTAAACCTTTAGAAAGACTAGTACGTCGGTAGATAAAGAAGATTGCGATACGAGAAGCCTGCACGTCACGTTGTTCATCATCTTCAATGATATTAAAAAATTGATCATCTCTTGCATTTGATATCTATGTTATACGTGTTCATAAAATATCATTACGTGAAATATCATTCACGTGATCATAAAATATCATTAAAAAACTGTGTTAAACACATGCGCAAATATAATTATAAATATTAAAAAGACAAATACGATAAAAGAATGTAGGTAAATTCTTTAATTCCTTCTGCCCCCCCGTCCCCTCGCGACACATTAGTCACGCTCCAGGAGCGTGACTAATCAACCCGACCGACCGTTTTCACTTTTCCGCCGATCGCAACTCCCCGACGTCATTACTCCTTTGACCTTTGACCCCCTCCCCGTCATCCGTTTACGAAAAGCGTGATTCGGAGACTCCCACTTTGACCCCCCCTCCCCAACGTGGAGAGAATTTCCCTCGTCTCTTTGATCATTCGTCAGAAAGCCGCCTTCCGAAGGGAGCGCCAACCGCGAGGGGACCCATAAATCACCGTTTCCCCCTACAATTCGCTCCCCTTTCGCGAATGTGTATTCGCGGTGTAATGAATTAAGGTCAGGATAGCTTGGAGGCCCAGCCGTATGCCATCCACGTCCAATCCAAGATCCAGGATATGTGACATTCAGGAAGTGGCGTACGGTGGTGCTAAAGTGTGGTGGGCTCAGGGATCCATTAAGCATAAACCACATGTTCTTCTGTGTGGTGAGCAGAAGAACTTGAAAGAAACCAGGAAGACACGGTACGCTGCGCCGGTCAGACCTTATGGCAAGAGATACCGTCTCACCAGCCAATCACAAACGGTACCTGCCCAGATGTTCACTAAAAATCTCTGCTGGTGTTTATGAGAGGCAGTAGTGTGGGGATTGCGCAACTTATGATTGAGTTAATTCACATTTTACAAAAGTTCAACTTGGGCATTGAACTTTACGCTTTTCTGACACACTGGGTGGAATGCGACCGTAGGGAGCATTGTAAATATTTGTCATGATGAGTACTATCACTCCTCTTATTTTGTCGACACAGTTTACGAACACCTCGTATAAAGTTGCAGCAAATAAAATGAAATTAACAAAATACGACTGAATTTTTATATAAAGTTTAATTTTAAATTGCGCCAATAAAAATTGTATTGATGAAACGCTTTAAGGAAAAACCAGTTTTCGATAATTCTTTGAAATAAATTTTGCTTACTTTTTTCTCAAAATAAATGTTTTTAAAACGCTACATTTTGTTATATATATTTAACGGGTTTTATTTTTTCATTTAAATGAATGGATTCTAAAATCATTGTTGAATTCATTGCAGAGAGTGGAAAGAGACTATGTATGGCGATGCCCCATGAAGTATATTAGTATGGTAGCGATGTCTTTGCATAAGAGAGTTTCTTAGGAGATTTACGTTATACGCTACAAAATATATAAATAGATACAAAAAAAAACAAAACAGACTCTCTTCGAATTCGGCCATCGGAATTTCACTCTCAGTCTGATCCGTAGCAGCGTTAAAGTGAAGATGGTACAGAGGTGTAAAGTTTTTGCTGGCAAACAGGAGGTTTTAAGTTACAGATTGGGGTAGGAGAACTTGCAAAAAATAATTTGAATAACCCTATAGCGATATTTTTGGCCGTTGAACAAAAGATAGAACTGGTCGGGTCTGGTGCTGCTTTGATCTCTTAAGATGGAAAAGAGTGTGGGGTTTAGATGACAAGTCCTAAGTACTCCTGCCAAGTCAAGTCAAGTTCTCGATTTCTGGTTTCGTAACAGTATAAATTTTCAAATGAAGTTACGAATAATGATAGTAATTAGCCCAATCCTTACAGAACCACTGTATAGTGATATTAATTCTCAGGGGCCCTAATTTTGTTTTTATAGTAATATCAAATACAAAATTTCTGTACATAGAAATATTCCTTCATACATTTTTTTTCATAGTTATCACCTTGAAACGGCGTTTTTGTAATGAAAACAAAATGATTATTACCTGAGCAGTTTAGAACCAAAAATTGATATTGCCCTGCGGGAAATTTCCTTAATTCTATCTTAGTGTTAGTATTAGAAGTTAAAATTTATATATTTTTATGTTCACACGTGTATCCTATAAATACAGTTTTACAGAAAATTCTCTGTAGTAAATAACCATTTTGTCAGTGTGAGTGCCAAATGCACTCTTGACCATACTAAAATACCCAGTTCCGGCAGTGAGGTAATTTTATCAGCATTGTTACATTGCTCGAAGGTTGGTATGGAGGATACTGATACTTTGGATACAAACAAGTACAACTTATCGAACCAAAACGAGACATTCTTTGAGACTGCAAAATATTTGTCTACATGAAAAATCAAGATTAGTTTCTTACAAAATCTGTGATTAAGAATGAAGGTTACAAATGCCTTCTGGTAAAATGTGTTACTCACGAACCCTAAAGTAGACAGGGGTGCATTTCTTGGAGGGCTGTATCAAAAGTAAACACGATAAGAAAAAGAAAAATCCCACAGCAACCTAGTGTCTTATCTTCATTATTTATCGAACCAACAATACGTGCAGACTCAACAACCTATGTTTTGTGGTTTTAAACCACTTGGCTGTGAGTGGGCCAGAAGAATAGCGTCTGGGCTAATGAGAATCGGTAATCTGTGCTCGGAGACGCAATACAAGCGCATTGTGAAAAGAATCCCCTTGGGCTACAAGGCAGTGGTTTCATACATTTTCTGCGTTTCAGCCTTTCCAAGACTGCAGCTGCGTTGCTGAAACTTCACTGAAGAAAGAATTCTTTCACCAACTTGTGACTGTGAATTACAAGGTCTAAAGTAGGAATTTATTTTACTTGTTATAATTAAAAGAAAAGCTGCTGAGTGTATCGGTAATGGGACATTAGTAATGCACAGTGAAAGAATCATAATACTAAAATGTCATCCTGATGTATAAGTTTTTTTTTTTTTTTTTTTTTTTTTTTTTTTTTTTTTTTTTTTTTTATCCAATGCGGAGGCACTTGTATTCAAACATTGGCCCATACTACGCCGCAGTTTTACTGTCCATTTTATTGTGGGGGCACCATATAGGCGGACAGCATTACCCCCTATGAAGGGACGACACGAACGGAGGCGTTTTTCGTGGCGCAACGCTGGGACTCGATCTGAGCACCCTCAGCACCGAAAACCAGCGCGCTGTACCACTGGGCCGCCACAAGCCCACACCGCAATTTTACTGCCCATTTTATTATGGGGGCACCATATAGGCGGACAGCATTACCCCCTATGAAGGGACGACACGAACGGAAGCATTTTTCGTGGCGCCACGCCGGGATTCGATCTGAGCACCCTCAGCACCGTAACCCAGCGCGCTGTACCACAGGGCCGCCACAAGCCCGCTGATGTATAAGTAAATTAAGGCGTACTGATACTTATCTCAGTGGCTTTTTTAAAATGTAGCGGGACATATATTCTTATATTTAATCATTTTCTGATAGAATTTTAATCAAAGAATTTTTCAGAAGCTATGAAATGTATGATCATTATTTTAAGTTACTTCTGTTTTAACGAAATATATGATTTCTTTTCTCTACATGGGTGAGAATATGAAGAGTAAATAGACTACTTTTGCCCACAGTACTTTCGTTTCTGAAAGCTACTTACCCTTAACTTTCTTCGAAACACTTTAGTATTTTATCCGCATTATAGTAGTCTATTTAGCTTAAACTGTGATGGTTTGTTTGATATAATCATTTTGTAATTGCCCTAGACAGAAAGGTTGAAAAGTATAGAGGATACAGAATCACGTCATTTAGAAAATAAAAAAATGTTTCCATCCTAACAACAAACAAGGAAAAATACTTTTCTATAAAATTTTCAACTGATAAAAATTTAATTTCTCAAGGTGTACACTTTCTATGAGGGGGTCCGGAAGAGAACCTATTACCAGAGTTATGTGTCCTCAATTGAAATTTTATGAATTTTTTAGAGAAATTTAAGATATAATTTTTTAATTCCACGTTACTCATCTAAAGACATGTAATATATAGTAATCATTGATCTATATGGCTGTAAGTTTCAGAGATAGGCAAGACCAATTCATTGTTAACGGATTGTAACCACTACTTGCGTGGACAGGAACTTGAAATAGGGTCTTTAAACCTTGTGACCATATTCTACAAACTGAACTACGCTTGTGATGTGAGGAAGTGATGTTTTCAATGACTCTCTTCACAAGATGCCTAAAAACTCATACCAGAAAAACCGTACCCCTCTCTGCAGCAACCAAACAATATTTTTATTTTTCTTCTTTTGTGTCTGGTACTAAATGGTTTTGAATTTGAGCTGTACCGCATTTGGTTAATATGATAAATTAACAATCAGCTTTTTAGAGTTTAAGATAATACGTGATTGTCAAATAAAAAAAATTGTTTAAAATATCTTAACAATAATTTAAACCTTTCACATTATTTTTAAAACTAATCAACAAAGTTTTGCGAGTTATACAATAATATGTATTAAAACACTACTTTAAAGGTACGAATAAGATAAAATTCAATAAAACCTATGAAGCTTTTCTTTCTGGATGAACCGGTGCTGCTCTGGCTTTAGACATCTATGATATCAGACTATATTAGTTGTTACCAGGAACAGTTAGGACATATATCAATAGTATTAGCATATATACTTATTAGATTAGCAGATTAATCAGTTGTTATCAGGAACAGTTAGGACATTTATCAATTGTATTAACATATACACTAATTACATTTGCAAATTCATAAATAATTATTTTTATTAAAATTAAGACACAATTGCCTAAATTTCCTTTCATTATGACAGTTTTCAGATCACTTGTGTTCCTTCTTTAGATAAAAATAATAGGAATATCTTATTTTGTCCGCCGTTACAAATAACCTCCACATTTTTAAATAAGTAAAAAAAAAAACCCACGAAATATTGTCAGCCTGAAAGTGCTCATAAACCTATGCGAAATCTATAAAACATTATCAAAAATACATTAAGTGTAGAAATCATTCGCGTGAAATGGAGCTTCTTAAAATCTGTAACTTTAAATATTGTTATCGAAACAATCAAATAAAAATAAAAGAATACACTTTTCACATCTGCGTAAAGTTAGCGTTAACAAAGTTCCTCTTGTATGTAATTGATATTGACAATAAATACCTCGTCATCTCGTGTTGTAAAAGTAATCATACTCTCATCATTATTTAAAACGTTTACACTATTTCTTATGTATATAATTAATTCTTTATTGACCACTCTTTCGCATGAATAACGGCTTAGAGTCTTTATAGCACCGACTTCATGAATTTTGATGTCACCGACATGAATATAAATTTCTATTCTAGTCGATAAGCACTTACAAAGTTGTCTTTTTAAATTTTTGTTCTGGATCTAATGTTTGCACCTTAAGCTTCCCGTAGAGTTCAATTTAATTGATATCTGGCTACTGTGGAGGCATTTTTATAAATTTATGGGGGTTATATAAAATTCTAAGCCTCTTCTTTACAGCTATAATAGATTTAATACAATTCATAAAAACGTAATCACGAGGAAGGCCCTTTTTCCTCGAGTTAAACCAAAATTAATTTTTAAAATGTCTTCATATACATGATGGTTCGTTTTTTCATAGATTGTGACTCTATTCTCTACACCAAATGCACTCGCTCACTCAATCCTAAACAAACACGAAGCCTCGTATTTCAGGAGATTTAGAGCTACATTAATATCAGTGAATTTCTATAGGAACAAAATATGCAGAATTAATCTGTTTAGTTAACTTCTTCCCTTCTATCACTCGATCCAAAAATGTTGAATGTACTCTTTTCTGGACAAAAATAAATAAATAAATAAATAAAATAAAAATAATAATAATTAGGAACATTTTTCTAAAATTTGTAATTTTTTTTATCTTTTCTTTTCGTGAAATCTAATAACATCTTTCGATTCTCACTCACGAATTTCTTAAACTAGGACCGTTAAAAAAAACCCTTGTCTACATGCGTATTGTAATTTATTTAAAGATTTAAAGATATGGGGCTCTTCTATTTTCCAGTTCTGGTACAAGTTTAGAGGTATTTGTTGTTGAATTACTCTATAACTGCTGCACGAGAGACCGCCTGTTGACATATTGAAAGTAGGGGGGGGGGGGGTGACCATAGCGAAGTTGATTATACGGTATTTCAGGACCCATAATTATTCGCATATAAGTCTGCCTATACTGTAGAACGTGGTCATTCAGCTAAAATGAAATTTGATCATGAGTTTTGCCTTCTTTCCATAGCTTTAAAAATAGCTCACTTTGCATTTACATTCCTTATATAGAATCTAACCTTCATCTTGGTTTTTATCTATGGTGCAATATGCATAAATTCATTCTCCAGTGTGGTTTTCAAATTAATTACGTAGCACTGAATAAAGTTCGTATTTTTTTCTAGCATGCAATTTTTAAAAAAAAATAATTTTAAAAATTGTGTAAGATTTAAAAAAAAATACCGTAACATATCTATTACTTGCTCAAACACAAATTTATAAAATGTGTTATAACATTGTTTTATGGTTTGAAGTTATTTTGTCGCTATTTAATATTAACATATAGCATATTTAATATTAACACATAGAAATTTTAGTTTTAAGTTATAAATCGGCGTAATACTAATACATACTGTACTCGTTGTACTTATTTCAGAAACTTGCCCAAAAACTCCGCAAACTTTGAAAGTTACAGTAGTCCATTGACTTTGTTATACATTTATTATGTAGCTTTTTTTATAACAATAAAAAACGAACAACTTTACACATTTTGCCGTTTCATTTTTTATCACGGTATTAACGTCTGTTATTCTGACAGAAAGGAATTATCAAGATATAAAGAGCATCCGACCGTTTATATCACCTGCTGGACTGGTAGTGCCGTTATTTTACATTATTTTTTTTTTCTCTCTTGCAGTTCCGCGTCACAATTAAGGTATGACCATTTATTCACTAGAGCTAATGACAAAAGGGTGCAGTGTGACTGAATGAATCCGTTTGTAAAAACGTTGAGTTAATAACGAAAGAGGCTTATGTAAAACACTTTTTTTTAAACATTTTCTCATCAAATAGTTACTTATATAAAACTTGTGCAAAACAACCAAGAGGAATTCATAGCTTCTTAATATCCACAGCAAACACAATGAGTGGCAATTTGTATGTAACTGTATTAACTAGTTTGAAACTTGTTACCTCTCTTTGTTTTCTTTTGTAATATATATATATATATATATATGGTGCCCGGTACAAAGGGCTTATGTCAAAAACAGGGATTTAAATATATTATTGTTAATGGCAAGTTATTGGCTTTTATACCAATCGCAGAAATATAATTTTGACTTGAGTTTTTTGTACAAAGAAATGTACTTTTGTATGCAAAATTGATAGACTTAAGCCTTTTATACAAGTCAAAAGACTTTTTTTTTATCAATACTAACAAATATCTAAAAATCACTTTTTTTGACTTAAGCCCTTTATACCGGGTACTATAGATATAATAACTAATGTTAAGAGAGAGGAACAGCTTAAAAAACTGGCTGTTAAAATACTGGCTATTTCTATTATCTCGATAAATAGGCCAATATTCGAAATCGTGATGTACTCCAATATAAAATTTACCTTCATTACTGGTGTACACTTGAGAAACTATTTTCCTGTCTGCTTAACTGATGTCAAGACCCAACTAATTTTAATTTGATAAATTTTATTAAATTCTTATGTTTATGAAAATCTCCTTACTCGCTTTAAATTTACTTATTCAAACTCCATCCAGTTTTTAAACTTTGCTTTTAAAATAAAATTTGTGGCATAAAACTGCAGACATCCTTAAAAAATATGTTGTTTTCTTAATTAAAAAATATAAAATTGTAAGGAAAATAAAACTATGCTTTTACTGTGCAAAATGGAAATAAGGTAACAAGGACATATATCCATGTGCAGCGGAAATGAAAAGTATTCTTCGACACAGATTTTCTGGTTAAAACTGCTTCGAATATATTTACCGTAACAAAATAACTTCAAACCATGAAAAAAGATAAAATTGTTTTTTACAATGTAGCGTTAGTGTGAATATATTTTTAAGCATTTTCAAAATTAAAAAAAAAATCTCGGCAAGTTCTTATTCCTAAGATCCCCCCCCCCTATACTCCATGAGTTTTGTTTCCTTACTTGTTATGGGAGCCCTCTGCTGTAGGTAAACCAGCGTTGCACTGTATGAGAAAACAGTGCAGAAACACCCATGCCTTAGCTGGTACTCGAACACAGATCCACGCGGTGGTAACTTGCGTCACTATCCACCATACAATATGTGCAACAACACAAAAAAATGGTAAAGAAATTTTGAGCTTGTATAAAGCATTGAAGCCCCTCCAAAAATGCAAATTTCCTCTTATGCTTCGTGATTGTTTAGAATGTTCGTGATCTATTATATATAATAGCCGTTATCTCTGTATAACACTTCATCTTTCAACTGAAGCCCTCAGTAAACAAACAGCCGGTTAGGCTTAATTTCAATTTCAGATGTGGATCAGAATTTTTTCTTACCTAAAAACTAATATCTTCTCCATCAAATCACGTTTGTCCAGCCTATTTTTCTATAAAACATTCAGAACTAAAAAAATTGGATGCTTTTTGCTGTATATTTAACAGTTTTTAAAAATCTGTTTACTTTTGCGATGAATTCTGAAAGTAAACAAACTTGAATGTGAATGAATCAAGTAGCTCAAGTATTCATATCGCGTAGTGAGCTGTAAAAAACTGGATGGCAGTCTACTACTCCAATCGCATGAAAAACTAAATAAATAAAAAATAATGAAAGGGTTTGCATTTACAAGGTGTGGATTAAATGCAATATTGTTAGGTAATTCGGGATATTTTTTAACTTTCATATACTTTTTCCATTATGACGTCATTATTAGTATTATGACGTCAAAATGACGGGTTGGATGGCAGTCTACTACTCCAATCGCATGAAAAACTAAATAAATAAAAAATAATGAAAGGGTTTGCTTTTACAAGGTTCTTTTACAAGGTTAGCGTTAAACTAGAGGCGTAAAACTATATAAGGCTAGCGTTAAACTAGAAATTAAATGCAATATTGTTAGATAATTCGGGATATTTTTTAACTTTCATATACTTTTTCCATTATGACGTCATTATTAGTATTATAACGTCAAAATGACGGGTTATCTTCTAGTTAATAAGAAAAGTGTAAAGAGTGCACAATATCTACGAAACTTAGACACAGTTAATATAGTAAATATAAATTGATCAATAGGGTTTGTAATATTATACAAATGCTAAAAAAAACAAGCATCGGGAAACACAGAAAATTCTAAAGCTTTTAAAATCCTGAAAACTTTCAGTTTTGGTTTGGAGAGCCCCCTCCCCTAATCTTTTGCAGTCTAATCAGTTTTTAAGATATTATGACTTCTAAAACACTGCATAACCAACCTCGTTATGGTCGGTCGCCTCATCTTAGCAGTGCCAACAAGAGGTTGCTCGTGCAGTAATTGGATGAAAATCTAAGAGCAAGTACCTTTGGGCTTGCAACAGAAGTAGAATATTTAGCAGTGACAGCATATTTAAGCGCAATTCAAAATGCATTAGGATAAGAAAAACTTATATTCACGGTCAGTAAGTTTTCACGGTCGTTTTACGTATGAAGAAAATTCATCGGCAGTGAGAGAAAGGAATCGGAAATTTGCAATCAAATTTCGAGAAAAAAAAATTAGAATGAAAGCTCTGAATTCTGGATAAACGATTATTTTTTGGGTGAGATTAATTTCAACATTTTGGGACAGCTCGATAAACGAACTGTGTCGAGGAAGCGAAACACAGAGAACAAGCTTCCAATGAATTTGTTTCCCTCTGTGATACATAGAGGTCCCACGCTTGTTTGGGGGTTGTATCCGCGTCTCGGCAATGTAGTCATTATTAATGGTATTATGAATCATCAGTTCTATATAAATATTTTAACAGAGTAATATTACGGCCCAGTATGACGAAAACAGGCCTTCGATGGGATTTCGTTTTGATGCATGTTAATTGCGTGATAATGACCCTAAGCCGTGTGCCATATATACAATCGACAATGGATGTTGTATAATAGCCATAATTTTGTGAAATTTCCTCCCCATTCTCTGGACCAAATATATTGATCATTGGATGGAAGCTCGAAGGTTTGAACTTTTGGAGGAATTTCAACAAAAACGACTATCAAAGTGAGAGGCATATATTTAAAAACCTTGATATTATATAACATCAATTATGAGTAAATTTTTAAATAAAGCTTCTAAAACTTCTCATGGGTAGAAACAGTGGCGCACCCAGGATTTTTTCTTGGGGGGGGGCCGAGATGAATGGATAAAAATATTTATAATGCATGGGGGGGGGGGGCGAGATGAACGAATAAAAATATTTATAATGCAAAATCAATATTTCTACTTCTTGGGGGGGGGGCAGGGCCCCCTGACCCCCCCCCCCCCTGGGTGCGCCACTGGGTAGAAATATGCATTCTCTTATTCAAAACTGCTCAAGTATTGAACTTTTTATGTTGATAGGTTTTAAGATACAAAGTTTTTCAACCTACTTCTTAGTGTCCGAATATTTTCTACCCTCTTAACCTGCCTCAATACATATTTATTCAATTCAGCGTTAAAGAGCACAAGCAAAAAAGTAGTCAATGATTGGATCTGAAAAATGAGTTGCTAAATATTTTCAACTCATTTTAAAGGAAGTTTAAAAACATTTGAACCCTATTTTGGGATATGCTTTTTGATGATTCCAGCAAAAAGTTTTTATTTTTCAGATGGTTTACTTTACAAAGATTAGTGATATAAATAGAACACTCTTCGGGTAAGAAACTGTTAAGTCTTTTCGACAGAAGTATGAACAGAAATTGGAATTACCGATTCAATTTCGTATTAATAGTATTAATAAGGTATATGTTCTTCAGAAATACTAGGAAAATATTATTGACTGGTAGGGTAAACACATAACTTACAAAAACTCTTCAACAACAATTAAAATTAAATTCTCATTGACAATAAATTTCTTTTTAAATATTGTTGACAAATCATTGATGTTTACAATGCAGTTTTAATAGGATTTAACACTAATAACTGAATTCTGATTAAATTACTAAAGCTATGAAATTTCTCACAGCTGGGAATATTTATAATTAATTTATAAATATTTAATACTTCAAAATAATACAGTATTTCGTGAATATCTGTAAATGCTAATGTAGACTTTGTTTCAAACTTGATTGTAAGCTAACAATTTTCCTCAGATTAATTCGCGATTTACTACAGAGAGAAATTTTCCTAATAAAACGAAACCTAGGAAATTGTTTCATCTAGATGGTTTGACTATTTATTTTGATTCATTTATTGATTTTCTCATTGCTTAGTTACGTATTTGGGCGTTGTCATTTTACGTAAAATTTTCATGATTTTTTCCATCAGATCTTGTACTTTTTTTAATATAAGTCATATTTTGAAATAGTCTATTCGTTTCGGAGAAAATAATAGATGTTTTTATTTTATTTTCATTTATTATGAACAAGTGAGTAGTAGAAAAATTAAAATGAATCATGGGAATCGTAAATAACGTTACTTAATAAAGCCAAATGGTTAGACTAACACTAAAACTTTTCGCAAGTTATCTGAAAATTCTTAGCTTTTCTTGTTTCACCTGCAGTAATTAATAAAGAGAGGAATAAAAAAGTTATACAAATGAGAACAAAAAAGTTTTTTTCATTTTTTATATTGGTTATTTTTTTTCTTAAATCTACACTTACATTAAAATGTGGAGTTTTTCAAATTTAGCTTTGTTTATATTTGCAACAGCAAGAAACTAATTTTTACTTCTCTCTCACACAACATCTGAAATGTTACCTTATTTATATTACAAATACCAAATAGCGCAGTTTAATATATATATGTTATAGGAAGTGTTATATATTGTGTGGACTTGCTACGTTGAAAAAAATCTGCAACCGTAAGTCCTTGATATTAAACGTCAAGCTATATAGTTAGAAAATACAAATATGTTAACCTTAACAGTTTTCCTATTATTAAGAAAGTGTTTATATACAGTACCCATTCATTTCTCGCTAATATTTTCCATGCATTGCATAAATTTCAGGCTCAGAATTACAATATATATTTGAGATATATTCTCCTATTATATATATATATATATATATATATATATATATATATATATATATATTTATATTTATAAAAAAATCGTAAGGGATATTTTTTTTTGATAATATCCAATCGTCTGCAGCATTAGAAAGAAAAAAAAAAATTTTTTTGTCTATTTAGTTGTTATGCACGTGACGATAAATTTATTTAAAGTATCAGAAAAAGAAATCACTTGATCAGCATTTAATAAATTAAATTCTAAAAATGAATCTTTAAAAATTCCCCAAAAATCAGAAAATTGAGGTAAAGGTTCGAAAAAGATTTCATTTTAAAGGAAATTTTATGATCTTTCTCGTGATATAAATTTTGTAACCTTCAAATTATTATTTTAAATGCAAACTTCAAAAAATCTTACAAAAACAGATTAAAAATTTAGTTTTAAATGATCTAAGAAGAATATTTCAAAAATCTTTCTTAGTGTACCCCTACACTATAAGAAGAATCGCCATGTAAAATTTCAGCCCTTTAGGTCCAGCGGTTTGGTCTGTGTGGGGCAGATATTCTCTGACAGATATTCCTGACAGATGTTCTCAAGGAATATCTGTCAATCACTTACGGAAATGTTATATATATATACCGGGTGCGTCATAAATTCGTGCAAATTTCAAAAATTCGTAATAAAAGAAATAATGCCCGGAAAAATGTTCCGTTTGCGCGAATAGGATCAGAGGGACTTTGGATTTTTTTTCATGAAAAAAATGTTTCCAAAAGTAACCGAAAGAGGGCGCTTTTGCATGACCATGTTAAGCCTGCATTGCTGGAAAGACATGCGTTACCTGTTGTCACCTTCATGCAGGTTGGTTCCCCGCAACACATTTCACGTGATATCAAGACGTACCTTTTGGAATATTTCACTGAAGACCGAGTTCTATAAGTCGTGGTTGTAAGGTTCAGTGGCCCTCACGATCACCAGACTTGACCCTTGCAAATTTTTAGTTGGGGGGATATTTAAAGTCTCATGTGTACCGGGGCTCCCCAACCACTTTGGTGGAACTGAAAAATGTCATTCGACAGACAGTCGCTGCAATCGATGCTACAATCCGCTGTAATGGGCTTAGTGACGCGCCTCACTTGCCCATTACTTTGTGCTGGTAGTAATGTTGAACATCTGTTACTTTAAAATAAATGCAGTCTCATATTATCGTGATCTGTTTCATTTTCTGTTTGAGTTTGCCTGATTTGCATAAAACGTCTCAGTATAACGTGTAAGCGCCCTCTTTTGGTCATCTATGGAAACTTCTTTTTTTTTTGCATGGAAAAAAATCCAATATTCCTCTGAACTTATTGGCGCAAGCAGAAAAATTTTCCGAGCATTACTTCTTTTATTATGATTTTTTGAACTTTGCACGAATTTATGACGCACCGGGTATATATATTCATAATTGTTAAAACATGGTGTTGTCTCGAATTTAATGGAAACTATTTTATTAAAATACTTCTTTTTACAAAAATTCTGTTTTTTTTTTTAATTAATTCCTTCACGTCCGGTTAAATATTTATAAAACAGTTTTAACCTCGATATTTTCTTTTTACCAGTTTTTAGCAATCTTTTTTTTTCCCTCATCTAATAGGATGTATTTCTTTAGAGATCAGAGAAGTCATTACAAATGACTCAATTAAGTCAATTAATTAATTACAATGCTCCTATTAAGGGTAAAAGAAACCCATACGTTGCATAACTTATTTTTAAAATCGCGAAGGAGAAAAATGGCACAGCTTAATTCCCGTGGAAATTCCCCCTTTTCACCTGAATTGAATTAATCCGTAAATAAAAATAGAATTATATTAGGAAATCGCGGCAAATACTCGAACTAAAAAAGTTTCTCGAACAAAACATTCGCTATGGTTTTATGGGTTACTTAAACAATGCTTAAAGTATAATAACCATCACGATTTTGGAATTAAATTGCGAAGCACAAATTACAGCAGAAAAAGAAAATGTCTTGAAGAGTTGCAAAAGAAATAGAAAAAGAACGAGTAATAAACCCTGAGAGGAACCCCACTGATGGAGGCCAGCGACCTGAAAGCTGTCGAAATCAAAATGGCTACTTGTAGGGGATAATTTCTAGCTTGGCCCAAAGAGCAGATGGTTGAGGTATAAAAAAGTAAAGGAAAAAGATACGATAGAAACGACTTTGTATCATGCTACCTCATTAACTTTCAAATCACGGCGTAGACTTCCGGTAGTTTGGAAAGTTACAAAACTTATATTTTAAGAAATCCTGAGCTTTAGATTCATTAAAAGATTGCATCCTTAGAGCAGAAGACGCTCAGTACAGCTACAGATACAGGAAGGTCGTTCAAAGTAACTGGGTGAGTGTTATTCCTTTTTACTGGAACTGTATAGACTACGTGTTTATTTTGCTCATAGTAACTCTTAAATCATATCAATAAAAATATCTATCACATCAAAGAGATAGCCCATTCGAGCTCAGTTTTATTATAGGCATGTACTTTGAAATTAAATTTTAAAGTTCTTAACGTATGTGAATTTTTATAATGCGCTCTCTTAGCTTTCGCTTTAAATAATAAGGTATAAATAATTTGATATGGTGTTGAAACTACAGCGTTATGATTATGGTTCCATCTCTTAAGGACAAAAAAGAAACAATGAAACTTACGCTTCTGTTATTCCGGCGTTAATTTGAAAGCAATAATTCTTAATAAAGGGGAAATTAGAACAGAAAAGTGTGTAAACAACTTTTTAAAAATGCAGTTATTCTGTAATTTTACGATTCTTTTTTCGTCTGTAAGTAAATGCAGTCTTACAATCTCTTACTTTTCAAAAGATAATAAAAGTATTAAAATTTAGTCTCAAAATTTTCCCCATTCCTTTAAATGTTTAACATGCAGTTTTAGGAGTCTCAGTTATATATGTACAAAATTATGTTCTGCAATATAACAAAGGCAAATAAGAAATTTATTACGCTTGATGTTCTTACAGATAATTTCTTACCAATCTAAACTCTTAGAAATACTTAAACAAGATATATTACCCTATATTTTTCATCGCGCATTACCTATTGTTTTGATTTCCTTTCTGTATATAATGTTTCACACAAGTGATCGGATCCGTGTAATTTTCGAAAATTGGGTCAGAAATAATAAAAGCATTAAACTGAAACTATAAGAGGTATTTTTCTTTGAAGTATGCGTTCACTTAGTCTTTTTTGCGCTAGTTACTTTGCCTTAAAAAACGGACCTTCAAATTAATATGTTTTGTTGAAATAAGGAAAGTAATCTCACAACTGTCCCTAGGTACCATTTAGATTGAAAATAGACTCGTTTTCAATAAATGCACGGATTAAATTTTCGACATTATTCGATAGTATTTCGATATCATATGTCTATCAAAAGCATTGGGGAATACTTAAAAAAATCAACAGTTTGAAATGTTTAACCTTCAAACGATACAGTGGTTTGAGACGAAATAGATGGTACGATTGGGTTGGATTCGACCCGATCTCTTTTTTGATGAAGTTTTTGGTAGAAATGAGAACACAATAAGCATTTTTGTTGTATAATAACATTTATTGATAATATTTTACATGAAATAAAATCCTTTTTGTAGGAAAAAGTACTGTAATTTTGTTAAGGGGACTCACTATCCTTAAAACTTTAAAACATTCGATTTTTTGAAAAAAAATATATGTTAAAGCCTGATTATTTCTGAACAAAATAAAGCAAACCGCATGAAATTCCGCTTAGTTCCGGAGATATTGATATTCTAAATATTTAATTACTGATCTAGTTTATGGTAAGAAAAATTTTAAACTCATTTTTCTCAAAATGTAATTTTGCATCATTCCGTAACTGATATCTCAAAAACTATGAAACATAATTCCATGAAATTTTTATCACTGCATAATCATGTTATTTTATTGCGTCTGAACTAGATTTATTGCAATCACTGCACATTTTGTTATTTTTTCAGGGGTAAATTAATGCAAAATTTAAGGAAATTTTAAGTATATTTTGAGCAGTTTTAAAAAAATTAAAAAAAAATTTTAATGTTGAATGTTTTATGTTCAATTGTATTTTGAATTATTTATTTCAAATATAAAACAGAAATTATACATTTAAGAGTAAAATTAATTTCATAGTTCTGCGAGCAAGCCAGTATACAATAAAGATGCTTAAAAAACAAGGTATATCTAAAGCATTTAAAAAAAAATTATTTAAAATTAATTTGAGAGTTGAAAATTTGTTTATTAAAATAAATATATCAATTTATCATATACATAAAATTTGGAAAAATTGGCAGTGAATTGAAATAGTTACAAAGAGTCAAAAAGTATGAAAATATGCCTTATTTCCTCGACTTAAGAGTCGTGAGTCCCCTTAAACAAAGAAAATCTCTTTGGCATTTACATAGAATGTTGTATATATGTATTAGGTATAACATGAAATTTAGTCTACCTAGTTTTAGAAGTTAGTGAAACAACTTTCCGAGCACAAAAATGTAAAAAATAATATATACTGACATTTTTGGCCTTCAAAATCGAAATAAGAAATTTAAAAAAAATCGAAAATTAAAAAATTTTAAACATGACTAGTGATCATGAATAATGCTTTTTAACAAAGGCACTCGTATTTACTTATTTCTATATCTAGTAGGGTGGTCTAGTAGGTCTATCTGGTAGGGTTCCTTGTCAACTCGATCTCTTGCAATGAGAGGGGAGAGTACGGGAGGGGGAAGACCCACCCTTGGGTCGGATCCGACTCCCACTGTTACGTTTGAGGGTTAATAAATTTTTCGTAGAATTTTTGCTATTTCAATGTTTTGTAGTTATAGTTGATTAAAGAAAGAAAATGGTGAGTCAGATTAGACGGTTATTTCTTACTTTGCATTTAGAAAAAAAATTATATTAAAATGTTGTTTAAATAGTTAATTTAAGCCTATCTGCAGTTTATGATGTAATAAATGGCTATATACAGCATCGCAGAGTTCAATATAAAAGAAGATCTAGGAGATCATCAAAGCTATCTCGTAGAGTAAAATGTATTGCCAAAAAAATTTAAAAAAATCCGAGACTGGGTGCTCCCAAACTTGCGACAGAACTACACTGAAGTGCCACTGAATTAGGGATAGCAAAGCCTATGCAAATTGTGTAGCGCTGCGCATCATGTATGCGCAAGTGAGGGTGCTGTGGCAACTGCATATATAGCGCGTACTGTGGTTGTTCTGAATTAGTTGTTGGAATTGCCAGTATGGGTAAAATGCCTGATTTAGACGCCTTCGATCGCGGACAAATCGTAGGTGCGCGACGCATGGGCCATTCAATTTCCGAAATTGTCAGACAGCTAGGATTTTCAAGATCGACAGTGTCAAGAGTATACCAAGAATACATGGATGGTGGAAAAAAAAAACTAGCGATCGGGCAAACTGCAAAGGACAATTAGCCTTGACAGTGTGTGGTGAGAGACGGCTCAGGCGTATTGTACGTAGCCAGCGAAGCCAAACATTAGCTCAAATTACCACCCAGTTTAATGACGGTGCCAGTCGTACTGTCAGTAAACGGACTGTGCAACGCTCGCTTCACCGTATGGGTTTCGAGAGCCGTCGACCTACGAGAGTACCATTGCTCTATACTCGCCATCGGGCTGCACGTCTTGCCTGGGCAAGAGAGCACAGAGACTGGAGTGTAGAGGACTGGAAACGAGTAGCATGGAGTGATGAGTCTCGATTCCGACTACTTAACGCCGACGGGAGGCTGAGAATATGGCTACAGGCTCATGAATCCATGGATCCTGCATGCCTGGCTGGAACTGTACAAGGGCATGATGGCTCAATCATGTTCTGGGATGTTTTTTCGTGGCACAGTTTGGGATCTTTGGTGCGTGTACCAACCTCCCTCAATGCAATTCGGTACGTAGAGTTGCTGGGTGATCACCTCCATCCGTTTATGCTGTTCTGTTATCCGCACGGTAATGAAGTTTTCCAGCAAGACAACTGTACCTCTCACAAGTCCCGGTTGGCTACTGGCTGGTTGGATGAGCATTCCTCTGACTTCTCTGTCATGAATTGGCCACCTAGAAGCCCAGACTTAAATCCTATTGAGCATCTTTGGGATGTTTTGGAACAAGGCGTGAAAGGCCATCACACAGCACCAAAGAACCTTACTGAATTATGGACAGCTTCAGCCAATATTTGGCAAGCCATTCCCGTGGAACGTTTCCAGAAACTTGTTGAATCTATGCCTCGTCGTGTGGCAGCCGTTATCAAGGCCAGAGGAGGCCCAACTCGTTACTAGGTAGGTATCCCTAATTCAGTGGCACTTCAGTATACATGAATTATATGCAGTATCTGTTAATCCAGAAAATTAAAAAATATCAATCTTACCTGGTGTATATCATGGGATGTGAAGGAAAATACGAGGCCTCCTAGTGGCTAGCGCACCAGTCTGCAGGATGCAAAGTCCTTCCATGGGGTTTAAAATGATGGGAGGAGGGTGGAAACTCCCCAGTCATCACTCACTCTAAATAGTGGTGGCACCGGGCAGAAGTTGGACTCCGACCCATGTGGTGCCCAATAGCAAGTGCTAAAACAAGTGCCGCACCACTCAAGACTTGCAAGGGGCATACGAAAGAGAGAGAGAGAGAGATGTCAAGGAAAAATTCTAAGGGTCTGTTCACATAGAATCCGTCAGCGTCAGCGTAACATATTTTAAACCAATTATATGCCATAATATTTTGTAGCTAATCGTTTGGTTGTTTGTAATTGGTTAAATATATTTCAATACGAGAAACGCTGACGCGGACGGATTATATGCGAACAGGACCTAAGTTAGTAAAAAGAGCCGAAAGCCTACGCTTTCTTCGCAAAATGGGAGAAATGTTTTAATACAAGACAAAGGTCATATTTGTGAATAAAAACATATTCAATAACTTTGATTCAGAGATAGAACAATAATAGGACAGAAAGAACTGAGAGTATTTCTAAAAGAAAGCGTTCTCAAAAATAGAATATGGAGGTGTTGTGCCATAGGAGTGAATATCGTCCGCTGGTAGCGGTAATTTTCAATTTACTGAGGACATAGCGAAATCAATTCAAATCTTTGGATTTTCAAAATGCAATTTGATATCTTCAGCATAAAAAATTCCTGCAAAATTCTTTCTAACCACCAATACAATGATGCGAGGCATGCTGCTTCATATGTAAGGCTGTTGTGGCTGTATAGTTGCTCTCATGTAATAGAAGCATCTCTTCGTTTCCTGATATAAACCTGTACGACATATTTTACAAGAATCTAAAATTTCAAAACAGAATATTTTCCTAAGTTACAATTTAAATTAGTAATATAGGAAAAATAGAACAAATTCCTATTCGAATTAAAAAAAAAAATATATAGACCAAAAAGATTCAACTATCTTTTAAAGGATGATAGTAACCAAACAAACTGAAAGACAAATTGTAAGAATTAAAGTTACTCGTTTTTATTTGAGTGAACACTTTGTTATTGATAAGATCTTTATTCTCTTCCCCATGTGAATTATGCTATTTATAATCAGCGTATAAACTTTAATTTTGGGGCAGTATACGAAAAATTGGGATTTAGGTAAAAACTAAATTACGAGAAAGGGGAACACTTAAATTTTTTTTTTATGTTATGAGGATTTAATCCGAATATCTTAATGAGAGGCATAAATGCCCAATCACTTTTGAGAAAACCCCTGCATATTCAGAACTTTATCGGACCATGTGTGTGTGTGTGTTGTGGCTTATTCCCCTTGACCGACAGTATATCAGATCAAGTCCATATAGGCTATTGGGCAGAATGGTGCGGCTCTGGTTTTGAATAGCACCACAAGGGTCAGAGTCTAACTTGGCTAAATGACCGGTCCCGTAATTTTGAACGGAGTCAAATGACGAGACTGGTACACTTGACCCCACACCTCCAGAGGTAAAGTTTGAGAACTTAGAGAACATTGCAGCCATGACAGATTTTTCGTTCACCATCCGCCATTAGCGTACACGGCGGTGAATTTGTCAGCGACCGGCATCGAATCAGAGACGTCAGATCACTGACTCGCTGCCTTTGCCAACTAGGCCACCACGCCCACACAAAAAGTAGAATTCAGAAGCAAAATTTAACCAAGTCCACTTTATTTCATTAAAACAACATTGAAACATAGAATGATACAACACAGCAACCTCCCTGAATTAATCGAAGCCAGCTAACTAACTGCGTGTCTGTTCTAGCAGACAACCTATAGTGCATCTAATCATTCTGCACAGTGTAACGGATCTTGAAGACAAAAGTTTGTTTCCAGGGATCTGACGCGCATGAAAGACGATATTGATGTTCCCAGTTAGCATGAGAAAGTAGGTCTTGTTTATAATTTTGATAACTCACTACGTCTGTTGTTTATGCTACGTCCCGAGACCCTGGTGGTGCCAATCTGGGATTCCCAGAGAAACAGCATAAGAGAGAAAATAGATATTAGTATCAGTTAGAACTGTTTGTGCTGACTTTTAGTTCTCTCGAAAAGTGATATTTAAAATTAAAATAAAAAAATAAAATAAATAATAATAAATAAGTTTGAAAATAAATCAAACAAAGCTTTGCATATTGTAACGTGGACTTTTAAATTTGGTACCTTGTGTGATTAGCTACGATATTAGCTCACATACGAAGGCTTAGATTCGAAGTTTTTAATTCATGTAATGAATTGTCAGTGAAACAGTAGCTTGCAGCATGGTAATCTGATGTCATCAATCAATGGCCCAGCAAGGGGAAGGATATGGGAGGTTAAACTTCACACCAGTTAGACAAATCAAAAGTGCAACTTTGAATGTTACCTTACTTTTAATAATATATTTTTGTATGTGAAGTTCAAGAATTACCCTTCCCATCCCGAATCAAAATCATGGTGGGGCCAATCTCTCAAATACTTTCGACATACCCGAAAACCATAAAGATAGTTTCTGAGAAAAACTGAAATACTTTTTTAAACTAGATTTCAAAAATATGCGTAGAAACCACATGAATAAATTAGATTTTAGATTGTAACAAATAGATATTTTGAAGCTTTGAAAATAAAAGTATTTTATTAATGCCTCTTTACACAAACTTTGCTCGAAATACGAAAAAAATTGTGATTAAGTCTCGGTAAATCATGTGAATCATATATGATACGAGTTTATATATATATATATATATATATATATACTAGCTGAAAACTCGCACTTCGCTACGGAGTACATTGAAATTAAATACAACGGTCAATGTATGCAATTAATGCCAAAAAAATATAAATATATATATTTATAATAAATGCGACGATCAATGTATACAATTGATGTAGAAAAAAATATGTATATATATATATATATATATATATATATATATATATATATATAAATCGTAAAGGATATTTATTTATTTTTTTTTTTTTTGATAATATCCAATCGTCTGCAGCATTAGAAAGAAAAAAAAATATTTTTTTTTGTTTATTTAGTTGTTATGCATATTTAAAATGTGCGAACAACTTGAATATACATGACGATAAATTTATTTAACGATAAATTTATTTAAAGTGACGATAAATTTATTTAAAGTATCAGAAAAGAAATCACGTGATCAGCATTTAATAAATTAAATTCTAAAAATGAATCTTTAAAAATTCCCCAAAAATCAGAAAATCGAGGTAAAGGTTCGAAAAAGATTTCATTTTAAAGGAATTTTTATGATCTTTCTCGTGATATAAATTTTATAACCCTCAAATTATTATTTTAAATGCAAACTTTAAAAAGTTACAAGAACAGCTTAAAAATTTATTTTAAAAAAATCTAAGAATTTTTTAAAAATCTCTCTTAGTGCACCCCTACACCATAAGAAGAATCGCCACGCAAAATTTCAGCTCTTTAGGTCCAGCGGTTTGGTCTGTGCGTTGTATGTTAGTGAGTCAGTCAGTGAGTCAGTTACGGGACTGTTTTATATACAGTGATACCTCCAAAAAGCGGACAGTCACGGGACCAAAAATTTTGTCTGTTATTAGGAGGTGTCCGCTATTGGGAGGACAACCTTTTTATAAATAAAGTTTTTGCACTTCTGTTTGACATTTGATGGAACATCACGGCTGCAGTTTTAATTAAAAAGAAAAAATTAATTAAGTAAGAACAGAAAAACTATTTACTACTTTACCTTTTAACTGTGGCTAATCATTTTATCTTGCATTAAATAATCCCAAAATACAATGTATTGGAGCTATATTATTTTAATTACTACTGAAAAATTTTTTTTAACGAAGTTTGATTTCTCTTTTTTACACTGCAAATCTGTTTTTCAAGGTGAATCTTCATAAGATTTAGCTTTGCTCGTCCCTCCGAATCTTCATTGTTCAGAAAGAACTGTTTTAATTGTTCGCTGTATTTCAGTACTTCCGAATAATCTTTGATTTTGCAGTCTTCCATTGGCGATTCCTCATCATCATCCTCAGAAAAGGCCAATGCTTCAGTGGTGTCCTGATGAATGAAATTGGAAACATGCAGATTTTCTTCCTCAATGGATAAATCGTCGTCGATCTTGACATACTCTTCTGCGCTGACATTTGAATCCAAATTGGCTACTAGATCAGCAAGTTCTTTTCGTTTTTTTCAATAGTACTGTCAGTTGTCACTTCACTTGTACTCAAAAATCCCGCCCTCTTAAAACATTTTAGAACGCACCCAGGTATCACCTTTTTAAGGACTGGCGTAGTCCAGGAAATTGCATCTAAAACAGATACCGATTTTGCCAACGTTTCGCTGGATTTGCAGGAGATAATCTGTGAAAGCACATGTCTCAGAAGCAGCTTTCTGTATCGTACCTTAAAGCTGCGGATAATTCTCTGATCAAGTGGCTGTAGCATTGAAGTGGTGTTAGGAGGCAAGAAAATTAAATTAACACTTTTGAGCTTCAAATCATCAGGATGGGAAGTAGCATTTTTCATGAACAGAATGATTTTTCTCTTTTGTTTTTTTCATTTTTTTTTGTCTAACTCCACCAGCCAATCGCTCATTATCTCAGCGGACATACACGCTTTCTTATTGGACTTCCACGAAACACTGAGTTTTCGTACATCAATGTTCTTGAAACATCCAGGCTTCTAAGGAAACATCTAGGCTTTGTAAAGACGCATAAGCATATATTTTTAGCTTGCTTTTTAAAATAATTTTGAAATGTTTGCCAAAATAATAGAAAGATTTTCAAAAATACCTGTCCGCTATTCGGAGTGTCCGCTATTCAGAGGGAATAACATGGATTTTCCTATATAAAAGGACTGGGACTCGTAAAAATGTCCGTAAATTAGAGGTGTCCGCTATTCGGGAGTGTCCGTTAAGGAAGGTACCACTGTATATATATATATATATATATATATACACAGTGGCTCCCAAAAGTGTTAGTACACTTACGAATTTCAATGAAATAGTTGTCAATCCATTAATTAAAATGAATATTTCAAAATGAGTATTTAATAATAAGATCTATAATCTATTCTTAACAAAACTACATGAAATATTTTGAAAACATAGTAAAACTTTATTTTAAATAAACCAGTAATCAAAAAGTAACAAAAACTTTATGTCACAAAAGTCATCGTACACTGAAATATTTTCGAATAAATTCATAATTAAAATTATCGTCTGGCGCTTTATTTTTAGTTTTGAATTGTGGTGGCATTTAAAATATCGTTTGGCTTTAATTTTTGCTTGCCTACTCCGTAATATTCTATTTATTTAAAAATGGCTCGTAGTCAAAAAACAAGAAACAAGAAACAGCATTCGAAAATTGATTATTTTTCATTATAGTAGTGGTAAATCAGTTCGGAATATCGCTAAATTACTTAATTTATCCCATTCTATTGTGAAGTATGTGAAAAAACGCTTTAAAGAAGAAAATTGGATCGAAAACAAGGTAAGAAAAGGCCGTTAACAAAAGTTAACAAAACGTGATCAGAGATTTATAATTAGAAAATTTGTGAAAAATTCACGTTTGAGTGTTGTAAAAGTTTCTGCACAATTCAATGAAACATTTTCTACTTCAATTTCAACTGAAATTTTTTGACGAGTTCTCAGAACAGCTGGATTACATGGGCGTTCTGCCCATAGAAAATTTTTTGTGAGTGAGGAAAACAAAAAGTTTAGACTTCCCTTCGCACTATCAATGATAAATAAGCCCCAAACCTATTGGAATAATGTCTTATTTGCCAATGAACATTTTTGGTGCTGATGGGCGTATAATTGTATGAAAAAGAAAAAAAATGAGGAACTTAATCCCAAGAACTTAGTAGGAACAATTAAGCATGCCCAGTGGAGGTATCCTTGTGTGGGGGTGCATGTCAGCATCAGGACTAGGAAATTTGGTTTTTATTGATGGCATAATGAATCATGGTGTTTTTATAAATATTTTAAGAGACAATTTAAAATTATCAGCTCAAAATGTGGGTATTGGAAAGAACTTTGTTTTTTTATCAAGATAACGATCCTAAGCACACGTCTCTCAACGTTCACATCTGGTGTCTCTATAATTGTCCACAAGTTTTGAAAACACCACCTCAATCGCCAGATTTAAACCCAATAGAACATATTTGGAGAGAACTGGAGGTTCGAGTACGAAAACACGACATTCACACGAAAAGCGAACTAAAAACAATTATGATGGAAGAATGGATGAACATTGATGCAAAAATTACAAAAGAACTAAAGCAATCTATTCCCAGACGTTTAAAAGCTGTTGTGGATGCCAAAGGATATCCTACTAAATATTAATTTAACGAAAAATGAGAATATTTACTAATATGTAGAGATTTTTTACAAGTGTACGATGACTTTTGTGAGATAAAGTTTTTGTTACTTTTGGATTATTGGTTTCTTAAAAATAAAGTTTTACCATGTTTTAAAAATATTTCATGTAGTTTTGTTAAGAATAGATTATAGATCTTATTATTAAATATCCATTCTGAAATATTCATTTTAATCAATGGATAGACCCCTATTTCATTGAAAATCGTAAGTGTACGAACACTTTTGGGAGCCACTGTATATATATATATATATATATATATATATATATATATATATATATATATATATATATATATAATGTTTTACACTCCCTTTTTTTAATGCCCTAGACATTAAAAAGAGAGTTTGTTTTACATACTTAAAGTAAGTTACTGAGTAATGATAATAAATCATATGAAAAGTTTAAACGTTATACGGTTTTTTTCTTATGCAATACCCATTCATATTTTGCATATTTTATTTCCTTAAGTTAAAAATAAGAGAATCCGCAACAATAAATTACAACATCAATTTTTACTGCATTAACATTTAGAATACATATTTTAAATAAATAACTCCGATTTCCATGAGCAGAATTTTGCAAGCATTTTATAAATATTGTAGCAATACATTTATGGTGCATTGCATTCTTAAAGGTCCTAAATTGTTTAAGAAAAATCAAAAAGACGAAACTTTTGCGTAAATTTGACATATTTGACATACATAAGAGAAGAAATACATTGCGATTTAAAATTTATCTTTTTAGGTGCAGCGATTTAATCTTCGAGGGGTATAAATGCAGCACTTATATCAATTTAAATTCTCGTTATTAGAAAAGAAGACATTGAATGAAATGTGTTAAAATCTCGTTTCTTTCCCCGTATCCCTTAAGGCAGTTTAACTTTAGAGTAATTCAGTTTTATTATACTTGGAAGGATATTTAATTTTTTTTAGGAAATGTTAACTTCCACCAGGCAACAAAACCATTCCTGTAGGCCGTAAGAGTGAATTTGGAAGGTCCATAAAGCAACGTAGCTATAGACGATGGCCGAGTGGCTAGGGCGTTTGCGTTCGGTAGCAGAGTTTGTCAGTTCGAGTTCCACTACTGGCATGGATGTTTGTAGCGTTCAGGATCGGTTTTAATCTGTAGGTCCCGGTCTAATTACCCTTTGTTTAGCAAAAATAAATTACCTTAGCGTTCTCAACCAATAAACAATGCATATAGAGTAACTGCGAAATATCTGTTTATACTTAATAAATTATTCAATAATTACTGATACGGGGAAGTGATAAACGTAAGTAATATCTTTAAAAATTGTTCAGTACATATTTTTTTTTACCCAAATCCTTTCACAAGTACCAGTATGTCACAAGCAATTAACAAGAAAGAATTTTTTTTTTCTAATGCGGAAGCACTTTATCGGATAGACATAACAAGAAAGGATTGGAAGAACCATAAAATTAGGATTTCTTTCTCTTAAAAAAAGTATTTTAACTGATAGAACTTTAATACGAAATAGCAATACGCTGTTTAAAATATTTTACAGAAGCTTTCATTCCACTTTAAATAAAATTAAAGGATAAGCATGAGTGACCGCATCTGTTTTAAAGAATATTTCTCAAATTTAATATAGTATGCTAACTAAACTAGGACTTCCACACTGTCTTTGATTTACTATGTGCTTCGACGAACAACAAAGAAACATCTAAAGAAACTAAAGTTTATATGGTACCAAAATAAATTATCGCACTGCACAAAATCAACCCTTAAATGGTCTCAGATCATCCTTATCACACCACACTGAAATTGGATTTTCAAAAAACGGTGTATTCAACACAAATTGTTCTAGAATATTTAGACATGGAAATCAGGAATGCCAGGCTTTTTGGTGATATCAAATTTCAGTCCTACGTGCAGCAGTTTGCTTAACTTCACAGGAAAATTAAAATACTGTTAATTATTAAATTTCTAATCTTACCATTTCCCCTCTGAAAGAACAAAAAGACCCCCTCCTCAAAAAAAAAAAAAAAAAAAAAAAAAACCCTCCCTGAATCTGTTGTTGAGAAAAGTATAACAATATTTTGCATAATTATGGAGTATCACACTTTGAGAAAATTTAAACGTGCAAGCTATACAGAGTAAGAGCTAACACCGAATTTTGAAAAGCTCTGTACGAGGAAGAAGCACAAGTGAAACTGTTTTCGATAAATGGATATTACTAGAATATAACACATACTGGAGTAACTGGACAAAGATATCAGATACTGCAATTTGGAAACTTTTTCTTTTTAATTATTTCGGGTATAAGAATCTGCAGAAGAAAACAGAAAATCCTTTTCAACGATATCATATGTTACATATTAACACAGGTCCTGGAATAGCCTAGTGGTAGCGCGTCGGCTTTCGGCGCTGATGGTGCTCGGATCGAATCCCGACAGGTGTTATTAAATGCCTCCGTGTCTAGGCCGGATATGAACACGTTAAATTCGTAGACCGACAAGTCCCACTATGAGATCAGAGGGTGGGAGAGGGTATGATCCCCCCTGATATCTCCCCTGGGGTTGCTCGGTTAAAATTGAGGTGACACTTGGTAAAATCGAACTCCGACACTTGTGGTGCCATTATAAAACGGAGTCGCATCCCTCAAGCTAGCCTGTATGGACCTGGTCTGAAATACTTCCGGCCCGGAGGAATTAGAAACAACAACACATATTAACACAGCTTTAACTCGGTCACTTCCGCATAACTGCTGCATGTATGTTAATCCATATTAACAGAGAAGAAAAATATAAACTTCCTAAGCATTTAACGTTCAGATGAGTCTCAGTGAAACTTTATTTTAAAACATCGATAATTTTTTTAAAAATTCCGATGGCTGTATTGTAGTTTTTCCTAATTATTATTATTTTTGGTTGTTTAATTTAACAAGCTTAAACTGTTTTATCAAATTTAACAGCAAAAAGTGAACTGTTTGATTTTTTGTCAAATTAATTGTTTTTCTCTTGACGCATAAAAACGTGACGCATAAAAACGTGATGAGATTTTCCATCATGCCTTTTATACTTGAAAGTATATCTATGTTTGCTGCTTTCTAATTTCCTTTTCAGCGCAGTTGAGGGCGAGTTTCTTCCAAAAATCTTCCAAACGTTGATTTTACGATTTAAGGACTCGCACATATACATTTATGCATATTTCTCTGCCCATAAATGTATATGTTCAAAGTCATGAATCCTTACTTGCGAAAGTAAATTTTTTTTCTCTTTGTGCAAGTTAGAAACAGTTAGTTACAACAAGGACATTACAGTCTATAATTGTCAAAACTTTTGCTAAATAGAAATATAATTTCATTTCCCTATTCAAAGTTTCCCGTGGAAAAAAGATAACACGAATAACTTAAGATCATCACTATCAAGGTCATTATTTCCACGGAAATTCCCTCATATGAATATACTTATTATTAGTAGTGTTAAGGACATGTAAATTGAAATGAGCCGGAAAAACTAACTACTGATAAGTTTTAAAAAAACCTTCAACTGCTTTTTAATTTTTTTTGCTGCAACTTTTCACATTTGTTTGTAATTTTGCGGCATTATCTGCATGACAAAAGTTATGTCTTCAAGTATTATGTATTTATGTCCTTTGGGCATTTTAGATGCAATATTCTGAAAGCCATCCTCATGATTCAAAATCATTTCATTACTTGCCATTTGGTAACTCTCATATCGCGTATAAAAATCTATTTATAACTGTTGATATCAGTTACTAACAAGCCTAAAAAAATTTGATAGTCTATATATTTCATCACTCTTAAATTAATATAACTGTTAGTTTTGAATTGCTAATTTTAAAAAAAGGATAACGCTCATTTTGTATGTATATGAATATTAACAAAAACATTTTTTAACCAATTTCAGCTTTTTAGTATGCATTATGCATTGTTTGAACAGCGTCTGGTAACACATGACGCAGAGTACGTTAGACATTATTTGTGTATAAGCATCGCTAACCACACGAGGCTGTGCTAGGTAGACGTGCAGGACGCAGATGCTGTACGAGACAGCATTGCACCTGCTTTGCTACACCTACATTAAACCCTATTCGACATATCAACTGAATTTCCGTCTATAAAATAATACTGTATTTGTGAATAAATATGTAATTTTTATGTCAAAAACCGAAACTTTGGAAACAACAATTGCCATTTTATTTTTCTGCATTACCAGCTTTCTTCATAATTATTTATTTCGAATGCATTTTAAACACAATTTGAACATTTTAAACCCCACAGCTCTATTGTACCTGAAAATAATATATTCTGTTCACCCGAAAGTGACCACCATAAATGATATCAATGGGAAGTCCCAAAATATGTATATTTTTGCAGTCAAAATAATATGACACTATACCAGTCAAGTTAAATTTTAAGTTTATGATATATCAATATTTCACCCGTTCAGAAACACTAAAGGAATCTCTCATGGTAAATTGAACCACCCAATTGATTTTCACACTTGAACAACCATATTTTGGAACAAATAATCACTAAAAGTAAATTTACCTTTTTCTTTCTCCGGTTTAAATTTTATTATATTTGATATGAACGTCCTTTAAACTAGTTGACCTCAAAAAATTTAATTATAACACAAAACAAAAGATTATTCCGAAGAGTGTAAAAAACGATAACTTCGTTCATTCAGAGGAGGGAAAAATTATTCCTTTATTTATATTTAAATTTTCAGTAGCTTACATTTGTACTGTGCACATAAGTATTTTAAAATGGAAAACCTTATTCTTCGGAACATAAAACATTTATTTCTTGTTACTTCAATGAATATTTATTAATACCTATAAATAACGCAAATATATGTTACGCACTGTAGGAAAACTAAGTAAAAAAGGGGTAAAGTAAGTGATCTTGAGAAAAAGCAAATAATACTCTTAAAAACTTCTAGATTTTTTTAACCTAAATAGAAAAGGCTTCTGAAACAATTATACACCCTTTTAAAAAGCAAACAGTGACTGGACAGGTAAAATATTTGTTTCATACTCCATGTCGCGTTAAAAAAAAATTACTTCATTCATGAATTCTTTAAGCTTACGTTTGTATTATATATAAACTTTTCTTGCTGTCAAAGAGTGAAAAAGAGTATATAATTGAATGGTTCTTTTGACCACTCACTGAAGTTATTTTCCTTGCATATTAACAAAATATAGCTCGACTATTCTAAACTTGGATTTGATTTCAAATGATCATGGTTTAATTAATCAGGAGGGCATGGTACATTCTCTAAGCTTACACTTTCTAAAATTCTCTTAAAACCCGTATTAGTTTTGGCGATTCTATTAATGATGAATTTCAATTTGAAGTTTTTTCAAACACAGATGATTAGTTTATTCAACCATTGAGATGTGCTAGATTGAGATAGTACTCAATAATAGTTTAACTGTGAATATTAAATAGTAAAATTCTTTACCTTTTATCCCGAGTAAATAATATGTATTAAATGTTACCGTATCACTGAAAGCTAAAACTATATTTTTACGTGAATGAAACCCAAAAGTTTTTTAGCGCCATGTATAGGAAGTTGCTCGTAGGAAATAAATTACTACAGTCAACAAAAAAGAAATACGTCATTTTGAGTCTGACGCCGCTTGACAACGTTCTGTGACATCATTATGCATATGACATCACGTAAAACAAGTCATGACGTCATTATGCAACTCCATCGTGCTTGAATTTATAGCTGTTGATTTGCTTCACCAGTTTTATAAACATGAATTTATCTGATGTTTTTAAGCACACGGTTATTTTAGTTTTAACTCTTGACTAATATAAGTCTGCTTCTTCTGGAAGTAGACATTTAAATAATATGGTTTATCTTGCTCAGAAATTCAGTCTTTCAGCAAACGGATTTAGAAGCATAAAGGTTTACACTCTTCTCTGACGCATTTATTAGAGTCATAAAAACTTTTTCTTTTTGAAGTATTATTTAAGCTATTTCTATGACTTAGAAGTGCCTGTATACCATCTCTATCATTAAAATTAACGTCTGTAAGTTAAAAGAGTGCTGGAAAGGAAGAAAGCTTGTACAATCGTATTAGTGTTATTAAATCTCCCTTTTTATAAATAATGTTTAGATCCTCCCTAGTCTAAAGAGAACTTGAAGTAAAAATTGTAAAATAGAGATTCTTTAAACTGCAACTACAGCAATAGGCTTCAGTGACTAATTTCAATTGCTTAAAATTTCTATAGGGATAATCATTCGATACAAGTTCCTTGAAAGTACTATTAGCTAAAAGTAGACTATATTTAGTGAAAAGGGAAGTAAAATAAATTTTCAACTACATAATTTATTTCATTTCTTTATTTAAAAGAGGAGATGTAAAACATTATTTATAAAATACAATTATATTTTATGAATAACGTTTCAATCACATCTACTCCATTCAGTTGCACATATTTGAAACTGTTAATATCAAATTGAAATAAAGTACAGTCATGTAAACTGCAACTTTCGGCAAATTCAAATTAGATCTCGAAAAACAAGTATTGTTATCAATGTCGAAAAAATTAATTTTATATAGAAAATCCGATAATTCGAAGAAAAATTAAGAAGCTATGTGGGGGGAAGGGAAAAACAAAACTATGTTTTATCTCTTAAGGGATATTGTTAGGGATTCACTCCAAACATTTTACTCGGCTGATATTTTAAAAACATCTGTACCTGTTTCATTATTATTTCCATAAAGGGAGCAGTCTGTTATTTCAGTCGATATTTTCCAGAGAGTTGAGGAGTTGGATACAAATTAAAGAAGACCGTAAGTACAGAAATATTATTTCTCTGCTTTCCACTATTCTAATGTTTCGTCATGGTGAATCGTCTCTCCATTGTGGCATATTTATAGCATATATCTTCTGGAAATGTATTTAAGAGTTTTCTTTTTTGTGTGTTCTCAGATAGCAAAATGTCTTTTTTTGAGGTCATTGTTAGGGACATATAAAAAGGCAAATATAATCCAAGCCTAATTGTAAAACTTCGTGCAACCACATATTTACCAGCTTGATATAACTTAGTTAAAGAGCGTATTTAGAAATTGATTATACATTTCTTTCCAAGTTTTGTGTGTCTGTCTATATTAAAGGTTAAATAGATTTTATTGTTTAAATGTTACCTAGATTACTTCGACTGGGTAAGCTTAATTTTCTGAAGCGATCTCTCCAATTTCTTTATTTTTCTTCAGTATTTTTTCGGTTTATTCGAACTTTGGTTTGTAAGAACATTTTTTAAGAACCATTTGAATCCGAATCCATGAAAGTCAACTGTATTCGTTATTTATAGATAGAAGTTACTCAAGGCTAAAACAAAATGACACGCTCAGGCGCATTTGAATTCAACCACTGCTGCAACTTAACTGCGTAGTAGCATAATATAAAACTGTTCGAATACAGGAAATACTAAAGATGGGAATTTCAAAAATTACCTATGAGAGTAATTTAAAAATGTTTAAATTTAGAAAACAGTGAACTCGTAATATCATTTGGCTCTCAAATTTTTCACACAATTCTTTTCTATATTGTTAACTTCTTATGATCTAAACAGCAGGCCCTGATTTTACATTAGGCCCAGTAGGCCCGGGCCTAGGGACCACCGAATGTTGGGCCCCCCCCCCCCCCAAAAAAAAAAAAAATTTTATTTAAAAAAAAAATTCCCAATTCAATTTTTTTTTATTTTACCTTTCTTAATAGCAATTTTTTATATATATCCTTACAAATTTGATTGATAGATTCGTCATATGTATAGTTATATGTATAGTGCATCATATGTATGTTATCTATATATATAAAACAGTTCCGTAACTGACTCATTCATTCATTCATTCATTCATTCATTCATTCACTGACTGACTGACATACAACGCACAGACCAAACCGCTGGACCTAAAGAGCTGAAATTTTGCATGGCGATTCTTCTAATATTGTAGGGGTGCACTAAGAAAGATTTTTGAAAAATTCTTCTTAGATTTTTTTAAATTAAATTTTTAAGCTGTTTTTTAAACTTTTTTTACGTTTGCATTTAAAATAATACATTGATGGTTATAAAAATTATATCACGAGAAAGATCATAAAAATTCCTTCAAAATGAAATTTTTTTCGAATTTTTACCTCCATTTCCTGATTTTTGGGGAATTTTTAAAGATTAATTTTTAGAATTTAATTTATTAAATGCTGATCACGTGATTTCTTTTTCTGGTACTTTAAATAAATTTATCGTCACGTGCAAAAAAAAAATAGACAAAAAAATATTTTTTTCTTGCTAATGCGGCAGACGATTGGTTTTTATTTTGTCTATAAAAATATCCCTTACGATTTTTTTATAAATGTTTTTTTACATCAATTGTATACATTGATCGTCGTATTTATTATAAATATATATATATTTATTTTTTTTTGAATTAATTGCATACATTGACCGTTGTATTTAATTTCAATGTACTCCGTAGCGAAGCGCGGGTTTTCAGCTAGTAGTGTATATAAGGGATTAATAAGGTTTTTCTGGTTGCATTGTATTGGTGTTTAAATGATGAAGTTAACATGTTGTATTGCTTTTTGTTATTTGATAATGTTCTAGGCTTCTACGCTTCGAATAGACAATTCTTGGTAAAATGGTACTTTCACAATGATTCATGATTATTTTTTTTGTGTGTCAATTTTGGAAATTTTATGCCCACATCAGTGTTAGGGGGGGGGGGGGCAGCATCCCGAGTTGTGCCTATGCGAACGGCCTACAAAAACGATATATGGACCTCTAGCGGCCGTTCCGTTCAACCTATCAAGATGAGATTTCAGATATAGTTATTCAGATGTATGAGCTCGGGATTCTGAGAACGGCAACACAGTGACGCTCACGGTTACGGTTATAGGTATAGAAACTCGAAATTTTCAAATTATAACGCCCACTTTTTCCCGTCGCAAAATGCTCAGCGCATGCGAAAACCCTAAAAAGCGTTGAAACGGTACGTGTATCACAAAAAACGGAAGCGTTATGCACGCACAAAAAAACAGCCCTGCGAATGGCTAACAAAAACGATCAGAGAGCTTTTTATCGGTTTTCTACGCTGAATATCTGGCGAACGGCGTTCTGTGATTGGTTTCTAGCCTCTGTCATATGCAAATTTCCTCCGTGCGCCCCGATTGTGTCTTTGTTGGCCGTTCGCAGAGCTGTTTTTTGTGCGTGCATAACACGTCCGTTTTTTTTTTTTATACACGTACCGTTCCAGCGCTTTTTAGGGTTTTCGCTGCGCTGAGCATTTTGCGATAGGAAAAAGTGGGCGTTGCCATTTAAAAATTTCGCGTTTCTATAACTATAACCGTAACCGTGAGCGTCACTGTGTTGCCTTTCTCAGAATCCCGAGCACATATCTCTGAATAATTATATCTGAAATCTCATCTCGATAGGTTGAACGGAACGGCCGCTAGAAGTCCATATATCGGCAAAGTTTCTTTATGTCCACCCGGTACATACACATGTATATATATATATATATAGATAGATAGATAGATAGATAGGTAGGTAAAGTGGATGAATTCGTCAGTTTGTTTTAATATTCTTCAGTTAGTTAAGAGAGTCTACAATAAGTAAAACTTTTCTGATTTTAACTGTATAATAGATACCTAGTTAAATTCAAAATTTTAATTGTATTTAGAGTCTATCTAAAAGTAAGTTAAGGATTAAAAGTCTTCTAATGGTTTATTGTCGTATTCTGCTTGAATGACGTTCCTGGTACCATAAATCCGCAGCAAAATTCTAAAGCAATAACTCATGTTTAAAATTCAATTAAATGGGTAGAAATGATTAAGATCTTGGGCACATTACCTGAATTGAGTAAGATTGTTTCTAAATTTAGTAACATACTTTTATAGTGCAGTTTTTCGCCTTCATCTGTCTTACATGGGGTGTCTGAAAAATAAAAGAAATCCGTACCTAAAGTTTCCTACAGTCTCAAGCCTGAAATTATCTGAAGTAGTCCATGTAAAAGTGTTTAACTCTTTCGTTTTTTTTTTTTTTAATATCACCTCTCCGAAGCATTTCTTCTGCCATTTTTTAAAGTTTTCTTCGGTATTTTTACAGATAGTGGATAGTTCAAACTTTGGTTAATTAGAATTTTCCTTAAGCACTATGAATTTGAAGCACTTTTGAATTTGATTCACTTTTGAATTTGATTCAGCGAAAGTCGCCAGTCTAAGTTCACAAGACTAGTAGATTTCCACTTTGAAACACGAAGCATGTACGTATATAGTGAGAGAAGAAACTGGTGGTTACAGTCATAAGAGCACCGAAATGAGTGTATCTGTCATGCATTATCCAAATCTATTATCTTCTATTTGAATCAATAACTGGTTATTTTCACCGATGAAGGAAACCCCCTAAGAACCAAACTAAAATACTGTTCATAAAGAAAATAATCTAACACGTGAAAACATATTCTGGGATAAATATGTCCCTATTAATACAAAAAATAAATAAATAAATAAATCTCTGCAGTGGAAAGCGAAAAATTATGTTCCTTTATCTTTCACTATTGCAAATTTCAAGTAGTTCAGTACACACAAAAGTTTTTTTTTTTTTTTAAAGCGATTGTAAATTTAAATCCTATCCTGAACGTTAATCAAAAATGCAAATTAATCACGTTACGAAAATAGTTCGGATGGTAGAAAATAATCCCTGAGGTTAGAAGACCTGGATTCAATCTATTCGCAGACGGATGGCACAATACCTCCCGACCGTTGGAAAGACCAATAGTGGTCCAATAGGTAATATGCGATAAAAATTCATGAAAAGTAATTGGGCGTCGCAGAAAAACATTATAAAGAAAGAAAGAAAGAAAGAAAATATATCAGACCATCATCTTGTGTCATGTTCCTGAAAAAGAAGAAAAAAAATCAAATCTACCTTTAAAAAAGAAATTTCCACTCATTCTTACGACAGTTCAGGTGTTAAAACACCAAACTTGAGGTTAGAAGATTCTACTTCGTATCCACTCTTGGCAGACGAAGCTATACAAGATAAAATTTATTTATGTAATTCCACTTTTCCTATTTTTATGTTACTTTAAATATGCGATATTTGGCTGCAAAATATGAAAAAGAACAAAATAACAAATTTTATTAAATTTATATATAATTTGAAGTGTTCCGGCAAATTTGTGATTGTCTTACTTTTCATTGAGGGGAAAAAGTTATTTTTTATGTTACACAGAGCCCGATTTTGAAAATTCTTGATTATAGGCACAACTCGGGATGGGGGCCCCTAACATCTATGTGGGCTTAAAATTTCCAAAATTGACACACACACACCAAAAAATAAAAAATAAATAAATAAAAAATCATGAATCATTGTTAAAGTACCATTTTACCAAGAGTTGGCTATTTGAAGCGTAGAAGCCTAGAACATAATCAAATAACAAAAAGCAACACAATATATTAACTTCATCATTAAAACATCAATACAATGCAACCAGAAAAACTTATCAATCCCTTATATACACTATAACACACATATGATGAACTATACATATAACTATACATATGATGAACCAATCAATCAAATTTGAAAGGATATATATAAAAAAATTCTATTAAAAAAGGTAAAATGAAAAAAAAATTGAATTGGGATTTTTTTCTTTTTAAAATTAAAATTTTTTGGGCCCCCCCCCCCCAACATTCGGGGGCCTCTAGGCCCGGGCCTACCGGGCCTAATGGAAAATCAGGGCCTGATGTTACAAATAAATTCTAAGCACAAAATGGATTTTTAATTTAAATGCTGTTAATTTTTCTTTGCCTAGTGCAACAAAGTACTATAAATGTTTGCAGAATTTTAGCTAAAAGAGCAATTCTTGAGTTTTGTTTTTATAACAGTTTTGTCTATACATTTGTGTGAAGCGGTATTTTTTGTAATTGACGGTAAAATTTCATCCTTTCTTGGCACTATGCAAAATTTTAGCCTATATATATATATATATATATATATATAATTAATACACTATATATATATATATATATATATATATAAAATTAATACACTATTTTTGGAAACACGTGTTTCATAAAACTAATTTGAATCTTTGTATCAGAGAGATTATTTTTCTTAAATTACGTTTACCAAAGCATTTTGATGTTTCCGTTTTTATTGGCATAATAAAGGTATTACCAAATGATATGGGTGTTAAAATGCAATGAATGAATATTTATAAGAGCGATGGTCCTTTTTCCCATGCTCATTCAATAATAATTCGCAGTAATGGGTCATTCTCACGTCTTCACCTCGTTTATGACAGAGCTCTTATATATTCAAGTCACGTCCATGCGGTTTTTTCATCGATATATAATGTATATACTGAGCGTGTCACAAAATAATAAACCTATATTTCTTTTCTGTCTAAGTGGGTAAAAAATCTCACTAATCACACAGCTTCATCTGTGAAGTACTCAAACAATGTAAATGTAGAGTTCAAAACACTTTTACCACAAGTCTGAACGAATGTTAAGGAAATATTCTATATTTAAATCTGTTCGTATATATATATATATATATATATAACTTTATTTAATCATTAAAGGAAATAAATTGGTCGCGAAAGGAACTTCTAGCATGACTGGTCTTGTTTAGTGCGGGCCCACTTGCATAATTTTCGGAGGGGCCCAACATGATACTAATATAAATATTAAGTGATAAGAAATTAATGGGAAACATAAAAACAAAAAATGAAGGTGGTAATATTTCTTTTTTTTATCTTCATTTTTTAGAGAACAAAAACTAAATTGTAACTAGACTAGAAAGATTTTATTTACATCAGGACAAAACTTGATTACAATAAAATTTTTATAGATTTTTTTTTATACCAGCGAAACCATTTATAATAAGATCATAGTTAAATTTCCTCATTTCTTCGTGCTCTATAGGCAATAATACAAGGCTGTTAAGCCTCTCCTTCGATATTCTTGACCTCAGGTATGTTTTAATTAATTTTATTCTAGAAAATCTTCTTTCTTCTTCGACCCCACGGTTACGGGAATAGTTATGAATATCCCTAAAGATATATATACATTTGGAAAGCCAGTAGCTCTGTGTTTTGCAGTTAAGAATTGTAGATTTTTCTTTTGATATTTTTTTTCGTGCCAGCCCAGATTGGATCCAAAAGGTCCAATCGAGTTTAGTTCGGCAGTGACTCTTTGAAAGCATCCAGGAAAGTATAGTTATACAATCAATAAAAATGAAATGAAAGACGTTTTAGTTCAATGAGGATTCAGAATGTTAATTAAGATGCCAATAATATACATGTCTCACTATTTTCAACGAATATTTAGGTCGTATCCGCATATCAGAAGATGAAAAAATTTAACGTATGTATTCAGATAGTTCATTAAACCTTTACTGTCCAATCACTAAGATACAAGTTTATGGGTCTATAACGTATTGAATGATGTTTTAACTAGGCTTATCTGAATCAATTTTTTAATGGCTTCTAAAAGATAACATTACAAGAGAGAAGTCGTAACTAGATGCTTGTTAATGACGGCGATGAATGTATACATATGCATATTTATATAAAAAGTCATTCACAATAAAGTCTTGACTCTTGCCCTGTTATATTGTTTTCGAAACTAATTGTATTTTTATCGATATGTAAAGAGACATTCCCGTTTGACAACCAGATTGTTTCAGGGCACACCTTCATTAAATAGCAATCTTAGTACTACCGAAGACACGATATTACCATTGGGTTATGCTTATTAAATTAAGTTCCTTTTTTCTGGTTTTGATAATACTGTCATTAACTTCTTGATATTTATTTTCTTTTACGTTATTAAATATTCAACTGAGGTTCAATATTACTATTTTTATTAATATTAGTGTCAATATTTTTATTATGTAATTTTCTCCATTGTGAACAAAAACGTGAACATTTGTATTCTCTCTTGTTTATATATATATATATATATATACAGAAGGTCGTTCACACTTTATGGTGTGTGTGTGTGTGTGTGTATACATACACACACATAAATGTAAAAAAATAGAACAAAATTTAAGGTTTGATATCAGTATATCAAGTCTCTAATATTGTTGTATTTGTGTTATCTTTTTAAAATTTTATTCAAACAAGTAGTTTCTAGGTAAAATTTTCTGTTTCTCTCTGCAAAATGTATTCTATATTTCTGCTTGAAGTTTTGCTATCATTTTCGGATTTGTCTGAATCTCGGTACTGCCTTTTTAGGATTCTAGTAACTGATAATTGAATTCTTAAGAATAAAGTTTTTAAACTGCCAAAAAGTTGCTGAAATTTATACGTGTTTCTTTAAATTTGTTATCGAGATTGATTTTCTGTCTTATTACGAAAGCCATAATGAAATGGAATGGCCCATGATCTTCTAGAAATTTCTAGCATTCTCCTGTAAATTTTAAGGAAAATGTTAACTGATTTGAAATTCATTTTTAAAGTGTCCACACTTGTTTCAATTGAAAAAAATTCTTTGATGATACATATCAATTTAAAACGACTTTCAAGTTATGTATATTTTTCAAATCAAATATCAAAGACTACTATTTTGTCTCTACTGCGTAGATAACTCTTGCTTAGAGAAAATTATTCAGTAATGATCTCTAAAAACTTTAGGAGAGAAATTTTGGCCTTCAGTTTCTGGAAAACAATAAAACTAAAAGTTTCTGACATCTTTTTTAAGAATGAGTTTGTTTCCAATCCTATAATTCATATTTCTCAGTCATCTGCAATTCACTCTAAAATTTTTAAATATTAATGCATATTGGTTTTTAAAATAATAGACATGTACCACCCTCAGATGACCTTCAAATAACTGTCGATCCTTCGCACTAGAAGGTTCTACAACTTTCCCGGATATGGTAATTCATGACATTATACCATAAAAAAATTATTAAGTTTTCCTTTTTTTTTTCAGCAGATTCTAAACTAAAAATATTAAAATCCGTAAAACATGAAATTTTTATGTATTGAACTATACTATAGATAACTGTGATCTCTTTGTTAGCTAATTCCATTTCCATTTTAAAAATGTACATATTTTACGTCATGTATATCATACGTGTTCTATATGGCCTCTCCTTCTCTCTCTGTCCCTATCTGTTGGCTTACAATCTAAATATTGCAATTTTAAAATTATATAATGTACTTCAGCAGTATATGCACTTTTGTGAGCTTGTTTTAAAGATGGTTAACAATTAAGTCTAGTTGCACTATTTTAATCTGGACAACGAAAGATGATTTGTGGAAATAAATGAATCTGCACTTGTGTATACTTCAATCCAGATGAACCATAAAAATATCGAAAAGCTATTAAACACTGTGAAACAAATAAGACAGTTAATAAATTACGGATACATGCTGAAATTGCTAAAAAGCACCAAACTTTGAAATTAATGGTTCAGGTCATTCAAGTTACGGCGTCAACTCGCTAAAACTCCATTCTTGGCTATTTCGGATTTCTGTTTATTTTCATTTTACACGTTTGACAGCTGTCAAAATTTAAAACATACTATTTCGCTATAACACGTTTCTATTCACCTGATTTCTATAAGCTTGAAACGTGATAAGTCATTCATTTGTAAGGGACTGAACATGAGAGCTTTCTAAACTCTGTGTGTTGAAAGAAGAAAAAAGTAAACTATTTTGTTTTATTTTGTGGAATAATTTAGCGTTGTATAAATTTTGCACTAAAAAGAAGATATTGTTGAAGTTTACAAAAGCGACAATATTTTGTTCCCTGATTATATCATAAGGCTTCAGCAGATGATCAACTGCTGAATAAAATTTTAAAGAACATATGAAGTAATTGCCTTTATGGGTAAATAATTTCACGAGTCAAGAAAAAACCCATAAACTTTGACAAGAGAACAACAAATAGTTGTTGACTTTTAAACAGATAAGTGCTAAAGGAATTTATACCAATAAGCTGCTGATTTTATTAGCCAAGTATAGTTTTGAACTTACAAGATCCCAAGCTTGATTCTAGGACCACGCATGTGCGCATATATATGCAAAGAACAGTTCGATTAAAATTGAAAGTCGTGAACATTTTAAGCTGTTTAAGGAAGGAAGATGATACTCTCTGGGTTGTCCACTTCTTTTCTATTTCTCTGAAAATTGTGCCAGCTACGCATATCACGTTTCTATAGCATTTATTACCTAGATTACAATAATATCAATGAAATCTGAGATCAGAATGCCCTGGTCGTAAGATTGAAATCTGCAACTCCGTAAATGTGACATTGTGTGAGCATCAGTGTGACTAAATATAAAACTAAATTCACCGATGAAATTTGAAATTTTTTTTTTTGTAAATTAGTTACTTGATAAAAGGGAGGATTTTTTTAATCTTTTTCAAAAGAGAATTTATAGCATTTATTTAATGTTTATGCCAGAAAATATTTTTCACTTGGATGAAGACTGCAAAGACACAATATTCTCAATGAAAGAATACTTTTATTTCCGTGGCTTGAAACTTACAAATGAATTTTTAGTACAAAATAAAGCAAATCACATGTTTTAATGAGAACTGCATTGTCAGATACGAGATTTGTATGCTGTATTATCTATGCGTACCCTACAGTATATGTGTACTTGAAATTTGTTTACTTCGGAAGGGAATTTTTAGCGATTTTCCAATTTTCGAAGGATATAATCTTAAATTCATTACAAAGTATCTCTATAAAATTTTTCTCAGTGTCCCTTTGTTCCATTTTCAGTATAAGGTCTTCAATATTATTTATTAGGGGGAAAATTATGAAAAAAATTTATCAAAGCAAAAATTATTTTGAAAAATGTATTTTCTACCCTTTAAAGTTGCAAAAAGTTTTATAAACAAAAGTTCTTTAAAAACTGAAGAAAAATTATTTTTAAATCTTTCAAACGTATAAAAGTTTAAAATTATGCAAATAGAGGTATTGGTTAGGCAGCCTTAAAAAAAAAGACTTTCAAACATTTTAAAAACAGAATTCCACATTTTGAAAGCATCTTTTATATGTTTTGTCAATTTGCTATAAGCACACACAGGGGAAAAAGGATCATTACGGTATTCGTTTGTAAATTAATCATTAGGATACTCGTAGGAAAAGAATCATAATAATATTCGTACGAAAAACAATTATAATGATGTATTAAAATAAACTAAAAAATTTAAATTTTGTGTCTCGGGTACTCTTAAAAACCTAAAAATTTATATTGGTTATAAGAATTTTTTCTGTCTCTATTTTAAACGTTTTCAGAAACAATGAAAATTTTTTCACTCGCATATTGAGATTTTAAGTTTAAACAAATATCCCAAACCTTCACTATAAGTGTTCTTTTTCAAAAATTCAAAAAATTATGCTTACCTAAATATTTACCATTCTAACAGAATCACACAGCTTCTTAACAATTACATTTTTTTAAATTATACTTATTTTTTATTAATAATATTTTTATTGTGGATGTTAAGAATCTGCGTGTTCCTGTTATCCGTTTCCCACAAGTTCCATGAAAGTAACACGTCAGTTTAGTCCATTGAGTTTTCACTGATAAAAATTTTGAAGTCTCAATTTATTTAATTCCGGAAAAAAAGTCAAATATTCAATTATTTAATTACTCATAGTGGTGGATCGTAAACAGTATGGTGAAAATTACGAAGCTGTGGAGAAAAAATGTGCATAGCTAATTAATTGATAAGCTTTCAGCATACAGTAAAATCTCGTTTACCGGCTCTCATTGATCCTGATCAGATTTGTGGACTTTTTTATTTAATGTTCACATTAGATAATAATTTTTAACTATGATAGCAAGAACGTAACTATAAGTACGTCAAATATTCGCTTTTTAGTTTGATTCAATGTACAGTTCCTGCATAGATTGTACGATAAATTATGGTAACAAAATGCTTTTTGTTGAGTTTAAGAAAGCTTTACTAGAGTGTCACAGGGCGTTAACGTGGATTGGTTCAGAAAAGTTATTTTATATTTTTTAATGTCCTGTAAACAATACTGTGTAATTTTGTTACAAAACAGTTTTTTATCGTAAAAAACGGTAAGTCTGCTTAGTTAAGGATTTTGTTTTGCTTATTACTCATATTACCCGGATTATCCGGATTGCTTATGGTCCCAGTTAGTCCGGATAAACGAGGTTTTACTGTACTTCTGTGGATGAAAAAACATATGAGAAGACTTTGCATTAGGGAATCTTCTTAATGACGAAAAATATCACTAAGGTAAAAAAAATTCACAATTTTTCTCAGAGATAATTTTAAAACTAGCCTTGGTGGTTCTTAAATTTTACTCTAACACCACCAGTTTTAGATATTTTAAATAAATATCCTCCCTCATAATTTGCTATTAGTCAAAAATATTTATTCAGAATCACCAGAAACAACCCTGAAGTATGGGAACTTCGCTTTCGCGTCATTTCTTTGACGGCAAATTCGTTATACTTGAATATTCATAGCTTATTAATAACAGTACCATATAAATTCCTATTTTTCTTAAAATTTATTAAAATGATAACGGGAAACATGGAAAGGTATAGTTTATAGGTTATGATTGAAAATGAAGGATACATTAAGAGAAAGAAAGCATATTTGGGGGATATTTGACGACTAAGTCTTTCATAAAAATCATACGGTTGCTTTCAAACTGAAATTATTGTGAAATTACCATTTTCTCTCTCTTTTTTTGATACTTCGTTTTTATGTTCCGCGAACTGAACTAAGAAACAATACATTAAGCTGGGTAAATATATTTTTTTAATTCTAAATTAGTTTCGTAGAAATACCATAAAGACGTTTTTTTTTTTTTACATTAGCGTAAGAATAGTTAAATTTATTGTAAAATGACTCTGTAGATATACAATATATTTTTAAAATTGTGTTGCTTATCAATAGTTAAACAAAATTTATAGGAAATGAATGAAAATGCTATTATTTCCAACTTCCGTCCTTTCTTTTCCCAACCGCTATTACAACAGGGTGGATGGTTCGGGATGAAAAAAAAGGTTTGTCTAATTACTACAACCGAATGTCCCATTTTTTTTTTGTACAAGGAACCCAGATTCCCTCGGGGCAAAGCTACTCTCAGACATAGGCTTTCTAGACGTAATCATTACAATCATAAGTTTCCTGGAATCAACGGATCTATTCCACCTTCTCCAATCTCTCTTTACCTGAGAGCAGCAGTGGTCCGTGTCTCTGCCACCCCTCAGTTTTTACCCCCCACCTAAATGAAAAAATACCCCACGCCCTCTTCCCTTGATTACCGCATCGCCGAAAACCTGTTTTATCCAATAGGAAATCTGGATTTCAGCTCCCCCCTGGGTCCCCTGTTCTTTCATTGGATAGCCTGACCTTGACAACCCTTTGTGGACAAACACAGATGGTTGAAAAATGGCAATTTCCGGGTGGAACTTTTATATGGGCTACTGAATCGACTGCAGAAGGGAAGGTCCCTGTTCCGAAAGGTGGGGCGAGACCCAGCGTCATTGCCACCCACTGTATATGCAGATGAAGGTGCACTGTTGTCGTACTGTTGTCCTGGCAACAAGTCCCCTATAATCCTACTGACCCACTGAACTACAGCCCTCTTTTTCACCGACTGTCATCAAGGATAGGTAAGTTGCATCAACTCTCCTCTAGAATTTAATAATTCGTACAAACGCAATTTAGAGAAAATACTATTATTATTATTATTATTATTATTTTGAACAGATATATGGAATTGGTGACAAAATCAAAAAATATTTATACCACGAAAAAGTGTTTTGGCTTAAGTTATAGCCGTGTATTTAAAAGGTAGAAGTTTATAAAATACATTGGGAAGCAAACGTTTTATGACAGCAAGGGAGAAATTGAAAATTCAGTTCATATTGTCTAACTACCAAGAATTGTCTAAGAGGAGAACTCAACAAAATGTTGTAGTTATCAACATAAGAAAAATTTTAGATTTATTTTTTTAAAAATAGGGATTTTAGTGATAGTTATCGCTGAGTTAGAAATCAAAGTGCTCCGAAACCGTGAGAATACTGGGCAATGATTATATTAAAAAGTTAAAGAGACTGAAACCGTGTAAGAGGAAATTAGTATATACAGTAACAAAATTAAAGTAAATTAAAAACATTTTTCTAAAAATATTTCTCTATCGTTTTTGTCTAATCTTGAACCTCACCTATCCGTCCTTCTACTTTTGAGGCCCCTTTTAATTGGGCGTTATCAAAAAGCGTTCTTAGCGCATGTGACGCAGATGTTTGTTGTCTAGTGGATCAATATTTTCCGGGCTTCACTACAATGCAAATTTAACTTAGCTGACAAATTTCCACTAGAATTAATTCTATTTATTCAAATACGTCCTTTTGGGGGTATTAAAAAACTCAATTAGAACAATTTTATAATTCAGACAAACTAAAATTTTAGTTACAAATTGTAACGGATGTTCAACGAGGATTGTATGATTCAACAATGTTTGTAAATTTTCGGGCTCTCGATTTTATCAGTAGCCATTTATACAATAAAGATGACATTTTAAACATTTGCAAATGTTGAACTGTTTCATATTCTGTAAGAAATACGTACGTTGCAACTTATTTACGATCTGAAACGTTTGACTCCGAAGGCAAGGTTTTCCGAAGTTTCCGTCTAATTTTTCCATGTTTATCACTCTTAAACCTAGATATGTCATTAAAGCATGGGTAAACAAACAATAATTTATAAAATTGTTAATTTTTTATTGTGAATTGTTCATTGTGATATATTAGAGATGGTACAAAGGTGAATTAGTTTTTGCCTTCAAGAGAACACAAAAACGTCAAAATGTTCAGGACATATACCGAATTATACCGTTCATCAATGAAAATAAATCTAGGTAGTAATAAATCCTAATCTAAAAAAGGAGTGTAAATATAATTGAATAATGTTTCAAGAACATTGCAAATAATCACATTTTTATATCTGCTATGAAGGATACATAGAAAATGATTATGGCTAACATTATAAACTGTTCCTTAAACATTTTTTATTTGACATCAGAAATACGTGCGTTCACGGTATATCGTTTAATAAAAATTATGTACTACTATGTTGTTTACTATATTGCTGTACTACTATACTGCTCATGTACTACTATATTGTTTATCCACAATGATATTGTCTGTTCCTATTGTTTTAGTAGCAACTTACACGTAATGGAATATATTTCTAATATAATACTCGTTTCGGGTAAAAACTGTGAAATGCAGGAGTTTAAAAAAAAAAGTTCACTCAGAATTTAAGGAGAAATTTTAAGATAAACTAAAACCGTGATTATGTAAGTATCTAAATAACATTAGGTATATAAGTTACACTCTTAAGTATATAAATTTAGTCAGTTTGAACCTTAATACGCCGTCAGCTTAAGTTGATGGAATAAATAATTCTAAAAAGCTTAGAAGTTTTCTTTTAGAAGTGATTGGACATGTTTTCTCGTAATTATAATTTATTTTGGAAAGTTTTTTCAGTGTATCCCTAACAAATATACAAAATGACATGAATGAAATAAATGTGCAAAAGAGCTCCTAAAGCCGGTTAATGAAGGAAATGTGTTATCAGTTCTAAAAAGATTTTTGACAATGTTTATATATATTAGTACCTTACTTAAAAATATAGTAAAATTTACTCACTTTTTGAAGTACATATCTTTTTTTTTACTATCCATTTCTTCTTTTGATTATTCAGCATGATTCAGCGTCCCGAAATCCAGAGAGAAACAAAATAATTCCCAGCATAATATATACGCTTTTATACTTATGAAAATCATATGTATTTATAAGAAACCGGTAAAAAATTTCATAGGTTATGGTTGTCATGTTAGACACATCCAAAAATACATAATTTTCTCCCAGAAAAAAATTAAAAATTAATAATTGGAAATGTTGTAAAATTCTAATTGAAATTATTTTCACTGTAAGTTTTGAAATTAACATGCAAATGAAGACTTGTTTTTGAAATAGATAAAACATTAAACAGAAACAGTAGAAGAAGAAAATTTCGCTGGATTTTGCAGTATCGGAACTTCTTTTAACTTTTGTTAAAAATGCTTTCTATTGTAAAAACTTTTGATGTCGAAATATAAACTTCAGAATAAAAAATTTGTATATAGATGTAAATTTAGAATCAGCCGATCGAAGTATTCTTTTTCGTTCTCTAGCAAAACTCTGATAACTTTACGTGTGAAGGGAACTTTGTCTGGAATTTTCACGGTCGCTTCATTATTAAACATATTTCTAGGAACACAGCTTAATAAAATCGGAGCAGTGATTCATAGGATAATTACTTCACGAGACTAGATGCGCTGGTAGACAGAGGCAGACATTCTGATTAAATCCTATCTTACTGAACTAATATCATATCTCTAGCCTTATTTGCCCATCTGTTTATACATGAAGCTGATGTGTTGCATTTTCGGAGAAATGCGTTTAAGTATGTGTGCTATGCATTCGATTTTCGTTTTGAAAACAGTGTTTAGAACATCTAAGTGTGCTATATTCCAAGAATGGTATTAAACTACAGGCAGATAAATTTTAGTTATCAAAATTATGAGCACTGCAACAGATAAAAGTTGTTATTTTAATGTAATTCTTCATTGTACTGTTCGTTAACAGAAAAGAAAATGCTGCCAAAGAGATAAAAATATCTACCTTTTATTCCTCAATTTTTTTTCCAAATATGAAAAGAGAGAATTATTATAAACACTCTGTGTAAATTTAATAAATGTTATTTTTGTAAATGGATTTGTTTTGGTTTAAAATACTATGGCGACTGCAGCTCATCATTATGTAATATGGCATAAGGTTACTTTGACAACCCAAAACTCGTCAATTGAATCAAGCAATAAATTCAAATAGATTCTTTTTTTAATTAGCTTTTGTTTAAGTATTACCTACAAAAACTTTTATGAAAAACGAATTTTTTCATATATTTTGTTATGCCATTTTCCGGCACAAAATGCTCATTTATTATTTTAAAAACTATATGAAAAGTATCTTTAAATGTGATAAAATCTGTAAAAGAATATATAAGAATATATAAAGAATATAAAGAGTAATATAAAGGATATATAATATATATCCCAAAAATTTATAATTTTAAAAAGAAAAAAATCCCAATTCAATTTTTTTTTTATTTTACCTTTTTTAATAGCATTTTTTTATATATATCCTTTCAAATTTGATTGATTGGTTCTTCATATGTATAGTTATATGTATAGTTCATCATATGTGTGTTATAGTGTATATAAGGGATTGATAAGTTTTTCTGGTTGCATTGTATTGATGTTTTAATGATGAAGTTAATATGTTGTGTTGCTTTTTGTTATTTGATAATGTTCTAGGCTTCTACGCTTCAAATAGCCAACTCTTGGTATCACGCTGTAGTAAGCAAAATTGTTTTTTAAATATTTTATTAAAGAGTAAAAAGTTTGTTTTTTTTTTAAGAAAACTTTAAGATATTAAATGATATAAACAGCTTTATCTCCTTGTTAACAAAAATGTGTGGCAATAATAATTTCTGCATTGTGTCTTTGCTGTAAATCTATCAATTTTAGCCTCCGGTGAATATTCTAACATACTAATGCCTGGTTTCCTTCAATATATTTGATTTTAGTATCTTCAATGTAATGCGATCATCAGTTTCTTCACACACTCCTTCTGTGTTTTATACCTCTGTGTGTGCCCCGTTTAGAATTCGAGGGAAGTAATTGGTTTCCGTTGTCAATTCGATTATAGGTTATCTGTTGGAAATAGTACACGTGTAACGAATTCCTGATTATCCGTTGCGGACTATCCATTCATTGCAAAAAGATTTTTAAAAAAGGAAAAAGTATTTAAATGCAAATGGTCTGTATACAACAGACAGAATGTAAATTAGTAAACTGAGGAACAACAGACTTTATATATATATATAAAAAAATTCCACGATCTCTACAAGTTTTATTATTACTATTTAACGAAGTCCATGTCAGACACCGCAATATGTGTAGCTCTCTCAAAATCCCTATACTGTTTATTTCTAAGATAATGAGACAAATTTGGGGGTAACAAAAAATGTTACGTGTTTTGTGTGGAAACCCGCACAATATTTAGTCTGTCAGTTTGGTTGGAATTATCTGACTTTTTCGAAAGGTTTCCTAGAGTAATGGTGGCAAGATCTTCCTTGATTTTTAAGTAGGTCATGCACAATTAAAAGATAAATTTGACCTGACATGGGTCAAAAGATTTCTTCAAAGACAAAATAGAAGTTTGGTGCGTTCTCACGCAACGAATTTTGTCCTCACTGAGAGTCAGTGTGTTTAACCATAGGACGTGAGTAAGTAGATGTCTATCAAATACTGATTAAAGGTAATTCTGGAAGAAAGGAGCAACTTCAGATTGCCCGATAACATTGTGAGTTAATAAAGGTTGATTGCGTTATCAAAACTGGGAGATAATGTGCAAAAAACAATGATTAATCTAACTTAGAGAAAATAGTACTGTGACTCTCAGATATAAAATAATAATAATAATAATAATAATAATAATCTTAAATACCGAATAAGTCCCCATCCGTGATGGTATGTTTACTGGATGACAATGTATTTTCAGTAAACAAATGCGCATACTAAACTCGTGTTTATAGTATAGTATTACTATTCCTATGACGCTATTTAAGTGCAGGGCTCAATTTTTATTACTGGAAAATGTATTTTGTTCAGATTATTTCCTTTCCTCAGTCTTTTGAAATTTAAAAACCAACATGATGTACATTATATCATCTTAATCATGTAAAAATGTTTCACTATCTTGTTTTCTATAGCTAAGGAAAATTTATGTTTGTGAAAAATGATCTAAAATACGTTGATATAATATAAGTCATGTAACCTAGAAAAAAAATCCTGTTTGTAACATATTAGTTTAGAATAATATTTATTCAATAAAAATTTTCAGTCTTTTAATTTCTTCAATGCTAAAATAGCCGACATTTTGTCAGGAATTCTTTTAATTCAATTTCTTCAATCCTAAATCAACTAAAATGTATACAATAATTTTAAAAAATTCTGTTAAATTTTTTTAGTTGAAAAAAATACGATTTTACATAAAATTCACAGTATATAAAATTCGTATTTTAATATTTATATTTTACTATCGTTATTTGAAACATTAACTAGGTGCAGGTGACTCTTCCTTTCACATGTATACCCTAAGTTAATATTAATGGGCTAATCTTTTATTTCCATTTTCAATTTATTACTTCTGTATTTAAACCCAGCTGCAGAAATACAGCTGTCTGACATTTCTCCTTATCTATTGCACCACCTCTATTATGGTGATGTGATCCGGCTGATTCATCTTTTTCCTTAAAATCCAACTAATGATAAAAATCTGTCAATGACCTACAACACCGAGGTTTTGAAACAATTGACCATAGTATAGCATAGCTCGTAAGTTACTGCAATCAAAGAAAACATTTTAATTCCCCAGACTTTGCAATTTTACATATGACAACTAAAAGGTTCTGTCTCTTTCTTTCACAAATCCGTCGAATAACGCAGGTGTTTATAAAAACCCGAAAACAATCTGTATCAAAATTTTGAACAGTATTTTATTACATTTCTTACATTTTGATGCCTGTAAATCAATAGGTTAATAGTTAATGTAGCATGAAAACAAACTAGGAAATTTTATTCCACTGTCAATTTATTCATTCGTATCTTAAAACTATCGTATTCCTTGAAAGTATGACAAAATTAAAATAATTAGAAAAAAATTCAAAATCTTATTTATACGAACAAGTTAAAAGTGTGTAAAATTGCACAATTTTTTAAGTATAAATATAACTTCGGTTGTATCCAACAGAATACATTTCGGTTATTCCAGTTCGTTATAGAATAAGTCCTGAGGTCAAGTTTTCTCAGTTTACGATTTCAGGTGAAAATTGTAATGGTTTGGCATTGTAAAATAGTTTTAAAAGACTTGTATAAGTACAGTAACTCTATGATAATTACAATCTATCGCTAAGTGTTTGAGATCCAAATGAATGCGGACGAAAGGAGGGAGAAAGGAAATAGTCTGATTCTCACGATTCGTTAATTTATTGAGACTAACATTTGCTGAATTGTTACTTGGATCATCCATATGTTTGGAGCAAAGTTGGAGGATTCTCTTTCGATTTTGGCTATAAAATCACAGCATGAATTCCTGCAAACTGCAGGGGAGAGAGCGGCTTCTTTTTCTCAAATACAGTGTGTATTTTATACTTTGTTGCGAAATTCTAAACATAAGAAGTTCGGTGTCATTGTGAAATGTGTTTCAATGTTCCTAACACATGCATTATTCATTCATAACAGCAGGGTCTTTATCCACTGAGCGTGTAAGAGAGTCTCTCAGGCTTAGAAGTTAGATTATAACCGAGCACAGATTTCCTCTCAGTGATAGGATTATAATTTTTGAAGTTATCTGAGTATATAGCAAGCTTTATTAAATCTATCATTATTGTTACTTGAATTAAAGAAGCAGTAAATTCGAAGTTTATATTTCATGGTTATATTAAAAATCACTGTTTATAAATGGAAAAGAAATTGGACATAACTAGGATCAATGCAGCTTGAATAGTACTAAATTTGATTACCTAGTTAGCAGTGGGGAAATTTTGAAATGTTATGACTGAATTCCAAATTAATATATAATCAGATATAATTATTGTTTAATCTAGAAACATATAGCTCGTGATTTCTTTCAACATATAAACGCTAGAATACCAAGATTTTTTTAACAAAGTTGTTGATATTCCTTAAAATAGCATAGATGAAATTAAAGTAGGAATTCATGGAATAAGAGTATATTGGACATAACTCTAAGTATATTAGACTTAACGTGGAATTTTATTATACGGAAAGAAAAATCCTGAAGATTTGACTTGTAACCAGGTATTAATTGAGCATGCTTTTCAATCAGTTAATAAAGTGATTTGAAATGGTGTGGTAGAATTCGTATTCAAAACAGAATAAGCCTTTAATCATAAAGAGCATGTCCACGGTTGCCAGTTCACATTAAAATTGCATCAAGGTTTTACAATTGTATCTAGCTAAACATGACATGATGCTAATAATAATTTAAGAGTTATTAAACAAATTTGAATCTACTTCATAATACACACCAGTATTCTCCCTTTCTGGGGAAAAATAAAGTCAAAATGATTTTACGTCCAATTTGAGTTTTACTCTTTGAGTTTTTACTTCTAAACATCTGAAAGAAGTTCATTGCCGCTTTCTGGGAATCATTTGAGGTTCCACAATGTTAATTAGAGATTTAAAAAAGAAAAATATGTCCATTCACAACTGAACTTCCTCGTGAAAAAGCTTTTGTACTACACTTTTTTTTTCCATGGTTAATGCGCCTGGTGCTTATCTGTTTTCTGTTATAACGGAACCACCTGTGTTTCGTGTGTATGTAAGCCTTAAAGGCAAAAATAAAAGAAGACAAAAGTTCTTTGACTGGACGAGCTATTAAAACGGCTATCCACCGGAAGGGTTGGAGTAAGTTGAAAATACGGAAACAGGCAGGTGGCAGTTTACAGCTTGCGGCTACGGATGAAGACAAGGATAAACTTAATGACTGACGAACACGATAACATGTAACATTTCGATTTGGGTGCTGTGCTAGGCAGGGAACAAAGAGAGAAAAGAGGACAACCGATGCAAAGGTCAATGACAAAAAATGTAATCTCTCTACTATTAAATAAAAAGTTTAAATTTCATAGTTGACAGTTTCAAGAGGAATAATCATAGAATTTATGTTTGAAATGATTATACATTTTCAAACTAAGAAATGTAAGAACGTTTTTACAATTTTTAATATATACAATGGAACATGCCGATACGATTCAATCAGAATAGAATAACGGCTTGGAATTTTGAATTTTGAACAATAGACTGGTGATCAAAATTGATTTGAAAATTTAAGGACATTTAATATTTCAGTTGCAGAGATTTCTGTTCACTACAGAGCTATTGATTCTGTTAAATTATATTAATTGTGGCACATTACAATATTCTATTTTAATTTGAAAAAAAATCCTTTAATTATATGAAGGCGTAGTTTTACATGCAATGATATTTTCTACGAGATGTCATGTAAGTCAGAAGACTATATATTATATATTTGCCTTAGTTTAATATAGTAGTCACTTCTTCTGTTTATGATGTACTATGAATTATGTAATATGCCACAATGGAGAAGTAAAAATAGCTAAAAAGTTAATGTAATGTTTGATCTGATTCTTAAAATTTTAATATTTCTTACATTTTGGAACATTTTTTTATTCAACTAAACTTCTATTAATTTCTATTTTTACATGATTCCAGAAATTCATAAATGTGGATAGTAAAGCTATCTATATATATAAAAATGGATGTATGTGTGTATGTTCCAGCATCACTCTGGAACGCCTGGAGCAACTTCAACTAAACTAGGTACACATATCACTTACAGTCTGGAAAGAAACACTGGAGGGGGGGGGGGGTAAGACACCCCTAGCACCCATAGGGGGAAGGGGGGGGGTGAGGGCACATGTAAAAATAATCGAAAATGACTGATATTAGTGTCGAATCCATAGTTTTCGGGGTCTCTGAAATTAATGGTGACACTCCCGATGCCGTCTATGTGCAAGTTCAGCCCCCCCCCCCCAATCAGCACTGGAGGGGAGGGGGAAGACGGAGTGAAAATAAAATCTCCAAAATATCAAGAGTAGTGTCGAAACCATAGTTTTCGGGGTCGCTGAGACGAATTGTGACATTTCTGATGCCGTTTAAGTGCAAGTTTAGCCCCCCCCCCATTAGAACTGGGAGGGAAGGGGGAGGGAAGAAGAGGTGAATATAAAATGTTCATAATACCGAGAGTAGTGTCACAACCATAGTCTTCGGGGTCGTTGAGACGAATAGTGACATTTCTGATGCCGTTTAAGTGCAAGTTCAGCCCCCCTATTAGCATAGGAGGGAGGAGAAGGGGAGGGAAGAAGGGGTAAATACAAATATCCAAAATGACCGAGAATAGTTTCGAATCCGTAGTTTTCAGGTTCTCTGCGACGAATAGGGACACTCCCGATGACGTTTAAATGCAAGTTCAGCCTCCTACCACCATTAGGGGGGAGGGGAGGAGAAGGGGTAAAAATAAAATGTCCAAAATGAACGAGAGTGTAGATGTCGGATCAATAACTTTCGAGTTTACAGAGATTAATAGTGATACTCCCAATGCTATTTAAGTGCAAGTTCATCCCCCATCAGCATGGGGGAGAGGAGAAGGGGGAATATAAAATGTCCATAATGACCGAGAGTAGTGTCGAATCCATAATTTTCGATGTCGCTGAGATGAATAGGGATACTACCGATGCCATTTAAGTGAGAGTGCAGCCCCCCCCCCCCATCAGCATTGTTGGGTGAGGTCATTGTTGGGGGGTAAGAAAGTGTGAATATAAAATGCCCAAAATGAGCGTGAATAGTGTCGAATCCATAGTTTTCGGGTTCGCTGCGACGAATAGGGTTAGTCCCGATACCGTTTAAATGCAAGTTCAGCCTCCCAACACCATTGGGGAGGGGAGAAGGGGTAGAAATGTCCAAAATTACCGAGAGTAGTGTCGAATCCATCGTTTTTGTGTCGCTGAGATAAATAGGGCCTTCCCGATGCCGTTTAAGTGCAAGTACAGCCTCCCATCACCATTGGTGGGGGAGAGGGGGGGGGAGGGGTAAAAAAAAAGTCCAAACTGACCGAGATTAGTGTCGAATCCATAGTTTTCGGAATCACTGAGAGGAATATAGGAAACTAAAAATGTTGTTGTTTATAATGAAGTTTTGAGTTAAATTAATAATAGAGTGAATTTGTAATTTTTTTTATCATTTGCATACTGTACTTGATTTGAAATATCTGTAAATTAAATTACTTAGATTTTACACTATAGGTAGAATCCATTCCTTTTCCTGTGCAATAAAAAAATTGGAATAAATAAATACCCTGGCAACGCCGGGCAAATAGCTAGTATAATATAAAATTATGTATACGAGATTGATTTCGCGGGACTTTATATAATTTAAATTTTTATGAATATTCTGGGTATTCATATTGTTTCTATGAAAATTATGTTTCCTCGAAAAATAAAACAGATATATCTACTGAAAGATGAGCTGTGATTTAAAATGCATCAAAATCGATTTAAAAAGGATGAAACATTAAAATAATTTCAATACATTCCATACGTTTGTATGTTGTGGGAAATTGGTATCCGCAAAATAACGTGTCTAGAAGGGACTTTTGTTTGCGGATGTTGGAAAAGATGCATGAGGAAGTGAACTCGGGGACCCATGACAGAACCTAAGGGTAGGAAAAGTGCGGAAACACTACCTATTCATTTGTGTCTCATGTTCGCAGAAGAGAAAAGCAAGTTAATTTCACGCTGTTCTGCCTTTCGATTTACATTAGTACTGAATGATGGAATATCGACGCTGTAGTAGGGCTAATACTATCTGTATGCGTACACACACAGATAGATGCAATAGAAGGAGCAACATTTGTCAGGGCATATTTCAAATCAGGCCTCATAATAGGCCTGATTATTAAGAGAGTCACAATTTTATTTTTAGAAGATAATTGCAGAGGGGATCTTAAAACTGGGTAAATTATCAACTTAAAAAAAATCCTAATAAATGTAATATATTTATACCTTTGCAGTTTCTATTTTAGTTTTTTTAATGCATTTATTTTTATTTGAATTTTGTACTATATTTTAGTACAAAATTCAAATAAATATGCATTTATTTTTATTTGAATTAGTACTACATTTTAAAATTATTTAGAAGACATACGAAAAATCTAGCACAGGAATTTTGAAGTTTTCTATTTAGAAGAGTGCTTAGTTTTGTTTGAAACAAAAGAAACAGTGCTCAGTGTAGTCACCATTCAAAATTACAGATGTGTGACTTACATTTAACAAAGCTGTCTTATTTATTTATATCATGTAAAAGATTGTTATTAGCAAAAAATTTAAAATAATCAGGAAGTTGACAATGAATGTGCTTATAGGATATTTTATTGAATCTGTAATTATTGCTATCTTTGAGTTACAATTTAGAGACTCTAATATTGGTTTAAAGGGGAAACTTATACTCCAAACTATGCTTTTGCCATATCATGAAAACAAGAGATTTCATCTGAAAATCCCTGTGCAACAATTAGTAATTTTAGCTGTTAAAATCAATTTTCCCCCATCAGTATCTAATTTCCCAGTTCTTTAGATTTATGATTGGTTTTGACCGTCATAAGTAGAGGGAAAGATAGGAACATCCCCTATTTGTGACCCCTGCTAGAGACTGTATAACAAGCATTGGAACAAGACCCTAAAAGTTAATGATACGTTTCACTCCATATGAACATTCCAGACTTCTGCTCTAATGATATACATGATTACAGTCTTTAAATAATGACTACTGTTTTTGATAAAAAAAAAGAGAAAAATCTAAACAAAAATATAACAATCCATGAAAAAACTGACATCTATTGACTGGATTGTTATTTTGTCTGTCCTTCCTACCTCAACCATGAATTCACAAATTGAGCGAAACGTGTTACCTATCCAACATGTTTAACGAACTTTCATTTCCTAAAAATTTTACCCCTGGCAATCGTGGGAGCGGTAAAATTATTTACCGGCTCTCCCCTCCCCTTCATTAAATACGGAAAACATAAAATAGGTCGGAAGTAAGAGGTTTTCACTTTTTTTTCGAGACTTGTGTTTTGTTGCTGGATATGGTCAGGTGTTCTGCCCGTTAGACCGTGAACGGGACAGCAAAGCTGTCAGCTTAGGCGACAGCTGCACTTCTTCAAAGCAACAGCTTGGCAGTAGAACTTGTAACACCGCAAGCAATCGATTTCGTAGATAACGGTCTGATCACGCAGATTCAGAAAAAACATCCGCATGGCTTCAAAGCATGTGTTCCCTGAACACAGGGAACTCTTAGCGTGTCTAACAGCTATACTTTCAATACGTATTTCAAGCACGTAGGAGTGTATGAATAAAGCAAATAAAAAATAAAAATAAAATGCTTTCAGAAAATTATCGAAAATAATTTGTAGTCTAACAAAGATGTGGTTTCAAAAATAATACTCTGAACATCTTTTTCAGAAGGCTTTTGTGAATTTCTTATTGGCTATATTATATTATCTTATTGGCCTTTCTTATATCTTATTAGAAGTAACTCCAGCATGCAGATGTTTTGCATGAACTTGACTATTTTTGCGATTCTGGTTTCAATTCGTTACTGAATGATATTTTCTTTGGCATTTAGTTTTTTTAAATATGATTGTACATTTCCTGTAGTAAAACAAACCTATATTATGAGAATTTTTATTTATATTATTTACGATTTATAGTAACTAGCCGGTCTTTGTATCCATGTCTCATGTCATTAAAACAGACTAAGATTTCATAATGATAATGTTTCCTACAAACTTTTAGTTTTATTCCTTGCTTATAATTATTTTGTTTTTTACAGAGTAATAAAGAGTAGTCCCCACCCCACCCCTGTAAAATATTACATTATAAATGTTTGCATTGTAAGAAAACTAAATAATCTTTTACTTGCTGATATATTTTTATATATTCCTAAGTATGTTCAAAATATTTTCACTTTACTGGAAAAAAATCAAGATGTAAATTTTAGACTTCGTTGACAGCTATATACATATAGGATTCTTAAACTTACATAATCTACTTATTCCAGGTCTAATGCTTCTATTTTTTAACTTAAATTTGATTCGAAAGTCCTAGAAATAAATCTGATTTCCACTTATTAGCAATCCCATTTCACACACACTCACACACATGTGTATATGCTTAGCATTTTTGCCATCTTCTGTAATTCTAGCCACTATTTTGATCGCTCAGTATTTGTGAGTTTGTTTAACATTTCTCTCATATCGTTTTGCACAGATAAAACCCTAAATTTTATTTCTTGCCTGTTAAATTAAAATTTACAAAAAAATTATTTGCTTAAATAAACAGTATTAAAATGAATATTAGGTAATAATGAGTTGCAGGGACAGGCTACGTCATTTAAAAAATTTCATCAAAGGTTTCGTGTATTGTGGCATGAAATTCCATAAAATCGTGAATAAGTGATCTCATGGACTATAAAATACCGTGGTAGAAGGGGAAAGTGTCTCAAAACTACCATTAAAGGTTTCATTATTTTATTCACCTGAAAGTCATAAGCTACAAAATTGTCTTGCGACTTTCCTAATCTTTTATAAAGTCTGAAATGTTAACAAAAAGATCAAGGGCTAAAGATGAACGAGTGTCAATTTATTTGTGATTAAATGCCACGTTATGTTATTAAAAACTGAGTAATAATGAGATCAAGGACATATGTAAAATAAGGTTTAGATTTTATCATAGACTGTCAACTACTTTTGAACACTGTTTTTTATCCTCACAGCTTTGTGTGTATGCTGTAAAAGAATTCTAAGCGGGCGTGTATAGAAAGCTTAGAATTATATCAAAAGTATTTTGGACTTTTGTTGATATATGTAGGATGTTTAATAAAAGTTTTTGCAATTCATTTATTTTAGGAATTTGCTCATTTATTTTATGCAACATTGAAAATTTTTTTTTTTTTTTTAATTTCGAATGGAAATTTTGTTCAAATCTATGTATATTTTGAAAAAGTACATGATTTAATTTAAGCGTCAGAGCAATTAAAAATGCAGCATAACTACGATTTTGAAAAAAAAAATGAACTGTGAATTCTGCATTTTGACTAAGTTATGTCTTAAATTTTATCCTAACACTTGCATCTGGCAAAGGAAATAATTCTAGACTTTGAAAAAAAAAATACCTTCATAATTTCCTCAGAGAATTGAAACAGAAAACTATTAACTCTACGTCCGGAGAATTTATTCTTACTTTATTGTTTTTAAAAATAAATTTAATTTACATATCCGCAAAATTTTAGTATATATCGTAAAAGATATAATTGAAAAAATAAATACTTTAAAGAAAAACTCCTAAAAATTCATTGTCGATTACACTGCCTTTCATTGACTTGTGAGCCATGGTGAGCCATAACATTTCTATTCCTTTTTATAAATAATAAACATTGCACATGTTTATTGTATGTATTTTCTGAGTTTAGACCTGAAGACTATATAACAATAGATTGGTAGTTTAAAAGTTAGACTGGGATCTCACCTCTCTCCTTTACTCCCTCACAGAGAAATTATTAAATAATTCAGTTCGTTCAAAAATAATTTAATCCCCTTGTTCCAACTGGGCCTCTACGCGCAATTTTTTTATTTTTTTATTTACCTCAAGAATCCCCTAGAGGAATTTATTTAACAATAAAACTTACTTGAGATCAAAAATAAAGTAAAAAAAAAATAAACTAAGGGGAGAATAATTGCTAAAAATCCTTCTTATTTTAAGAAAAAGAAACCTTCAAAATCTTTATAATGCCGTAACCTGAGGGCTTACCTCATTCTCCCCGATGATGGCTTCGTAGAACATTTCAGTTCCGACGAAAAGAAAATGACGGTGTGAAACAAACAGACCGAATATTCTCTGAAGCGGGATACAACCTTGACCTTAAACTTTCCTGTGCCTGCTACATGTTCCGTTTCTGCGTAACGAACTATATGAAATCCGAGAACGATATTAGAATACAGACTAGGCTAATGTCGGTCCACAACAAAGAAAGTTCAATCTGTTGGAAATAATGTTTCGGGGAACGGGGGCTTGCTTTCCAGCGAAGTGAGGTGATTAGTAGGGAAAACTGAGGGAGGATAAGTTCTTGTGTATCCAGGTGGTTTAGTAAAGGGCTAGAAGCCGTACATGATGAATATGTTATGTGGTCACTGTTACTTGCGCCGAATCAGAGGTCGTTAAAACTTATGTTGCTAAAAAATATATGTCGTAAGGTAATGGCACGGAAGAGCGTGAAATTCCAGAGTACATGAATTTTATTAGCAACCCTCCGGTTTTGCAGCATATATAATATAAGTCAAAAAGTGCAATAAAACAAACGGGCAAAGAGTATGCTTTAGATCAGATTATTACTCGATCTTTGAAAGTTGGGCTCGCACAGCATGCAAGCGTCTCATCTTTTATGTTATATTTTTTATCCCATTGAGGGAATACTGGGTGCGAGGTAAGTAGTTTTACCATCTAAGAACTATGTATAATTTGACTATGATATCAAATAAGAGTATTTCTCATATCCAAAGAAGTATATAACTGTAATTTACTTTGTTTTCCTTAATTTTTATATTCTATTTTAATGTAAAAATATCTGTTCAGCCACTTTAAAATTTAAAAGTTGTTGCAATGAGATAAAATTTGAAGAATTTTTCCGTCTCAACTATTAAGAATTTTCATAGAACAATATTAATTTATTGAATAAATTAAGTATTTATTTATAAAAGAAAGATTATAATTAATTAGTTGAATTACGATTTAATTTTACATTATATAGGAGAAATGATCTTGCGTAACTGAAGTTTTCATATGCAAAATTACTGTAATGAAAAGAACCATTTAAATTTATTCAGCAAGTACTCTTCTATTTAAAGGAATAAGGAGTCGTTAAAATTTAATGTATGGAAATTGTTCTTCCGATTCTAATATAACTATGTTTCGTTAATTTCCATGCAAACAAAATCAGTCTAAAAGTCGATTTCTTCCAGAGAGAATTCCCCAATGATATTTGTTTGTTTAATATTCTAAATCCGTGGTTCTCAAATTGTTATACTACTTTCAAGACGTATGTTAACAGGTCTGAAGGGAAAACTCAATATGGCAGTAGAACTTTACGAGGGATGAAATTTTTTCATTTTATTTGCTGAAATACTTGCCAAAGTGTTAATTTAAAGGCATACATACACTTTCTATCTAAGATATATTTTCTATGGAGTCCCTTTAAATAAAAATAAATACCCTATGAGCCAAATGTTGCACCGGAAGAGAACTTCCAAGTTTCAACTAGACTACCGTAAATCTGACAGTTTTGCGTTAAGCTGTGCAGGTTTAAGAGAAATGTGCGGCTTAAAGAACTTAAAAGATTCGCAATCTCTCAATTTCCATTGTCAAAATCTTAATTAAAAACATTAGTGAGTAGTTCAAGCCTTATCTAAAATAAGTATTTGTTATTATTTTGTCCTTGTTTTTTAAAAAATTTAGAAAGAAAATATTGAAAATAACCTCGTTACTTCTTACAATAACACTATTTTTTGCTTTATTTTTCACCTAATAAAAACTGTTCGCTGCAAGAGGTAATGGGAAAGCAAAATTTAAAAGAAAAATAATGTTCTTAAAATGTTTTTTATCACGCTTGATTTTTTTTAAAAGCACATATGTTTTGTTATGCATATTAAGAATTTTCTACCTAACTTGAAAGGTTGTCAATTTTTATTTAAACGTAGGTTTTAAAAAATTTTTACTGTTAGGGCTCAATAGAATTATTCATAACTAAGGAATGCAATTAACAAAAAACTATGAGAACCAATGCAGTAAATTACAGTATATTTGGGTAAAGCTCTAAACAGAAAGTATTTTTAACAAGCGAAATTAATTTTCTTTATGTTATTGTAAAATATTAAGCGTCTACTTACTGAGTTGTTTATTACTAAACTATTATATATCAAACATTTTGAAAATGAATTTAGATAAAACTTTAATTTTATGATAAATTATAAAAATTCAGCAGATTTTCGTCACTTTTACTAAGAATTCTTAAACTTAATTCTGAAGCATTCAGGTAAATGATCAAAACATGTTCCTTTAAAATATATTTATAGCACTACCCATGTCATAAAATAATTATAACTCCAATTTTTCTTGAAAACCATAAACTAACCTCTGAACTTTGACTTCCCAAGAGTTCACCATAGTTGCCAAATCGTCATTATCCCTACCTTCTACTGAAATTTAAGTGTGAGTATTTCCCCTGTTATTTGCTCGGTCCCTTCAATTACCATTTTCGCAAAAGTCGTCTCCATTCGTTTTCTTGAAATATTGCTTTAATTTTAGTGTGCGTATCTCGTGAGGAAGTCTTTTGCCATCCAAAGTACCCGTTCCTCACCAAGGCTAGAATCTTGAACAAAGGAATTAAAAAGATAAAGTAGGTTATTTTTTTATGCGCTTAAACCCATGGCCGTCTTATACATACTTTTTTTTTATTTTTTATTTTCAGATTGTCCACGGACGTCGGCATAGGTCTGAAATTACAGGAACTTGAAATCGCATTTCCTGGTACTAAAGAATTCTGAAAGAATTATAGGAAACAGGGATAGGAGAAAATATAGGTAATTTCGCTGTAAATTTATTTAATGGTTCTTTAAATATATTTCTACATTCTTTACATACGTGAGAGCATAGTGAAATATGGGAATGATAAATGTTAATATCTTATTCGACGAGGGTAAGTTTCTCATCAAACTATTAGGGTCCAAAGTGTATCTTAAATAAGGGAAGTAAGATTTAATAGGTTTGAAATACTTAAAACCCCAATTGAAATTAAAAAAAGAAAGAAAATATTTTTTATTGTTTAAGGGATGTTTTACAGTCATTATCATAATTAAACCTAAGTCACATAGCCAATATCAAGCTTATAAAGTAGAGAATTAGTCAGAAGAAATAAAATTAAATATTTTTCAAAACTGAAAAAATATATAAATATTATTCTTTTATTATGATAAATAAATAAATATATTTCTTTAAAATAATTTAATTCTCCGTATTAGACTTAATGATTAAAAATTAGCGGTTATAAAGTAAGTGATAAGATTCTCACATCTTTCATTTTTTGAAGGAAAGCAGATTTAGTACATCTAAAATATTTTAAAACAAATTAATAACAGAAAAGCACACACTGGAAACTTTTTTTATTTTGGCCACAATTTTAGATAAATGTCCTCTCTTTTTCTTTGAGAGGGGAGGGGGAGAAAAAAATTAGACAACATTTAATGCTCACCAAAAACGCTCTTATTTGTAAAATATTGCTATATTCTTCAATTTTTCTAGTTAAATGTGCACCACAGGATACCAAAAATGCTCTAATATTCTACGACGTTAATACGACATTAATGCCTTTGGAGCACAGAGCATTAATTTTCTATTAAACATAATGCTCTCGTATCTAAATTAGCTCTAGTATTGTAAAAACTGTAACTTTTGGTTTAGAAAAAATTAGAAGTTTAGGTATCAAAACATTTTTAAAAAATGACCTACACATTTAGAAATAATAATAAGGAAAATATTTTAAAATTTGCTAAAATATTATTTCTGATAGGATATCTGTGATATATTTCATGCTTTGCCTGAGACCTTAATTCCTTATATTTTTAGTATTTGAAAATAAATGAAAAAAAAATAATATATCAGTATTGTGGTGGGGAGAAAGTTTTTGGTAAGTATAAGAATATAATTTTTCCTTTAAAGGAGTGGAAAAAAAATTATGCCCAAATAAGCCTTTTTTTGTTAAATTTACACGTTTTTATGAAGCCATTGATAGTTTATTCAGTTCGACTGGTTTAAAAAAAAACGATAGATCAGTAAATAATTCGATCGATTACATTAACAAATTTAGAAAGAAAATATTGCAAATAAACTAGTTACTTCTTACAATAAAACTATTTTTTACTTTATTTTTCAACTAATAAGAACTGATATAAATATAACATACATTAAAATACTTTATATTTATCTCTATGTCTCTAATATCCAGGACTGAATACTTTTAAGATGGCAGGTTTATAATTAAAAATGAATATTGAATGTAACTGGATATCTTAGAACGACCGCTTGCCAGGTGTGAGGATCAGACTTGTGTCTTAAAACCTCAAGGCCATTCTTCTACCTGAACTGCCCGTACATATTTTTACTTATTTATTTACATGTTTTCGACGACGAGGATTTTATGTCCATGGCAAATTTTTGTAATAAGTTTGATTAACGGGACATAAGCTTTCTTTCCAAGGGCCAGGACTCAATGTATTGACTTAAACTGCCCAGACATATTTTTACTCATTTATTTACTTATTTTCGACGATGAGTATATTATGTTCAGGGCAAATTCTTTTAACAAGTTTGATTAACGGTACTCAGTGTAATGACTTAAACTGCCCGGACATATTTTTACTAATTTATTTGCTTGTTTTCGACGATGAGTATTTTATGTTCAGGGAAAATTTTTGTAATAAGTTTGATTAACGGGACTCAATGTAATGACTTAAACTGCCCAGACGTATTTATTTATTTACTTATTTTTGACGATGAGTACTTTATGTTCAGGGCAAATTCTTGTAATAAGTTTGATTAACGGGACTCAATGTAATGACTTAAACTGCCCAGACGCATTTATTTATTTACTTATTTTTGACGATGAGTACTTTATGTTCAGGGCAAATTCTTGTAATAAGTTTGATTAACGGGCCATAATCTTTCTTTCCAATGGCAGGACTAAATGCAACATCCTGCTAATAACGAGGATCAAACTAGCGTCTCCAAAACTCGAAGCTAGAACTCTACCTTCTGAATTACTCCGGCGTTGTGAGGATGTGTTATTTCCAGTAGTCAAAGCTTAACATCAAGGGAGGCGAACGGGATATCTATTTTCTTAAGGATTACTAGCGCTCAATGTGTAATGATTGAAAATTAATATTTGAGTGAAAAGAATTAGCTCTAAAAATTTTACTTTTACTGATAAAACTATCAGAAATTTACTTTTTATTAGTGCTTTTAGGGCATATAATTTTTCTGATGTTGTCTGAACAGTTTTCTTGGATCATATAAAATTATGATATCGATATTAGACAACATCTATCTGAGTAAATTCTAGAGTTCTATCGTTGAGAGTACAAGTCGTGTCCACCATGATCCTAAAAGGTTACGAAATAATGCTAGTTTCCTTTCTATTCTTTGTAACTTATTTTGTAAAATCTCCCGCCAGACCACAGATGTTTGGGATCTGAAATGCTGAGGTAATACCCATATTGATAGAAAGTAAGCAAAAAAAAAGGAAATGAATATAGAGTCATCAGAACTTGCATTCAAATGTATCTTTGCGTTTAAACTGAACATTAACTTCCTCATGAATTAATAAATGAAGTCCAAAGCCATCGCTTCTTGAAATTTTGGAAGTTTAAAAAGCTCTTATGATATAATATGAGAAATGTTAAAGTTGTCCCATGGGAAACGTCTGACTTGAATATTCGATGGAGAAATTTAGATATATTAGAGAGAAGGGAAATATCAAAACTCGTTTTTCGCAATGCAAAAAATCTTCACACGCTATACAGGGGGAAAAAAATATATTTTGTCAAGTACTCTATCTATCTATATAAAACAGTTCCGTAACTGACTCACTGACTGACATACAACGCACAGACCAAACCGCTGGACCTAAAGGGCTGAAATTTTGCATGGCGATTCTTCTTATAGTGTAGGGTTGAACTAAGAGAGATTTTTGAAGAATTCTTCTTAGATTTTTTAAAAATTAAATTTTTAATCTGTTTTAGTAACTTTTTTTAAGTTTGCATTTAAAATAATAATTTGAGGGTTATAAAATTTATATCACGAGAAAGATCCTAAAAATTCCTTTTAAATGAGATCTTTTTCGAATCTTTACCTCCATTTTCTGAGAGTTTTTAAAGATTAATTTTTATAATTTAATTTATTAAATGCCGATCACGTGATTTCTTTTTCTGGTACTTTAAATAAATTTATCGTCGCGTGCATAACAACTAAATAGACAAAAAATACTTTTTTTCCTTGCTAATACGGCAGACGATTGGACATTATCCAAAAAAATATTAAAATACAATAAAAGATATTATGTATAATTCTATACATTGATCGTCGTATTATATATATATATATATATATATATATATATATATATATATATATATATATATATATATATATATATATATATATATATATATATAGGCATTAATTGCATACATTGACCATTGTATTTAATTTCAATGTACTCCGTAGCGAAGTGCGGGTTTTCAGCTAGTATACTAATAAAGATTTATTTGAAACTGAAACAGCATGGTTCCTTTCTGTGTTCCCGAAAGCTCAAACTCCTACAGGCAAAAAATAACGGTCATAATATGAAAGCCACTCGTTAATATGCATCGTTGCGTGTACTCCCAGGCTTTGGTTCCGAGATCTACGAGCAATTGTTTACGTAAGGGAAGGGTTAAATAATGGCTGTCGTGTCGAATGATTTTTTTATTTAGATTTTTTTTGTCTCTAAAATCCCCTACACGTGTAAACTGTTAAAGAGCAGGATGTATAAATTTTATTTCAGGAATTTTTTCTCCGAAAACACAAGAAAGAATAAACAGAATATATTTGACTTGGAAATTTTTGTTTTGAACGTCACAGAACATGATAGAATGTAAGCAGTGAATTTATTTTTTTTTTCTGGCAAAGCAAAGAGGAAAACTAAATTTTGACTTGGTAGCAAGATAATATTAGGATCTTCGAGAAATGTGTTGTGATATTTCACCAAAGTCATACATTACAGAACTCTACACAAAGAATTTTTTTTCTTTTCAAGCGGAATTTATTATCTTGGATTTCAGAATTCGAAGGTTACGCCCATCTTTCTAATAGACATGAAAATTGCTTTTATTGCATTGAGGTTTTGCATGTGCTTATGCTGATGGTTTTCTTTTTGTAATGTAACAGTTTGAGAAACCTTCACACTTATACAATGCTCTAATAATTTTCTTGATAGTGGTCACACCACTCAAGTTGCCAGGGTCACTCTTTCACACTTTACAATATTTAAAGCTACTGCGAAGTTTGAGACTGTACGATATAAAAGACTATGTACATTTCATTTACAGATATTTTTTTTAAAATGCAGCTGTGCGGAAAAAAATTAGTATAACCAGGAGGTCAGTGTAGTGGGATTATTGGCAACTTTTACATCCAAGTGCTCCCACGTAAGGTTATTTTTCAATTCAGGGAGCCAGAGTGACTTTATTACACTCAGAATGAAACTATGGTGGATAAAAGAAAGGGCTGTGAATTTGCAACTTATAACCAGTTTTCCTTTTGGGATACCTTGGTTTAGTGCCTGAATAGATATAGTTGGGTAAAAAAAAAGCATTTCACAGGATCATAGATATGCCTCATAGGACAGGTGCCATTGCGCTTAGATAAATATACCAACGCACTGGTTCAAATTGAAGATGTCAGAAACAATTACACACCCTCACACACACACACACACACACATATATATATATATATATTTGTGGCTTGGTACAAGAAATGCCTAAGTCAGTTTTCTCGAAGATGACTTTGTTGGCTTATGTCTCTTTAGAAAAATATTTCCAATGTAAGAAGTACTCAAGTCAGTTCGATGGTATAAAAGTGTTTTCTAAACCATTGTATAGACTTGAGTACTTCTTACATTGAAAATAATATTTTTTTAAAGAGACATAAGCAAACAAAATCATCTTGGAGAAAACTGAATTTGGAACTTCTTGTACCAAGCCACAGATATATATATATATATATATATATATATATATTAAAACATTTAAATGATTTGTAAGAAAGGTAATTTGCTAACAGGAATGATTTGAGAGAAATGGTGTCATATTTACGGGACAGTTTTGTTATCCGAATGAGATAGTCAAACATGCTGCTCCTATCTTATGGAAAAATATGTGGCAATGATTTTCGAATAAAATGCAGTTACATAAATAACTATCATAATTGTTATTCAAATGACCTGTCTAAAGTATTAATTTAACTACGATAGAAAACTGTAATAAAAAGCTAAAAAAAATGGTAATTTTTTTTAAAAATTCAGAAACAGGCAACATGTTCTTAATATATGGCTATCAAAAATAAGAGAAGGGAGAGGGAGAGATAAATTATTCTTAATTGACAAATAAAAGTAGCAAATAGAATAGTAGTGTTTCAAATCTTATAGTGTCCATTGAACATATAAACTCTAAACATTTATCGAAATGCCGATTTCAATGGTGTCCCCCCGAAAAAGTCAAAAACTTCTGTAAAATGTTCATGCACAGTTCACGAACACAATTCAAATAATTTGCGAAGTCGGAAAACTTCCAGATCTGAGGAGCAAAGGGAGTGGTACTACATTTTTCCGACTAAAATAACGGACATCCGTTCAGTAAACAACTAAATAACAACTGAAAGGAAAGATGCTTCTCTTCGCTTGAGTAGTCACCATTCAGTTATTTGAAATGATAGTCTTCACTCTCTCTCCCTTCCTTTTCCGATTTCACCGCCTTTGTGTCGAACAATGGAAATGTGTTGATAGTGAAAACACGAGCGGATAAGAATTATTACTCTCTGGTAGAATGGATTTGGCTAAAATGCTATTCAATCCATGTGTAAGATTCACATTTTTAGTACATTATTGTACACGTTTTTTATATTTAGTTAATAACCGTTATGCAATTTATAAGAAACTTGTAGAAAATGTGTAACAGAAACACACAGCTTCTTACAGGGTGACAATTATTGAGTTATATGAAGAAAAAAAACTTGATAACTTTTGAACCATTTTAATTTTGAACTTCGTCTGCGCCACATCATAGCCATTGATGGCAATCATGTCGAACATGCCATAAACTTCACCCGATTATCCGTAGTTACTTTTCAAATTTGAATAAAATTTTTGAACTAAGTAGTTTTTTAAATTGATATTTTATTTCATATAGCTCAATAATCATCACCCTGTAATATCCACATTTTTTTCCCTTACAATTTCCTTTTTGCACCTCCTTAATATCACCGATTTTATTTTTTTTATTGTAGATATATCAAGAAGCCTGTTTGAGATCAAAACAGTCTCTTTTTCCTGTTATTATTTAAAAAATCATTTTATTTAGAAAACGTCAAAACATAGTTTTGATATAATGTACCACAAACATGAAAATTCTTCTTAGTAAGGTCTCCGTATATACTGCTTTGTATTATCGTAGATATTTCCCCGTGGCATGGCTCCTGTAACCTGCATGTTTTCTACAAGCTTAAAGGATCTAAAATAAGAGTTTGTCATCAATTCAAAACCAAATTCTGGAGAATGAATCTTTCTTCCATATGCAAGGACATCGTTGTGAAGGATTCGCAATTGAAACATTTTGACTCCTTCCAACAGACATAATCGTTGATGTCAGTGTGTCAAATTGCTTTTGGATCCTCTTTAAGATCATTCTATTGAGAACTATTTGCATTCACCAAACTAATATAATAATTCTTATATGTGTTACTTTTTTCCTAGGTCAGAAAACACTGATCAAGAAAAAAAAAAGAGTTTTCTGGCATCCCTGTGTCAATTAGGGGTTTCCTGTGAGAGCATGATATTGTTAGATTTCATCTCTCATGGCGTAACTCCCGATGAACACAGGTTAAATTTCATCAGGATAAAACTGTGGAAGGATTTTAAGGTAAAACATCTAAATTCAAATCTTTACTTTATAACCGTAATATACTGCTTAATTTGTATAATCGTTTATCGTCTAATTAATGATATTTAGTTCCCAGTGCATGATTGCGGTTAATATAACCAGTTAATTCCAAAAGAATGTTTGTTTACTTGAAATATTCGTTAATTCTGAATGAATACCATTTATAACAATTCACATCTAAGGAATAGGCTGGTAAAACCTTCATTTCCTTTTTAATATCTAATCTTCAATAAATGTTTCATATTAAATGCCCGCATTTATGAAATTTATAAAGAACTCTGTAATGCTTTTACATGAGTGCAAAACTGTTACTGTTTTTCAGAAAATGATATTCATTCGTTCTTCGTTCTTCGACATTTTTCAAATAATAGCGAAAAATTTTAAGCAAAACATTTTAGGGTTTTTTCTTTTTTCAAAGAAATTAAATTTGATATCATAACTAAAACTTCTTACAAAATTCTTGACCTGAAATTTAATCGCTAATATCATCTCTTCTCCAGCATTAAATTATATGTGTAGTTATAGGTATGTATTATACGTAAAAAATAAATAGTTTGCCTTACTTCTTTCCCAGAAGTGGGGATCGAAGGCATGCCACTAGACTTCGAAGCCTTTGGACCTATCCTGTGATGGACGAAAATCTCATACCATGAATTCCGTCCCTAACACTCTTCCCTCAACTTTTTATGACCAATACAAAATATTTTTTCTTTTTTTAAGACAACTACGGGGAAGAATCTTGGACGCACATATTTATTTATGTTTCCGAATAAAAGTTTTCCGATGGCCAATAATTTTTGTTGTATGATTCCAAACGGCACACTACTGCTCTTTTTATAGGTATGTATTATGCGTAAAAATAAATAGTTTGCCTAAGTCTCCCAGAAGTGAGGATCGAAGCCATTGTCCAAGCTTTTAGACCAATCCTGTGATGAAGGAGAATCTCAAACCATGAATTCCGTCCCTCACATTCTTTCCTCAACTTTTTAAGACCAATAAAAAATATTTTTCATTTTTTAAGCCAACTATGAGGCAAGGTGTTGGACGCAAATATTTATTTATGTTTCCGTATAAAAATTTTCCGATGGCCAATAATTTTTGTTATATGACTCCAGACAGTACAGCTCTCTTTAGCAGTTGAAACGCCATTGTAACGGCCTAATGCCCACGATTTGAAGGAATCTCATATTGTGATTTCTATCCCTAATAACTTATCTGACAATCAATGCTTTGTGTGAACTTTTGACCAACAACTGACGCCTGCTTCCCTTGTTCGCATAAGAGATCTACCAGAAAAGGATGTCTTACACAATAATTCCAGCAACCTCAAGTATTATTTATTATAAGGAGTGCGAGCCAACAGTTTCATTGTTGTGTATCACTTTATAATTAAAAAATATATATAAATTAAATATACAGTGAATTAAATACCTTAATAATTTTCTCCACCTATTGTTTAACTTTGATGAGTGTCATTAGATTAATTTTCGAGCGAATTAATTGTAGTGACATTCATGAAAGTTGAGCAAATGATAAATCATGTTTTATGTACTATAAATGTAACATGCAGGTATTTAATTTATTTTAGTGTTTGATTGACTGACAATTTTCAATTTATTTTAATTCTTTATTCATGTGGATTGACAGATTCAAGGTAAAGATTTTGGAACGAAGTTCTTTTACGCGGCTTACAGTAGAGTGAACTGGCAGGAATCGTCACGTAACGAAAAAGCGTTATGCCCCCTTCATAAGAGCTTTTTCTGAAGAACTCTGTGGCTGAATGGTTATCGCATCGGACTACGGAGTATCGGACTATCGCACTACGGAGAGAGAGGTTCATGGTTCAAATCCCCGCACAAGCGCTGGCCGTTTCTATTCCCACTCATTCTGGGAATAGTGCAGTATATATATATATATATATATATATATATATATTATAATATATATATATATATATATACATATGTATGTATATATATATATATATATATATATATATATATATATATATATATACGAGTATATATATATATATATACATGTATATATATATATATATATATATATATATATATATATATATATATATATATATATATATACAGTCGAACCTCCATATATCGAGCTTCCACATATCGAAATTTTCTATATATCGAACTCTTCGCAAATCTCCATGTTCATTACATAGAAAAATTGTTTCTATATATCGAAAAAATCTCTATATATCGAAATTTTTTTCAAGACAGATTGGTACATTTTATACCACTTAAGAATAAAATCTCCCAATTTTTGGCATTTGAAACAATATGTCATGGACTGCAATTCGCGGAAAAGGTCCCTGATTAAGTTTTTAGTGGACTGAATAAATAAAAAATGTAACTGTGATCATTATAACCACTCTCTGGATTATTGCTTTTTTAAAGGTATGTAGTACTCAATAAATCTTTCATATAAATTCATTTTTGTTATTAACTTTCATTTAATGGGATTCGCATATAAATTAGAAATGGAATTTCATATATGAAAATTAGCTTTAACTTTTTTTAGGAGAATTATGATAAAACTAAGCTCCATTCTATATATCGAAATTTCTATATATCGAATTTTTTTTGCTACTTCGATATATGGAGGTTCGACTGTATATATATACACTGCTGGCCACTGTAAATGCAACACCCTGAAGGAAACATGCAAATAACATGAAATTTACAACATGCATTAGCGGAGGTGAGATACGCAAATGATTAGAATTTCAGCGCAGACGCACATCATGCACGCCTGTGGCGTCACTTCAAAGCGCTGTTTAAGGCTTGGAGATTTCAACGATTTCAAGTTCGGCAATTGTGTTTTTCTTGTGGTTTTTTCACAAAAAAAATCAATTATGCCTCGTCGAAAACAGCGATCATCTTTTGATCAAGTAACCGAGTTCGACAGAGGAAGGATAGTGGCCTACCGAGATTGTGGATTATCTTTCAGGGAAATCGGTAGTCGTGTTGGACGAAACCAAACAACTGTAATGCGGATATGTGATCGTTGGATGAAGGAGGGTACGACGGACCGGCGTGTTCGATCGCATCCACCTCAGCGCACCACTTCACGTGATGACAGGCAAATTGTGCGCATGGCAGTGACGGATCGCTCAGTCACATCACGAACCATAGCACAGCACATGCAGTCTCTAACGCATCATCCAGTGTCTGCGCGTACCATTCGACGCCGTTTACAGCAGAGTGGTCTGTCCGCAAGACGTCCATTGCTTTGTCTACCCTTGACGCAGAACCACAGACGTCTCCGTCGCCAATGGTGCGATGACAGAAGGATGTGGACGGCAGAATGGAATGAAATTGTCTTTACTGACGAGTCGCGCTTCTGTCTGCAACACCACGATGGTCGCATTCGAGTCTGGAGACACCGTGAAGAGAGGTTGCTGAACAGCTGCGTTATGCACCGCCACACTGGTCCTGCACCGGGTATTATGGTATGGGACGGTATTGGATATCACTCTCGCACACCTCTAGTACGCATTGCCGGTACTTTAAACAGCCAGCGCTACATCTCCGAGGTGTTGGAGCCAGTTGTCCTTCCTTAACTTCAGGGCTTGTCCACAGCCATATTTCAACAGGATAATGCGCGACCACACGTGGCACGCATTGTCCAACGGTTCTTCGTCAATCGCCAGATTGAATTGCTTCCCTGGCCACCTCGCTCTCCGGATCTTTCGCCGATAGAAAACATGTCGTCCATGGTTGCTCTACGATTGACCCAGATTCCATCCCCAGCTGCCACAGCAGATCAACTTTGGCAACGTGTGGAAGCTGCTTGGTCTGCTGTACCCCAGAACTCATCCAAAGTCTCTTTGAATCAATGCCGAGGCGTGTGGCAGCGGTGATCTCCAACAATGGCGGCTACTCTGGCTACTGATTTTGGCAGGAACCACACTTCACAGAAGTCTATAAATTTAATCATTTGATACTTGGTCAACATGTTATCTACAAAATAAATTTTGTTGTGATATCTCTTGTCTTTCTTGGTGTTGCAATTTGGGTGGCCAGCAGTGTATATATATATATATATATATATATATATATATATATATATATATATATATATATATATATATATATATATATATATATATATATATATATATATATATATACATACATATATATGTATATATATGTATATTTATATATATAATATATATATACATATATATTAAATTATAGAAATCGTTCAAATTTCTGGATATAGATGGCAGTGTAGAAGTGGAATGATACAATTCCCGACGGTGTGTGGCCAATAACGAATATATTGTAAAGGCTGCAGAGGCAGGGGTTAAATAGAGGCTTGTAAACCAGGAGGTAATAGAAGAATAGCGGCCAGTGATAGCAATCTAAAGTCTATAAATATTACAAGATGGATGGTCGTTATTCTATGGCCCACAGTAAAAACTTCAGATGATAAGGGTCAAAGATGTATTGCAAAATAAAATTATAGTGGGGAGGTACATCTTAGACTATGAACAGAGGCTGTTTAATAAGAAACCAATTGGGGCAAGAACTACTGAAAGAAAAACAGCCCACTGCCCAATGAAAATGAGGGGCGGGCCAGAATGGCCTCCCTCTAAACGGACAACAGCCCCGCCAAGGACGAAAGGAATAGGTGAGGAGGTCCAGATCGATCTCAGACTTTTTTCCTCAGAGTTTAGATGATAGAGAGTCTCGTCTGCCTAAGAGTCTAGAAGAAGTGCGAGTAACCCGCTAAGATGTTCCTATACATGACTTGATTCTTGGTCCCTGTCGTCAATGCCATATTTCATCGTTGCATACTTCAGCTGTAGTAAGTGCCTCCCCATAGACTATAAAAATCATTACATTGACAATATAGTTTGCCTCAGCTTCTGAGTTCTCATATGTAAAAATGTTAATATGAAAGAGAATATTGTACTAGGTGCTATTACAATTTAATTGAAATTTGTGCATTATCAAATAAATGTATGTTTAAGGCCAATGCTATGTCCAATCCATGCATGGATCCATTGTGTTAAGGTAATTAAAACGCCTACATCTGTGGTGCCGTGACCAGGATGCACGTGGTTGGAAGTGTGTGTGGATATTAAGGAAGAGACTTTAGTAATAATTAAGACAAAAATAATATTTTGTTATTTTGCTAGAATATTTAAGTTTTTTTTTAAGAAAAGAAAACAAATATTTTTTTCTAGCAACTATAGTGAAAATAGACTTAGAATATTATTTGTGAGCAACATTATAATTCTGAATAAAATAAACTAATGACAAATTTAATGATAAGAATAAGGAAGCATTACGATATTAAATTATAAGGGTATGATCCGTTCAGATTACATTTTAATACTATTATGGTCATAACGAGTATGAAGAAGAAGTAAATTTTATAGTTGATCTATTACGTTAATCGCCAAAATTAATAATAAGAATATTTATCATAATATTAAGAATGATAAGAATCGTAGGATATTAACGTGGGATATTCAGAAGCAGAGACTTGTGTGCAATTTCTTTACCACTGTGAATTGTTTGAAATTTTGAAATGATATTACATATAAAATATGAACTTTATTATTTGACTAATGTTGCATGCATACTAAAGTGAATTGTTTAAAACTAATGCGAATAGAATGATATGACAATTGTTGTTATTTTATGTATGATATGTTAATGATTTTTATAGTCTATGGGGAGGCACTTACTACAGCTGAAGTATGCAGCGATAAAATATGGCATCGACGACAGGGACCCAGAATCATGTCATGTATGGGAACATCTTAACGGGTTACTCGCACTCCTCCTAGACTCTGAGGCAGACGAGACTCTCTATCATCTAAACTCTGAGGAAAAAAGTCTGAGATCGATCTGGACCTCCTTTCCTATTCCTTTCGTCCTTGGAGGGGCTGTTGTCCGTTTACAGGGGGCCATTCTGGCCCGCCCCTCATTTTCATTGGGCAGTGGGCTGTTTTTCTTTCAGTAGTTCCTGCCCTAATTGGTTCCTTTTTAAACAGCCTCTGTCCATAGTCTACGATGTACCTCCCCACCATAATTTTATTTTGCAATACAACTTTGACCCTTATCATCTGAAGTTTTTACTGTGGGCCATAAAATAACGACCATCCATCTTGTAATATTTATAAACTTTAGATCGCTATCACTGGCCACACCGACAGCTATTCTTTTATTTCCTCCTGGTTTACAATCCTCTATTTACCCCTGCCTCTGCAGCCTTTACAATATATCCGTTATTGGCCACACACCGTGGGGAATTATACCATTCCACTTCTACGGGCAGCATCATAGATCTTACGTATTAGATGTTGGCATAGATTAGAGGGGGTGGGGATAGCCAGTGCGCACAAGCCCTACGGGCAGTTTTAAAACCCTTCACTGCACACTATCAAATTTGATACATAAGTTATTTTTCCACTTTATATTCAAAAGCATTATTTTTTATCCACTTGTGCACCTTGAATTAATTTTGAAACATCATAGCAAAGCTTTTAATCACTGTTAGTTACATTTTCGTAGGATAGATGGCAGCAGGAATACAACCGCGATCTCAGTAAAAGATAGCCGTTCAATTCATACCAGACTTGCCTCAGTATTTTCTATATTTTCATTATTTTAAATTCAGTTTACATCTTAAAAGTTTTATAAATATATTTTAGAGGTACGTAGCTTTTATAATTATTATTTAAATACTTCTTTAATCTTTTATAAAAAATTCAAGTACGATTTCACTTTTATGTATCAAAAATGATACATGGTGTGCTTACGCCATTTTCTTAAGGAAATGGCGGGAAGAAAGTTTTTAACACAGAAAGAAATTGAGGAACTTATGAACAGATCGTGGAGTGATCATAGTGAAGATGAATCTGATTCAGAAAGCGATGGCAGCACAGGCGATCCTAATTATAAACCAAACAAAGTTTGTGATGAAATTTTTTATGGTAGTAGTGATTCGGAAGATGAGGTATCATTACTTGATAATAGCGATGTCCTTGATCTGCCTAATGGTGGGAACATGCCAAAAACTAATAGAAATAATACAGGGAGAACAAAGCCTGCAATCAACTGGAAGAAAACTAATTTACTTCTAAATGATGATCAAATTTTATTCCGAGGTGACGAGAATCTCTCTCCTGAAATTATGAATTTAAACACACCTCCAAATTTTTTTAGTTATCTTTTTACAGAAGATTTGATTGAGCATATAGTTCAAGTTTGTTTTAATTCACGCGGGATTTATATTGTGTCATTAATTTATTTTTGTTGGTGATTAAAAAATAAAATTAATCCGATTAAAAATTATGCTAGGAAACATCTAAATCAAAATAATTAATTTATATATTAAAATTTTTAATTTTAATAAAAATAATTAATTTATATATTAAAAATTTTTATTTTAATAAAATAGAGAGAGAGAGAGAGAGAGAGAGAGAGTTAGTTGGTTGGTTGTTTGGTTGGTTGAATAAAAGAGGACTGCGCTTTTTGGCGTGACAAAAATACACTAAAATAATCAATAGAAATCTACATATTAAATCACGTTTAAAGTTGAAAAAATAACGTAAGGAACTTCGTTCCTGATGGGGTCCCCCGACCGCACAATTATTTTTTAACTAAGCTTTGTTTAGTCTTTTTATTTATTTTCCCCCTTTTTATTTTAAGTTTTATACGCTTAATTTTTTTCTTTTTTTAACTACATATTTTAAATTATCGCGTACTGGTTTGAAACACAGAAGTACTTCTCGAGAATCTTAAAAAAATGGCGATACGGTTTACTCAGTTTCATTCAAAAAAAGAGACGATTTTACCCACTTTTTGCAAAGGAATGTACTGATAAGAGGACCACCTGGGGCTCCCCCGTATGTTTGTACCCGCATATGAGAGGGTCAGAAACTCTGGATATGCATGCGGCTAATAACAGCACAGATGATGTAATTAAAAGTGCCACGTAGAATGAACTAAGAAGGTTATAAAAAGGCTGCACACAATAAAATAAGGGGACTTTCTGGCTGACTCGCTGACTCGCTTATTTTTTCTCTGATCCATGCTGCCTGTTCGGTGCCTACTGGAACTGGGTAGAACGCCATGATGAAGATGTTTGAGCAAAGACCCTGGACCTGGAGTATTGACTCTCCCGATGTACGAAGACGATGGAGCATAGGATCTCGAGGCTTTTAAGCTAGCCGATAAGATAAGTTTTTTTTTTTAGCCATGGCTTAGTTTAATTTAATATTTTTTAAAAAGTTTTTCTTGTCAGTCAATCTCAATTTATTTTTATTTTTTTTATTGTGGCCATTTTTTCTTTATGTTTTACAAGATGATACTTATTAATTTATTATGAGGGATATTATTAGTAAAAAATTTCGAGTTTCTATACCTATAACCGTAACCGTGAGCGTCACTGTGTTCCCGTTCTCAGAATCCCGAGCTCATACATCTGAATAACTATATCTGAAATCTCATCTTGATAGGTTGAACAGAACGGCCGCTAGAGGTCCGTATATCGTTTTTGTAGGCCGTTCGCATAGGCACAACTCGGGATGCCCCCCCCCCCTAACACTGATATGGGCGTAAAATTTCCAAAGTTGACACACACAAGAAAAAAATAATCATGAATCATCGTGAAAGTATCATTTTACCAAGAATTGGCTATTTGAAGCGTAGAAGTCTAGAACATTATCAAATAACAAAAAGCAATACAACATATTAACTTCATCATTAAAACACCAATACAATGCAACTAGAAAACCTTATTAATCCCTTATATCCACTATAACATATATATGATGAACTATGCATATAACTATACATATGATGAACCTATCAATCAAATTTGTAAGGATATATAAAAAAATTGCTATTAAAAAGGGTAAAATTAAAAAAAAATTGAATTGGGAATTTTTTCTTTTAAAATAAAAACTTTCGGGGGGCCCCCCAACATTCGGGGGCCCCTAGGCCCGGGCCTAATGGAAAATCAGGGCCTGGACTGCAATTATGCTTATTAGAGAAGTGTGCAACTACTTTAGTTGCATTTATTATTATTATTATTTTACAAGTCGAAAATCGACACATTCAGCTTTGACTTTTTGCACATCAACAGTGAAATTAAAAACTATAAGAAACTTTCTCAGAGGAGTCACCACATAACAAAGACTGGCAGTGACTTCAAAACATTGAGATTACGGTAAGGCAACTAATAAGCATTTAATGCATGGCCCTTGAAAACACGGAATCAGTAGCACATGCTACTTCGGCTGTTATGTTAATTCGGTTCTGATTTCTGATAACCGTTGACTGTAACCAATACATTGTTATAGTTCATCATTTCACACTCCTGAAGACATTTTTAGAAAATGCTAATTATTGCCTTGCGTCAAGAAAACAACTGAGAAGGCGCTGACAGTTACTACAATAGGGTTCGGAAATGTTCATTGAACAATTAAAAGCTTGAAGGATAGGGGTGGCGTGTCAACTGCTATTTCCAAGTTATGGAGGATTTCAAATCCTAGAGAATCAAAACAATTCTTGAGAGAGGCTGATATGATAGGTGCTCGAAAATGATGTCTCTATGGGTCCTCCAGACTAGAATCTGTGAGATGAGTTATTTTTATATGATAAACATATTTAGAATTCTCTTCCCCCTTAAAACATTTTAACTACACTGAAACATATATGCTTACGGAACTCGAAATCATTATATATTTTTTGATGTAGTTATTATACACTAGGTTATTTTCCTTCTAGTCTTCTTCTTGCATGCCATGCCCTTTTACAATAAAGTTGGATTGTACTCTTCTGAGATAAAAGAATTTGTGGACACATATTAACATAAAATTGAAGGAAAGAAACAATTGAACTGGAAAAACTTCGCTAGCATCTCTTAGAAGCAAAAATTACTTCTGGAAAAAAAATAGCTCAAGTATAATTGCGAATGATTAAATTTCGTACAGATACCTTGCTTCTATTTGATCAAGTCCATTTCACCTTTTTTTTCTTCTTTTTTTGCTCAATCATGAAGCCTTTCATGAAGTTTTGGCTCAAAATGTTAGTGTGGCAATGATTCGTGTAACAGCTTTTATATAAATGCATGGGAGGTACAGCTCCTCTATTTTATGATATTATGTGTAAGAAAAAAAAATACATAATATAGAGAACGTTTATACTTGCACGCGTGCACTCATACCTTACTAAGCGAGATGTCTTTAGAGCCGTTAGCATCACTAAATTTTCTCCAAGGGTTTTATGAAATTTCTCTTGTCTCTTTATCAATCTTACGATACAGTCCTGTTTTAAAAACTCCATCCTTTCAATTTCAAAATTTTTATTTAAAAAAATTCTTTCATAAAACCGTTAATGTTTCAGATGGTTTAATTTTGCAAAAGACATCTCATGTGGAATTCAATGAGCAAAATGCAAGTAACTATCTTAGAAATACTTTTAGGTTGCGAGAGATTCCCCCTTTCTCTCTCTCTCTCTCTTTTAATATAAAAATCTTGAGCAAACGTTCAAGTCATTATTTATTCTGCATTAATAAATACTATGGTTTGCTTTAGGAAACTAATATTGTAGTTAATTTCTATTAATAGGTTAAGTAGTAAAATTATATTCATGTGCATAGTAAATTGTGTATTATGCATATTGTGAATTATGAATTCACGATTTTCGTAAAGTAAATATAATGTTATAAATAGAATATATATAGTAAAGTTTGCAAAATGTATTGTTTAGTTATATTAATAGAATTTGTGATATTGTTTTAATTTATTGTATGAATAGTGATGAATTGTGAAATTGCATGAATTGGGAGATTGCAAAAATTAGAACGCATAAATGTGTTGTATTGTTGTGATACTGTGTAATTTAGAAATCCATAAAATTTTTTTTTTAAAGGCAACCTAGGATTGGGCCTGAAACATTAGTGACGTTGTCAACCATATGTAGTTACAAATAGGTAAATTTGATATGAACTGTAGAAATTTGTTATGTTATGAGCAGGGTTGCTGTCGTGGCGATCGGCATCAGAATCAACATTATTGAATTGAATCATTATTGAATTGAATCATTATTGAATTGAATATATTCATTATATTGAATTGAATCATAGAATTGAACAATCTTATTGGATTGAATTATTCTACAATAAAACAAATTAGAGTCATTTTCAATAATTAAATATGCACAAAAAGCTACTTTTAGACTGAAAGTTTTCGTATTAGTTTTAGCTGTGTAACTACAATTGTATTTATTATTTTGAGTGCAATCTTATTTTTTTTTTTCCCTGACTACTGGGTAATTTCAAAGAATGTATATGGAAGTCTTATCACCAGGAAATAAAAAAAAAACTGGAGAAGGAATGACAATTAGATTACGCAGAGATAGAATATTTAAGCTTTGCATTATTTGAAAGCAGCTTCTAAGTTCTGCGCGAGAATTTGAGTTATCCACTTGAAGAGAATGAGAGCCATTACAACTGAAATTATGACTTTGTAAGGGCTTAGTTGGTTTAGAGTGCTACAGCCAACTTTTGCTACACAAGGTCTGGTTATACCGGTACCTAGACTTTAAAGGCATTTCCGAACGGCTTCAAACATCCATGCCGACAGTGGGACTCGAACCCACTGGCTCTGAGCTAAATAGCTAGGGTTTATTTTTAGTGGCTTAACCCTTTCAGGCGCAACAACCTCCACCGTTTGCACGATGCAGATTTTTTCCCGATTTTTTTAACCTAAAGAATCTTGAAAAAATTTCCAATTAAAGGTTGCACAATGTTTTTACTTCTTTAAACTGATAACAGATGGCAGTGCTAGCCATTTTCTGCTCGTTTAACTGGAATACTGTTCGTATGCTCGTTTAACTGAATGCAAGGGAAAAAAGACTTGATTTTGGCGTTTGTACTGTGCGAACGGCGCCCCTCAAACAGTTAAAGGTTATGGTGTGGGCACAGTAGGTGAAATTAACCTGCGTTATTTATGTCATGTAAGGGCCAAATATATTCTGGTTGTATATATATTATTGTATTCAAGATTTAAAATAAACCTCTGTCTATAAGAGATAGTTTCATGTTACAGATTTATTTAGCCTTTTTTTTTTTGTCTCTAAAATCCTCTACACGTATAAACTGTTAAAGAGCAGGATGCATAAATTTTATTTCAGGAATTTTTTTCTCCCAAAACACCAGAAAAAATAAACAGAATAAATTTGACTTGGAAATTTTTGCTTTGAACGTCACAGAACAGGATAAAATGTAAGCAGTGAATTTATTTTTTTCTAGCTAAGCAAAGATGAACAATAAATT